>JAQNCA010000009.1:1671929-1686692 GCA_029783725.1 Acanthurus tractus
GCAGCATGGGGACTCAAACTTTCTAATTAATAAGCTAGCAGGTCTGAAAAAGCAGTAAGACATCATATATATTTCCAACACTTCCTGCCCACACTCTGTAGACCACATTTTTTTTCTCCTAATTATGATGCAGTATGTGTTCAGAGCTGATGGTGAGTTCGATCGGACATATACTGACACACATGCCCAAGACCCATAGCTATAGGTTAGACCCATGCCTGGATGTGATTATGCTGCGAACACATTGGACCTGGAAGTGAGTGGTGAAAAGTTAATGGTTGTTGCAATTCTCAGCTTCCTGGCTACTGATTATTACAGGTGAAATTGTCTCACATCTTACCATAATAAGCCTCACAATGGGATTTCAAGCTGTGACAAGAATACAAAGAATCACAGTATTCCAGCCTATATGGGTAGGAAAAGTGCTATGATGACTCTAGATGAGTGAATGAGCAAAATGAAACATGACTGATGTTTCCAAGAGGGAATATCAGAGACCAGAGGAAGCAAAATGGAAGAAAAAAGGAAGGAAAAAAGGCAGTGAAACATACTTTCCTATAAATGACACAGAAGTGGCTGCCTGATAATTGCAATATGATTCAGTTTAATGTGCTACTTATTTTTTTTCTCCTCAGGTTATAAAGAAAATCAGAAGGAATAGCATGACCAATATTGTTGAGAGGTTGCTAAGGTGAAGTAGAACTACATAATGTCCAGGCCAATTTCCACAGCAATAAGATGGTTATTTGTGGCCATGAGTGGAGCTTTCTGTGCACTGTGACCTGAGAGAACAGCGGCCAGTGTTGAGTTGGGACTGGTCATTATTACTGGAGGCTGAAAATAATCAGTTGTATATTAAACAGCAGTCCGGGGTTGTGTAAAGTGATTTGAAATAAACCTGTGAATGCAATGTACTGATGGAGGTTTCTGTGGATGATAATAAGAGAGCGAAATTGTCTTGTTGACAGTGGAGAGTCTGACAGTAAAGAATAAAATAATCTTACTCTGAGGTCTGCATAGCAACAGCAAAATATAGCACAGAAGAGGTAGAAGATTTGCTGTGAATTATAATACCCCGCACACCTCATGTAAAAGATCCAAGAGGTGAGGTCTTAAATATACTTTGGAAAAAAGTGGTGCATGCATTTGAAAAAATACATTTTTTCTAACACTGCATGTCTTTGTTAACATGTAACATCGACATGTTTTAGTATTTGCAAAATTCATAAACGGGAGGCAATCTTTCTCCAAATGAGAAAGAGAATAGACATCAGTCTGGGGCATCACCAACACGAATCATCATGGACTCCAAAAAAATAAGGGCCTAATCCATTTGTACGGAGGTATTGTTGTAAACAGGGTTACTCTTCCTTTTTTTATTTTTAAACTGTTTTCACACGCACAGTTTTAAATGAAGTCTCTGTCCATATGAAAATTGAGGTGTTGTGAAGAGCATGCCAAAGGGTTGGCAGCAGGGTTTGAGTGGTGGCAGTGTTGGATTGCACAGCAGTGACCCGTGCAGCACACCTTGTTCTTCTGTTCCTCAATAAAGTAACTCTATATTTATGTGCGTATATATCAAAAGCTCTGTTAGCAAGGTTAGAACAAAAACACAAAAGAACAAAGAAATTTGAGATAATGACGAACACTGCCATCATGAGCCAAAAAAACCCTGTTTTCCCTGTTGACACAACAACAGATGCAGCTTCTGAATATCTTCAACCCGGAAGGAGTTTTCCAAAAGGTCTGCATTCAGGGACTTAAAACTGCTTCTGTGAGTTGACAAAAGGCCAAAACAAATTAAAAGAGCAGTGTTTTGTTTTGGCAAATTACTCTTGCAAGTGTTATCAAGGCCTTGACTCATTTGGCACTTTCTTAGCACTAGTTTAATTTAGCTCCCATGTACTTTAATCACCACTCAGGGATGTGCTGGGATCACTGGTTGAACTAACAAGTGCAAACAAGAGAGGTGGGACTTCAGAAAGAACCAGTTTTGAAAAAAAAAATGATGTTGGGATTAACATGGGGTACATGGGGCCATGCTTAAGACCAGCTGGCCTGACCCATATATTGAGCAGTCCATCAGTATTTTGTCCAGTTTGCTCCACGTTCATATTTGTTTCCTCTCCATGTAGAAAGTGTCATGACTTTCATCTCAGATTAAAATTCTCCCTGTTCCACTTGAAAGCATAAAGCGCCCTAAAAAGAAAAATGTCAAAAGTCTGATGATGTTTCTGGGTTGTTAGCAAAATTTAATGACAGTTGCGTTTTCAATTTAAAAGAAAAAAAAAAGACTAATCAGTCCCGTTTTTCTGCAGCTGAAATCAGAAACTAATTTCAGTGCTGTAATGTTTTTAACTATTCATCACATGAACCAAGCTCTTGGTACATTAACCTCAGAGCTCCGATGTGATTTGACAGCCAAAATGATAAGAGCAAAGAATTAAACCATCAAAGAAGTGTCACTGTCCAAATAGCATTACAGATCAGTGAGTACTGCATTGCATTAGCCAGTGCCACTGTCAAGCCCCGATCTTTTGAAGGTGGAAAAGTGACAGCGAACAAGCAGCATGAACCATTCAGCATGTCAGTAAATAACAAAAATATTATCTTAGACATTAAACATCATTTATATATCAAGATGCCTCACATCTTGGCCCGCAGAGAGCTGTCAGTCTTCAGGAAATTGAAATGCTAAGAACTGAAGACAACTGTGATGTAGCCACATCTCATTTCTGACAACAGGAAGACTGAACTAAAAGATCAGATGTAAATAGCCGTGATGGCACAAACATCCTTCAACATCGATTATTCTTCTACCTGACTTGTCAGGCTGTGAATAAGATACAATTCCCAGTTCTCTGTGCTATTAACTTTATCAGTGACTGTTGAAGACACTGAATTGTCAAAAGCAATTGAATTCCAGGGGAAACAATTTTTTTTATGTCTCTGTATTTTCCTGCTGTTCTACCATGTAAGACGATGCATGAACTATGAACATCTCACTCAGGTGCCCTTTGCTCCCATGCTAATGAGATGTTGCTCTTCAATAAAGTTGAATTGTGTGATTTGTGAACACTAAGGGGCAGAAAAACTGGCCTGCAGCAATAAACTGACAAAGCTAATATGCCTATGGTACTCTTACAGATAATATTTTAACAAATGAAGATGCAATGAACATCTTGCAGAAACAATTCGAAACAGAGGTGATACTCTTTGTAAAGGAAGTTAAAAGTTGAGGTCCATATATATT
This sequence comes from Acanthurus tractus, assembly GCA_029783725.1. Taxonomy (NCBI): domain Eukaryota; kingdom Metazoa; phylum Chordata; class Actinopteri; order Acanthuriformes; family Acanthuridae; genus Acanthurus; species Acanthurus tractus. The sequence goes on from JAQNCA010000009.1 coordinate 1,675,183, forward strand.
ATGGTAATGTGTCAAATGCTGGACATGGAACGGAATGATGTACATTTATACAGCAAACACACGTATAGTTTTTTAATAATGGCACTTACTTTGTTGCTAAATGATTCTTGTTTGTTAGAAGCAAATTAGAAAGTAGTGTGATGTTATTTTAGAGCCACGAGATCCTCAGAGGGAGAAGGTGGATACGGATAGGTCCATCAAAAAACGTCAACTCTAAATATGAGACTGCTCTTTATTTTCCATTTCCTATAGAGTCATGTTTTTTTAAAACTCTAACTGCAGTTGTTTACTAACCTTATTTATTAGCACTTGCTATATCACAACACAGACTACAGATTAATGTCACATCAGCAAGAAAGATATAAGATTTGGGCTTATGTTACGGAACTCGAGTGATGTTTTTTTTTCAGAAACTTGTCTTGCCTTTGAAGAAAAACCCTGTTTTATCTCTCTTGCTCTTAAACCTGAGGCAAACTGCCCAGTACATAAATATGAGTCTTTTCTACATCCTCTAACGCCACCCAACTGAACTCCAGTTTGCAGGATATTTGAAATGTTCCTTTTCACACCAGCCTTGCTCCCTCTCATATGATGAGGAGTAGAGATAAATCATTCCTTTGCCACTTGTTAGCTCATCATGGACTGCAAAAACCAATCAAATTTGACAGATTTCAGTCAGAGTTCTGATAGAACAATGTAGTTTCCAACAGTTTACAGCCCTTTCCCACTGTGTATGTACTCAATCATCTCAATCATTGCTGAAAAAGTGAAGGCAAGCTGTTTTCATGCTAAATTAGTGTGTTGATAAACTGCCACCAGTGGGTATTTGATGGTGTTTGCAGCTCAGCGTGACCCTGTGAGTGGTGGCCTGTGAAGCAGCGCTGAAAAGCAATGTCCATTACACTGGTATTTCAGTGGATATGCAAATGTTTTGGAAATGGTAAGAACATCACTGTAAAGTATTCCATCACAAGGTGGCAATATTAACAAGTTTTGTGAAGATACACATACACACTGATGCGTGAGATACACATCGCAGAGCCCTGTTCAGAAAGCAGAGTTGTATTAACCCTGAGATGAAGGAAACTCTGGGTTTCCCTTCCAGAAAGAAAGGTTACAAACTCTGGATCAGTATTGTGATGACTGTTTCTGAGGCAAATCTGCTCACTGGCAGACCCTGAGTTTCTCTCTGTCTCTTCCCTCTTACAGAGTCGATTTGTGGTTGTATTTCCTCATTAATTCAGTCTGCAATAAACTGCGTATTGATGCACATTACTCAGTGCAGATAGACTGTGTGTCATAGTCAAAAGATATTGTCTTTGTGGGATATTAGTTTGTCACTCAGGTGTATCCAAAGTTACCGCAGCACTGACAGTTTTTTCTTCAAATAGTGGTTTCTGCCCTCAAACTCAAAAATTCCTCAGCAGTCAGTCAACCTCAGCTTAGAATAAAACCTTTACAAGTCCCTCTGTTCGTGGTAAAAAAATAGAGAATGAAGTCTGTCTGTGTACACAATACAGCAGTAGGCCAAACCTTGTATTGCATAATCCTAAATATCTCTAATCTTATACCACTAAATTTAAAAAACCAACCAAGATCGGATTAATATCTAGTTATACCTTCCATTAGATTAAAGCTGAACAACAGACTTATACACTCTTACACAATCAGATTTCTCCACTTTATGTGGTAGTTAAGGAAATATGTCTGTAAAAGATGAATTATCAGACATCAGTTGCCAAAACATGTTGACCCTTTTGTTCTGACTCAGTCTTTCTCTTAAAAAAAATGCAGGCTGTGCCCTATAATTTTCAGTTTTGTGATAAATCATAGTGTGGGTCCATTGATGGTGTTTTTTATTTGATCACAAGCTTGATGCAGAGTTAACACACTCTGAGTTTCAAATTCCAAAACGGCTGATTAGATCCAGTTTAACTAACACAGTTTTTCTTAATCTTGGGCTTGAGTTGAAGGTAAGGCTGAAAGCTTGTTCAACCTGATTCCGAAACAAGACTTGGACTCACTGGCAGAAGTAAACAGACTGAAGCCTTCAGCATTTCTCAGCAAATTATCTCCAAAACATTTGCCCATCGTGCTCTCTATACAGAAATGCACAGTTTCTGACAGCTAAAATGGCACAAAACCGCTGGAGATTCACTCACACAGTCAAGTGTGACAATGACAGCTTTGTTTAGCCTGCGTGAACTTTTTACTCCCGGAACATAATTTAGTATCCCCCCAGGATGGTGCTGATAGTGGCTGTGATGTGACCAGGCTTACTTTGTGTCTAGTGATGGGCTCGGGTATGTGCTCTGTGCTGTCCACAGAATTCATTAATATTCTGAGAGAAAACCACATCTCAGTCTGATACATATTTCATGCTGCATGGGAGTCCTCATCTGTGAATGCATGAGCCCATTCAATAATGTGCTTCATTTTTTGAGGGTAATATATTTTATTTCTAATCCCAAACAGTTAAAGTGGCTCTCTGTCTGCTCACTCACACACCCACAATGTCCTCTGCGCTGTTATTCTGCCTGTATTCTCTCTCACTCTCTCTGCCTTTTCTGCCTATGCTCAGATGAAAGCATATGTGATTTTGAAAAGGAAAGGTTAATGCAGGTCTGAATGCTCGGGGCCTGACATCGTTGCGAGAGAAGGATACTGAGATGAACTGAAGTCAAGATGTCTGAATCCAGATCCACGATGTTGACTCATATGAATAAGACTTTAAAACGCAGGGCCATTAAGGGGCTTCTGGTAGTGAAAACTCATCCAAACTACCTGATTACAGAGACTGATATTGTAGGGATATTATTCATACTTGCGCTGATGTGTCTGTTCCTATGCTCTTTGATAGACAAGTAGCTTTTCATTTGGTGATAATTTTTAGAGATGACTACAGCTTGTTGCACCAGCTTCCTTTGAAAACAGGATGTGTTTGTGTGTTTCATCAGGTCGCTGATGTTAACCCTGTCATACAAAAAGTAGCTGTTAAGTACCTTAAGCTGTATTTCAGTTCACTTTGTTAAAGTTATTCCAGTCTGAAGCACATATCTAAGGCCCTGTATGTCTACTATAAAGTACTCAGAGTCAATACAATGCACCAAGAACCACATTATAGTTGCAGGACACTTGCTAACATGTCATCATTCACTGACATCAGGACCTATAGACTGAAAAAGTTTAAGGTCCCTAAAAACTTTGTTTCATCTCACACACTCAAAATTGGTAATTTTGGTGAAACTGCATCATATCTGATGATCTCCAGCTGTTTTGGCTAAACTTGCTGTGCTTAATATTTTCTTAAATAAACCTGTAACTGCTGCTAACTGTAGCTGTTAGTTAGTTCTGTTAGTTGTGCAGCCAGCTAATACTTTACATCAGCTTGGCACGCTGCTGTTCTGACTTGTGTGCAAAGCTTGTGCAAACTTTAACTTTTGCATGACAAAGAAGAAAATAATAGAACAGAATTGAATGGTTTAGAAAACCATCATTGTATCATACTCAATATACAATGAAATTCAAAGAGCCTCACTTTAAAGTGCATAAAAATACAGGCATCCACTGTGACAAACAACATTCCTATGAGAAAAAAAAGGGCAGGTATGTTTGTGTAAACAAAATGCCCGAATGTGCATGATTACTTCAAGATGTACATTTTCCACACATAATATTGCTATGACGACTCAGAGCTTTGTCTGTAGTTTGCATGAATGTTACATGTGTTACTATTCTGACAAAAAGTCAGCGGTGTTGCACTCAGAAACAGTGTTAGCGTTAAATTGCACACAAATTGCTACATAAAGTTGCTTTAATTCCTATACACAAGCTTAACAAGCATTTAAAAAGTCTTTAGTCAGTGGCTGCTTGACATCATTAGCCCATTAATAATGATCATCAATAACTATGGCAGACTGAGTATAATTGAATTGACCTCGCTGACTGACCTCCTATATTTAGGTTTGCTGAATTGAGGACCAAACTTTAAATAAAGTCTGTAAACTTTAGAGTGTATCAACTCATCGACTCACTGCATCAGAATTTACAAGTAATTGAGCACGGGAAGCACTGACATTGATCCCATTGTAGTCCAAATGGTATCACTCAGCAAGGGATATTGAATAAGACATTAATTCACAAGATGCAGTCTGTTTTTCTCCACAAGGTTTACTTGTTACTGAGAAAAATTGAGGTTATTCTTAAATCCCTCATCTGTGAAAATGATACAAATGAGGCAGGTATCTTTTAAATCATGTTCCCCCCCCAATTCATCACATCTCATAAATGGAAAAAAAAAAGATTTCAATGAAGACAAATACTTTTTCAAATCTCTTCTCTTTATATCCATTTTTCTAAAGCCTCTCTTATATTTCACCATGTCTCTTGAGGTAAACAACTGCTTTGTGTCAGCACCCACGGGTACCCATCCTTATCACCGGTCAGCTGGACACTCTGATCAACCTTCTTTTCCCCCAGTGGCGCTCATTTCAACCCTCTGACCCCCCCCACTACTTTCTCCTAACACCCTATCCTACCCCTGTCAAGTTCCACGCTGATTTCATCTCGCCCCATAGCTGAGACCAGCTCACAGTTGTTCTTCTATCTCTCTATCGCCACATCTCTCCTTTAGCCCATCCATCCAAGTGATAGGACCTTCCCACTGGTCATAAAAAGCCTTCCAAAGCCATTTTCCAGCCTTAAATGGGGCAGTTTGTTGAGAGATTCAAGGTTAATCCTTCTTTTTCTGAGCTCTACCTGCTCTCATTTATCTACACTATATTTTTTATTTTCCGCTACACTACCAGTGTAAACTTTAGCAATTCAAGTAGAAACTTTCTTATTATAAGCAGCCTTAAAGTTTAAATAAAAAGCCAGGAAAAGGCAGGAGCGAATTGGGAAAAAAAGTGCAAATGTTTGTAAAATAAGGAGCATATTTTATGAAGTCAGATCCAATATTTAAATATTATAAAAAGTATTTTTAGTTCAGAAAAAGGGAAGAAGAACAGAATACTGTAAAAATACCTCCAAATATATTTTCTTGCACATGTATTGCTGCTAATCATCGTGAGTAATCAAGAGTCTTGCAGATTGGTGCACAAAGAACAACTGACTGCAGGTGAACAGTTTCAGGTTCCTGGAAATCAACATCATAGCAGGCCTGTCATGGACATCACACATCTCGACCCTAGAAATAAAACAACTTTCAAAATGTCTGAGTTTTTCAAGGAAACTTAAGAAAGAAAGTACTTGTGAACTTCTTCAGAGAAGCAATGGAAAATACTCTGACTGGAAACATCACAAACTGGCATTTGATGTGCACAACCCAGGACAGGAAGGCTCTGCAGGGGGGAATAAAACCGCCCAGAACATCATTGGTACCCATGTATGCAGCATCAGTGGAGACTGTGAGCTGAACCTGTGCAGAGCCTGCTGCCAACATTTTTATTTAGACTGAGGAACTTCTGAACTTATCCTCGATACTTAGTTATAAAAAAGTGATATATTTTATAAACTATTATTATTATTCGATTTAATTTAAAAAACATTTAAATGTCTGTTTTTCTAATGCATGAAGGGACTTTAAACTTATTTTATACATATGTTATATATATATATATATATATATATACACATTTCTCATGTGGCATAGAAGGATAATAAATGAATCTTTTAATTTTTTAATGTATTTCTTGTCACATGAAAATGAAATAAACAAGAGCTTCCTGTTGACCTTTTAGAGGTCCAGTGTTTTTTTTGCACGAAAGAAAAATGAGTTTATCTTAACTGTGGTAAAACTGAACAAAGCACTGGCAATATTCTGTTAACCTGAGGTGACCCTGCATTTAAGATGTTACCATGTATTTTTATCCTCTCAAGCATACTGTAGTTGTAACGGGCTTATTTCGTGTGTGAAATCACTGGCAGAAGAACACACAACAGGCAGAAATGTCATCCACTTTTGGGTACATGTAGGGGGAGAATTTAGGGTTGGCTATCAATGTGGTGTTTAAGCACACGATTGCTGAGAATCAACTGTATCAAGACAAAATAACGCGTTCTTTAGTGAAATTTGTAGCCGTAGTTTTCTCCGTTTGCCCCACTGCAGATGCCGAACCGTCTTCACTGCAATGCGACAAGTGGCTGGTTAGAAGAAAAGCCTGTATTTTACAGAACAAGTTGGGATTTTATCACTTTTTATTCAATGCTCCTGAATGCTCTAAATGACCCTGACCGACCCACCCGTCCACCTGCCTGCACACCCACCCACCTACCTACTTACGCACACAGCAGTGTTTATTAACTCAAGAGCTGCTTCAGTGCGTTCCAAAGCAATCTTCCAGGCAGCATGAAGAAATCCGCGATCCCCTCTTTGGTTCCTCTGCGTCCTGATCTCGACCTCACCCTCTCACCTCAGCTCTTACAGAGCCAATCATCTCTTATTGGTTCATCCCATTGTCCCCTTCAGCTGGAGCTCTGCTCACCAAGGGAATTTCCAGGAAGTGGAGACACTTTACTTGAACTCCCATTGCACAAAGTGAAAAAATGCACAGATGCACATACATCCATCGACAGACAAAAGCAGAGGCATTCCTTTAATGACCCTGAAACTTCCATATCCCCACACAGCCTCCCTCACCGCTCAAACTGACAGTGGAGGAAGCTGTGGAGAGTGATTTTAGGATGCAGCAGACGGCCTCAAGAAGGCAAGCAGCCCAGGAGGTCGTCACTGTGAATTAATGAAATATACATCTTCTCCACTGCAAGGAGGCTTCCACCTGAAAATGCAGCTGCAAGATTAGATATCTGTGAGAACTCACCGGAATACACAGCACAGTCTCTGAATGCACATGTCTGCACAAGAATGCATCCAAATGCTTGAATGTGGTGTCAGCTTTTTTTTTTTTTCTGTTTTCCTTCCTGTTTTTAACCTTTTTACTGCTCAAAGCTTGAAAACAGCCCAAGTTTAGATATCTGCACTGCCAGGGGTGCAGTTTGTCCATTTTCATTACAAAGAAACGGCCCCAAATGCTGTTTTAATGGCAGCTTTTTATTGGCTTCCTCCCAGTGCAGTGTGCTCTCAGAGCTGCACTGCAAATTTGCACATGGGGTTATACCCAGGATCTCCAGCTTGAGGGTACTTAGCTGATAAAGCCTCCAGGGATGGATGGTAAATGTATTATAGATGGGATAGAAGGTGATTTGTTGTTTGCAGACACAGTAGGGGAGTATGTGACAACACTCTAAATAGGACTTGTTTGCCTCGGTGGAGTCTCCATACTCACAGTAAGGTTAGCGGGAGGGGGTAGGAGAAGTAAATTTTTAAAGAACAAGTTTTTTACATGTTCCTTTTTTTGCCTCCAGACATGATATGTAAGGTTCCATCCATCTTATTATCATGAATGTGATATCTGAAGAATCACACAAGAGAATTGCTTTAAACATATTTAAACATATATCCACTTGGACCCAAAGGCAAAGCGATTGGACAGAGGTTGTAGGTCAAGGTCACTGTGAACTCATTAAAAAAAAGTTTTTGACATAACTCTAGAAGTCAAGAGCTAATAATAACAACTTCCCACATCTGTCTAATACCATAAAGTGATGAAGGGTTGACCATTTAAAAGGCTATGAATTTAAGCTGAAACTTGAATGATTAGTGGATGCACACAACTGTGCTGTGGTAATTGTAGTTCAGAACTTTACCTTTAGTCCTGTGCATTTTTGTGCCAGTATTCTACTTTTTACTTCATCTCATTTGTAAAATACATTTATTACAACTAGTCTGCTCTGTATGTTGAAATTAGTTAGGAGGTGGGTGGAGGTCCCATGTTTTCCTTTTTTTCCCGATGAGGTGATGATGCAAAACCTAAAACAAGAGGCTACTTCCAGCATCGATTTCTGTCCACACATACAGAAGTTTCCTGTACTTTCTAACAATCGCTTAAATCCGTGCTTTAAACATCTCCTTTAACCTTTGCTAACATATTGAAGTAAGTTTACAAATACTCTCGCTAAAAATGTTTCTAGCTTAGCTATGCTAACTTTAGAATGTATAACTTTGTCTTTGGTGTTAAGGTAATGGCATTAAATTGTCTTTCAGATATAGTGTTGTGTTGAATTTTTTTAAATTAAAATTTTTTAAGCCAATAATTTACAGTTAACAGTATCTTATTCAAAAGCAAGTTAAGATGAAAAGTAAGTACTTCAACTAATTTAGTAAACATGACCTGACTCGTAAGCCATGAAAGAAAATGGAGAGACACTGGTTAAACGTAAAGGTTAACAAATTTATTTAAATAATAAAATCAGCAACCAAACCATAAAAATGAAATGAGGTTTGAGTGGGAGTAGCAGTTTGTCTGTTGATGGGTGCATGTGCTAGTGTGTGTGTATTGTTGGGAATTGCGAAAATAAAGTAGCTTAGCCAACAGAGCAATAACGCGACGCTGGAGGGATCGAGGTCGAGAGGCGAGACCACACAAAGGGCTGCGACTGCCAGATCTTAAAGGGTCAGGGAGACGGCCAGGTGCTCCAGGTTACCCAAATTGAGACCCACCCACTAAGGTACCTTCAGAAAACAGATAAGCAACAAAACAAGGGAGAAAACACAGAACAGGCCCTACAGCAGCAGGTCACAACAGGTACAGTTGTACTTCCATTATAGTTAGTTTCTCGAATGGAAACGTTCTTTTTTGCTTTATTACACTTTTAAGGGAGTAATTGTACTCTTTCAGATATTGTTTTTTTGATACTCTACCCACCACTGCTGTTTAGTTATGTGTATGCGTGAGGGAGCGCAAACACACACTCTCTCTCCTATCATGGGCCCTGGCTGAGGACAGTCATCATGCAGTGATTTAAAAGGGAGTTAGGGAACACTCAGCTTTGGTGAGTTAAAGGGAAAATGGCACAAAATATGAGTGTGTCGGCGGTGTATAAAGCAGGGAGGTTGTACTCACTTCTGCTTTTAATCTTAGCTAAAGTGGCAGAAAAAAGAGCACTTAAGCTGAAAGCACATGTTGATATTAATGTCTTCATGCTTGAGAAAGTTTCAGAAGTAAAATGGAGACACGGTTACGAGGGAAATAGATGAAGTGCTATGTAATTAGCTCCTCATATTAGTTTGCCTGGGGTGCCTGATCCCTCTGCATTTTTCAGTTTTATTTGGTAACAGGCATTAACAGTTCAGTTAAAGCTCTGGAGGGTGAATTTGGAATTTTATGCCTTTTTCTGGCATGTACAAATTGAATGATAATGAATTTTCAGAGCAAATGCAGCTAATTTGGTGTTTTACTGAGATGGCACGACATAAATGTTCATCGGTGCCTGCTGCTTTTTCAGTCATCAAGTGCGCTGATTAATGCCTACGGGGATCTGACAAAAGTTTGGATAAAGAATGGCCAAAGGATGTGATAGATACCAGTCTCTTTAGCCCAGAAAGTAAAAACACTTTAGTGCGCAGATGTGAAAGATAATAAATTAGTGATGACAAAAAGTTACAAAGCTTATGGAGAACCTTGCAAAACAAACAAATCTTCAACAAATACTTCAACAATGGATGAAGAACAAAATGAATATCCATCTCTTGAACCCTATGCTGCTAATGAAGATACATCAGATGTGCAGAGATTCAGGGCCACAAATAAATGGAGAGTATTGATCGTAGGAGATAGAAAAAAACTTTCTAACTAGAAATTAAACAATACATTTGACTTTTGACCTGATTTCAATCATGGCAGAGTTGACATCAGTGCAACTGGCCTGCATGGAAGAGAGATCAATGTTTTACTTTGTTCGATATGTTAATGTTGTACTCAGTGGTAGCATGTATGTTTATGTATTATTGTAACTGTGTTATTTAAGCAGGCATGTCTTCTACAACATGCTGGGCTAATGTCAGTGAATGTTTTACTCTTTATGTTTTTATGAATCAAAATCATAAAAAATAGCTCCAATTGTTTTCTTTTTGTATATAAAGGCCAAGCACGCAGATCCACATTGTCAGATAATACTTGGTGTTACACATTTGTCATATTTGGCAGATTATGCATTAATAACATTGTGCCTTTGGATGTGCAAGACAAATTACCTGCTAAAAGTTAGTTAACATAAAGTCTTATTTAAGAGAGTTAAAGTCAGCACTTTCGTTCACTTGTTTCTTAGGGGTTTGTTATATCTATTAGTATTGAGTTAATGTATATTCCTGCAAAATTCTTCTGCTTCCGTACAGACGGGAAATGTTTTCACTGTAATTTTCTACATTTTATGTGCACTTCTGCCTCTTTTGCTCTTTTAAACAATTTGCTCTGGACTTTTCCTTGGAAAGGTACTCTTACTCTACTTCTCAGTTACTAATTGTAAAAGTAAAGTATTGGTATTTTTACAGTTTTGGAGGGAAAGATTTATTTATTGTAATGTGTAAAAGTGCTTACAAGAAGAGAAGCATGAGAAGCAAGAGAGGCATTTTTTGAAGCATGTGTGTACTGTGTCTCTAGCAGTACCAGAGTTTTTACTTTAATGCATTTAAATCATGATCTCCTTTAGGTCTGGACTTCAGTCCCACAGCCCCGGTGTCTTTGTGCAGGCATACTTAACAATATAACATATAGTAAAACTTACTACACATGCACCTGTCCATAGGTCAACACACATATCACAAGATGCATGTTGTCTAGTTTGGTATGTTTCAGTTTGGCTGACTTGCATCAGGGTTTTCCATTTTCCCTCAATAAATGCTTCAAAAACAGCAGTGATTTTATCAAATTCTGCCTCTCATATCGACACGTCCCAGCTACTGTCAGTATGTTGTGTTCGATGCTGCAAACGTCACATGGCTCGACGCAGCCAGTAATTATACAGTCAGTTTTTCTAACCATTTTTAAATTAGCAGTCAGTAACGCACCTCTGCTTCTGCTAAGTTCAAAAGCTTTACATGTGTTTGGTCACAGATGTTATAAAATCTGACACGTAAGGCATGTTTTTCACATGTTTTTATATGTCAGCCGCCATTTGTCTCCTTGGCAACTCTTTGATGTATTTGGTTTCCAAGTTCCAAGTAAAGAATGTTTCTGTGGGTTAATTTGAGGCCTGGTTGGCTTATATCATCCGTCACTTGTCATTTTGATTGCTTATTAAAGGAAATAATGAGATTATATCTTTCTTGTGACAGTGAAATAGAACTTGTATATGACAGCAGCTGTGTGTGCTGATATAGTGTGTGTGTGTGTATTAGAGAAACAGAGAGAGCAGGCAACAGACAGGGAGAGAATATGCTGAAGATCCCTTCTTCCTGTCATCATCTTTAAGTCATAAAATTATTAAATTATAATGAACTAGAAAGAAATTACACAATAAGATGACGATTCATACACATGTAGTCACACAACGGTGGTGGAACATATACATGTAGACACACACTCACACTAACAGACACCCACACACACACACACACCCACACACACACACACACACACACACACACACACACACACACACACACACACACA
>JAQNCA010000009.1:1711122-1731529 GCA_029783725.1 Acanthurus tractus
GATTTTAGCAAATGGCTGCAATGAAACAAAGAATGAAAAATTTAAAGGGGTCTGAATACTTTCCGTACCCACTGTATGTTTCATCTGTGTGTGTTGACATGTTCTTGTATGTGTTTCTATGAAAGCTCAGACTTGAAATTACAGTGTGTAACATCTCTGCAGTATAATGACTCAGAATGACATCTTTTTAAACATGTATTTTTTGAATTGCTTACTTACATTATAACACATATTTCCAACAATATTTAAATTTAGAGGAATCCATAATTTATTCAAGGTGACTGTTGATGTTACCCTGAAAGTTAGCAACAAGCAGCAAATGAAACACAAAGAATGAGGACGGACTAAATGTGACTAAATGCAACCCCACTAAAACTGAAGAGATGCACCTGGTAACATTATAATAACCGTTTTGATTATATAATCTAGAAGGACAATATATTCATTTTGGTTTTCTAATGAACAAATACACATTAAAATGTAAACATATGGATTTTAAGCACATCTTAAAGTAATAATGGCTTTTGCAGCTTTCTTCTTCTGTGTCATCAGCTCTGTGTTTGTTGTTTAAAGTATTGTTTAAAAGTAGTTAAGAGAGCACCTTTAGCTCATCTGTGAACAGTCAGATAGATTTCCATCAGCAGTAGTGAGTGTTTTACAATTAAATACACAAATTGCATGACCTTTTGCCATTTTACAACATCATCAAAGTGTGTCTTTTGTTGTCACTGTTTTGACTGAGGGCAACACTGGAGTGCGGTGCTTTGTGCTGTCGCCTATCGGCAGGAACGTTATGAGTTTCAACCTTGGCCTTTCTGTGTGGAGCTTGCAAGTCCTCCTCTAAATTGCCTGTAGACTGTGAATGTGAGTGTGAATGATTGTTTGTCCGTATGTGTTAGCCCTGTGATAAACTGGCTACTTATCCAGGGTGCACTCTGCCCTCATCCAGTGTCAGCTGGGATTGGATCCAGCTCCCCCGGTGTCAAAGCCAAGGATCAGCGGTCACCAATAATGGATGAAAGGATGTTTTGATTGAGAGACCCCTTGTGGCTGGAGTTACGTTTTGTGCACTTAAAATTCATGTCAAGCTTTGGATTATTAAAAACCTGAAAGAGAAGGTTGAGATATTTAAAGTGAATGTCTCTGGTATGAAGTCAATTTTAAGATCAAGGCACATTCTCATCTTCATCTTCACTCTCATTCAGGTGAGACATTGGAGAACAGATCTTTTATTATTCCAATAATATTTCGCAGTCAGTCTGTCACATATTTTTGCATTTTAAGCTTGGTCTGAGTTTTCTTAAGGCCAATCCAAACATCTGACTGTCAGGCATTGCTATTCGCTGTAGATAATTAACCATGTTGCCAAGGCTCAAGCTTGAGGCTCCATTATTAGTCACTCTCAGTTCCTCATTATTCCAATCAGATGGTTGAAAGCGCTGTAGTTTTACCTTCAGGGAGTGATACCAGGCTTGTTTTTTTGCCCTCCACTGGAACTGAGTTAACCAGGAGTGATTTTGCTTGTGAATGGAGCCCCTATATCTCCCTGCCCTCATCCTCTTCCCTTTGACCTGCCCCATCCTCCGCATCACCACCTCCTTTTACACTCTCCTTAACCTGCCTCCTGCCTCTCCTCCATCTCATCAAATAAAAAAGAGGGGGCACCTCCTCCAGAGAAATGCCATTTCCTCCTTGAATCTTGCCAATGCTCTAAGCCTTTCTTTCTCACACCATTTCATTCACAAGTGTTTTTTGTACTTTTTTTTTTTTTTTCCCTTTCACCACCTTTTTCTCATCTCCCGGGAAGAAGACATGGCCTAAAGGGCGCCAAACAGGCAGCCGGTGGGGTTAGAGAAAGCTGGTACATGCACTCCTCTGCTCGGGCGTCGTTTCATCCCTCATGTCCTTGGCTGCCTGACCTGACAGCCTCCCTGCCATGTGCAATACTCTCCTCTGCCCTTTTTCTCTCCTCTTCTCTCCCCCCCCTCCCTTTCCTCCAAATTGAGAGTCTCATGACACATGGGAATAATGAGCGGGATCAGTGGGCAGGTTTTGCAATTGGGGATTGAAGTGTGCGCATCAGTTCATTTATTGGCTCACACCGGCAGTGGCGTGTGAGCAACAATCACAAGTCTTTTTTTTTTTTTTTTAAAAAAACAGTAAATCCCAGGTGGAGCCTCACTCATCGTCGATGACTGACAGAAAACCATTAACCCTCTGCTCCCCTTCTTTCTCTGCCACCTACGGAAAGACATTCTGAAAAGTCATGGCGGAAATTACAGTCAGGCCCCCTCTTTTGCGGTAATTAGTCATAAAATGTGACAAGCTGCACACGTGCGCCGCCACAAGTTACCAGCACTCTCTGAGCATCAACTCTGATAAAAACTGAGCAAGGAGAAAGGGAGTATATTAGCTGCATGATTGAGATGGGGAAAGGTAAATGCGCCTGTGGGGAAGTTGATTGATCAAGCGGATAGTGTAATATCCTTTGTGATTGTGATTGCTTGTATTTAAGGATGTGTGTGTGTGCACAACAGAGCAGAGATAGGAGAGACAGAGAGAGGGGGCCAGCTGCTTCCAGTATTATAAGTTTGAAGGATATTGGGGTCACAGAGTTTCCGCCTGAGAAGAGACAGCTTTTCATTAGAAGGCACGTGGGAGGTCAGGCCGGGTCATCTCACTACTTCTCTCGCACACAGACACACAAACACACAAACACACAGACTGCGATGGTCAATCTTGAGCAAAACCCCCAGAGGAGCTCGGAGCTTTTATCCCCTCGTTTAGTTAGCTTAATCAACAGGCGATCGATGAGCTACACACTGCACGAACAAATGGTAGTAGGTAATTCAAAACACCAAGGAGCCTTGATGACTGATCAATGCCTGATGCGCTGTGTGTGTGTTCACTGTAACAGAATCACACGCTTGCTGTTTTATAGCTGACAGAATGATGAAAACTCGGACTAATGATTTCCAAGTGGATCATATTCTTTAACTTTACAGCAAAACATTTCTACATGTGACATTTCTCTGTCCTCTGAAGAGGAACAAGGGGGCTGATTTATCTGCAGGCTCTTTAGTCCAGCATTAATGCGGACGTACTCAGCCTTAAAACACTACTTTCAAACTAGTTATGACTGACCTAAGGAGGAAAAAAGCTTTTTGTCTGACCTCAGTAAAAAGCTCAGTGAAAGCGCCGCATCCTCCATCCAGCATTTACCTGCCAGCCTATAATTATTTATCAACAGACTTATGATTTCCTGCGTGGAATCAAACTGAACACATTATTTAAGACAGCAATTTAAAAATGTGGGGTTTTTCGACAGGAAACGTGAACAATGGGTAAGATCTCAGTTAGCAGAAGATCAGGAGCACCCTGCAGGCATATAAATCACAGAAAAGGGGTGCTTTTATGTCAGCAAAGCAGCTGTAACCACTGCTTTCATCCTACTGGATGAGTTCTTTCTTTCAAAAAAAGAGGGAGTTTTAGTGAAACACATGCCCGGGAGTCATACAGAGACAAATGTATTTGTTGTGCAGGTGGATCAATACAGCGCTAATTTATTATCATTGGCTGGAGTTCATCACCTGTGCAAACACCTTAATTTCTGAATTGAGTTTCCAAATAGTAAAGACGGGAGAAAAAACAATTATGGTTGTGGTTACTTGTGGAGATTCCTGCTTCCTGACCTCGAGGGTAGAGTGCCAAGTGTGTCGGTGTAGCTTAGGATGATGTTGACTTTGATTTTTATAAACTTTGATTTATTCTTAGCCTGCATGTTTTTACTTGAAACCCACCTAAAAGCTTCTAAAACCGTCCTCAGTCTTTAATTGTAAAATCAATGCTTTGTAAAGTATTTCAGACGTGGCATTTTGCTAAGTTTGATTAGGAAAATATGTGGATGATGTGGTTACATTGAATCGGTGGCTGAAGGCAGACGCGCAAAAAAACAGATGTGCGGAATGAAAGTGCAGAAATGTGATCACTGTACCGCCGCCGCTACATGTTTGTGTGCTCACGTCCTGCATAATTTACACATAATGATTCCAAATAGACAGTTTTACGACGCCTGATTGGACAGCCCATAACGTTTGACAGTCAGGCACTGTGATTGCGATTCACCATGTTGTTGCTGAGCAGAGGAGACAGGTCTGAGCCTGCGGTGTCAAGGGCTAGATGGATGTCAGCAACGTGGGTTAAAATGTGTGGCTGCCTGCTGTCCTTGGCTGCTTTCCACAGTGTGCCGAGCGGAGCACACAGTCCTGGCCAGGGGGCACCATTACTGCCGCCGTGTGCAGGAGAGACGTGGCAAATGTACCTGGATATGATCCACTGAGGGGCTACGGAGACTAGACGCGACTCCTCCTTCCTGTTTGTTGGGTCTCAACTGCATTTGGATTTGAGAACTTGGAATCAGTTCGTGACACATTAAAAATATCTTTGTGGCAGTGTTCGCATTTAAGCTGAGTGAACACAGCATCACGCATGGTGAGCCGTTGTGTATCCTCATTCCACATGCAGGGAACAAAAAGCCCCGAAGGCGCAGGATGCAGTAATTGATGCATATCATTGGACGCTCTAAATCTGATGTTCTCTCCTTTTGGCCGAATGCAGATGGAAGATTTTAAGCATCAGACTTGACACCTGTTTTTCATTACTGCAGTACTCATGCAACTGCATCATATTTCTCCAAGAGGTGGATAAACAGCTTTCCATGTCCTCTGCAAACTGACTTGGACTTGGACGGTTTTTCTAATTCATTCGGATTTGGAAAGCTACTTCTTGTTTTCCTAATAATTTATTTAAATCAAAGACACTCAACAATTTTAGAACAAAAAGCCCAGTGATTTCTATTGCTTAACCTCAGATCCCACTTTAAATTTCTTGTTACCACAGTGTTTTATTGGAGATGTTGTGGAATTATGTGTCACCCTGCCTATATTTACCCACAAATACGTAGTGAAATGCCAATAATTAACCCGTTAATAGCGGTGTGATTTTTCTGTAATTATCATTTAGGCAAAATGTCACAGACGATCGCGGCTGAGAGAAAGGACCCCAAAGATGTCACAGTCTCACTGACTGTGAAATTGAAACTGCAGGATGAGAAAATAAAAGGAAGAAGAGGCATGTTGGTGGTTTAATGGTTGGGGATGTGGGATTCGAAACAAAAGAAGAAAAGAGGAGTAGCAGGCAGCCAGTGATGCAGCTGGCTAATCATGTTAATTTTAAGGCTTACAGGGTGAAAGAAATAAAGACACTGTTTTTTTATAAAGAAAGACCAAAAAGCAAAGCATAATTCAATAAGAGCACAGCATTTTTACCCTGAACATTATGTTTCTCACCAACACTGCTGCCAGAAAAACTGTTACGACTGAAACTTTGTCCAACTTTAATCACGAAATATAACATGTTTAAAGCAAGTAATTTAAAGGAATATTACTGTGTTTAAACAAATCTCAGAACAAACTTTCCCTTTGTCTGCATGAGACTCACAAGGTCAGTGTTCTCACCTTGTTTGCGTAAGATAAGCTTGTCTTTACAGAGGAGCCTTAATTAATCTGAATTACTTTGGTGCTTGAACATGTTACGTCCTTGAAAAAAAAACATAACAAATAAAAAGAAAAAACATAATGCAAAATGAAAAGTCACCATATAAGCCTGCAAAGTTACTGAGAGCTTCAGCAGAGTTCTTTCACAAGCATACTCTGGCAGTCTAACTTCTATAGTGCAGGTCAGACCTTGTACTGTATATAAAAATCTATGTTCCATCTCTATGAGTGTCACGTCCCCTTCACTGCCTCCCATCTCAGTCATCACTTTGCTTTAGCGAGACAAACACACTCCCTCTCAATCTGTGTCACAGTGCGGTGCTGCTCTGATGACACACTGCTGGAAACACATTCATATTTTTGTTAATTGTTTCAGATTCAGGACTTGAAACTCAGCAGCGTGAATTGTTTTTTTTCTCTTGAATTTTTATGATGAAACCGAGGGGCATTAATTGATTTTATGATTAAAGCTTATGAATGTGAGCCATCTTATGAACAGGTGGCGTTCATAAGGCTAAAAAAAACCCATTTAAACTGATGCACACATGGTCACATTCCTGGTGTCTGGTATCAAAGAGACAAACAGCAGTTTGTCATCAGACCTGTGTCAGTCGATGCCCGTAGCACACACCAGATGTGTGATTTATGGAAGTAGTAGTTTAGGTACAGAAGCTTGTCTGTGCCTGTCCAGAAAGAAAATGCGATAAAATTACTGCCTTTTTGGAGAATTGATACGTGTCAGTGCTGGGAAATGGACACATCCTGGTGAGATGATGCATCAACGTGCGTCATACTCCTCTCCCCATAGATCTTGTTAAAAACAAAACTCTCAAAAATCTTAAATGAGCCAGGGGAAAAAAAAAATTCAGCATGATCTTGTTGCAAGGTCTTTCAATCAAGGCAGAAACAGACCCTTTGTACAGTTTGTGACCAACCTTGCAAGGCAGCTGGACTGCAGAGATTTCAAGTCTGAAGTCTCGCAGGTCCATCTTGAAGAGTTTGGTCAGAGGGTCGTAGCCATGGGCGTGGTTTAGTTTTGATGAAAGCGAGAAACGGCTGCAAGGTTATAAACAACGGAAGCAGCTGGAGAGGTTAGCGTGGATGCTGCAACGGTGACAGTTTTATCAGAACAGGACAACATTTCCTGATTAAAAGAAGTGCAAGGAAGGGCACTGACGGCTTTTCTTGATGGAGAGATGCTTTTTATTCTTCTCCTGACTGACTTTGGCAAGAGTAATGCTTTGAATGTGACAGACAGGATGTTCATCCAATAATTTTACAACTTTTTAAAAAAAATTTTTTAAATAACCTTCCCCTTCCGAACGCTGTCTGTGGAGCTGTTTCCCAGATGGACATGTGAAATATATCTTATGGATATGTGAAACACTCTATCTTGCAGGTCAGGTTAGTTTGTGACAACAGATAATGTAAATATTTAGCATTTTTGTTTTCAGTGACTATTTATGTATGAAGACAGAAAAAGTCATGTTTTTCAGTCTTTACTGTGTTGAACTGAAAACCCTCATCGCCTGATACAGTAAGAAACAATATAACAGACACTTAAAATCAAACAGAGATGTGCCTGTCCTTGTCAGGATAAAGCATTTCTCAACCACACAGAGTAAACTTTCATTTTATTTTGTTAGTATATGAAACATAACAATAATACATATTGGCAAACTAACACAGTAAGCCTGGAGGCACTTGACAAAGAAGCCCAAGTTAACTTTACTTCCAGAGGAGTGTCAGATCTGTGTGTAATAGTCTTCTCAACATGTTCTATCAGTCAGTGGGCAGCACACTGGGCTCTGCAGCCAGTAGCTGGGGAAGGAAACATCAAGGCAGGGTCTGCAGGAAAGATTAATAATCTTGGTGGGGGGAAAAAAAAAAAAAAAAAGGATGGCTGTCTTGTTGAGGCTGGAAACCCCTGAGGCAGGAGCAGGCGCGGAGGTTCAGGACTAAAGTGAACTCCATCTTGGACAACACTTCTCGACTGTCTGCACTGTGAGGAGCTGCGAAGCTGAAGACACCCCTGAGGTGTTACACTGAGTGCTTTAGGCTCTTCTTTGTGTCACAGCCATTACAGTGCTCAATTTTTCATGTTCAAATGGCCCCCCGTTTTAGCCCACTGGGAGGGGATTGACAGAACCACTGGACCGCACTGTTACACTCCTCATCCATATCAACACTTTCTGCAAAACGATCCACATTACACACACATGCATCTTCACCGGTGATGCTTTGCCACGTCTTTGCTTTCATGACATGAAACAGCTTTTAACAGGTGCAGGCTGCACACATGCATTTTTGCCACTGCCATGAGTTAATTGATTAGATCGTGCAGTGGATGGCATTTGGTGGAGAATCTTACACGCAAGGATCATTTACATACAGTTTAAACTCCTGAATATATACATTATGTTTTCACTTACTACTTTCATTAATGTAATTTGTGTGCATAATGGTATTTCTGTACTGTTTAATATGGCATACATATCATCTTATTATTTACTTATAGAAGTAATTGCATTATTGATGCAAGCACATTAAGGAATCTAACCATTTGTCATAATTCCTTATTGCTTTATTGTATTTCCCACTGGCCTGTCCTTCTTATTCTTCTTTTTAGAAAATCTGCCCTTCCATGCATGAAAATAAACACAATTTTGCACCTCTTGATTTTCCTTTTTATGTGTAGCTCATGACCACAACATGCCATTGGCAGCGAAGGCTGTGAATTCAAGAAGCAGGTGATGCAGGATGAACATCTGGTACTCAGGCAATGTGCTGTATGAGACACAGGACATCAAGCTTTGATGGTAATTTTAATCTGGACACTTCTGCTAATGGACCCTCTCTCTCTCCTTTTGTTTGTCTTCCTCCTCTTCCCTTTACCTTCTTCCTCTTTTCCCCCTTTCTTCTTCTTCTTCTCCCTTCTCAACACACTCAGTCCCAAGTCACAGCAGCTATTATTCATATAGCTTTTCCTCTTTGTTTGCTTTCTTTTTGTCATTTTTCATGATGAATACTTTTGCGACCGTAACTATCACCTCTCCCAGTGGGAATGCATGAATGCATCATCTTGTTACCTGAAAGATGAGTTTTGAGATACAAGACTGTGACATTGCGGATGTTTGCGGATCCTAAAAAAAAAAGCCCCGCAAGGTCCCAGAGGTGGTGTTCCCTGGAAAAAGAAGGATAATTTGCATGTTGTGACAGAGGCTGTTTGGTTGGGATCTGATCTGAGGTAGCACTGAGCTGAGCTGAAGACATCCAGCCGTGCTCAAGGCAGTTAGTTAAAATTGCATGATATACTAATTTAAATGTTACCGTGTTGTCCAAAAGGGTTAGAATCAAGTATTTTCGTGTTAGTGTGTTCAAAGGACGTCATGTGGCTTCAGTTTTCTTCCATAATGGAGCCTTTAGTTGCTCGCTGGCATAATTTTCAAATTAAAACTGTTGCTGGAAAAAAATTGCCGCAGACTTCAATGCTAATTAAGTGTTAACAGATTCTTTGAATTCCTTGGTCATTCTGTCCTATTTCATACTCTGTTTTCTTCAAGTTAGATACATGGTTTCTCATGTTTATCTCAAAATACCATAAGCAAACATTTTACTTCAAAGCCTGCAAAGCAAGTCTCTTTCAGAGAATTGTTCACCCTTTTATGAAAAACCCATGCTAGCTCTTTTAATCATACTTACCAGTCTTGATGGTTTTGTAGCAAGTTGCCTATTTAAGGATTTTTCTCCAGAGATGTTTGCCTTCTCTCTGAACTTGATGGGATTTCGCTTGTTGTGGTCAAAACATTAAAAAAGACAAAAACAGGGATTTGTCTTTGCTGAAATAATGAACCAGCCCTTGAAGCTTCTGTTGTTAGCATGGAGCACCAACGCAGGTAAACTCGCTGTTCAGTCTGACTGACAAGTTGATTTTATTGCACTGAGTAAAAACTGTGGCTGCCTCTGATGTAAGAAAATACCATTGGATTTCATAAAAAAATTGCCTTCTTTATGTGTTTAAAGTACCATGAGATGACATGTAATGTCTTGAAATCAGATGTTCTTGATGGCATTTGCACATGTAGCAGTCATAAGTGCACAAATCAACATTCACTTCCTTTATTTGTTAAACATTTTATTGATGCAGTAAAACGTTAAAAAGTTTGTACTTTTAGATACAGAGGGGGGCAACAGTGGTGCTTCAGTGGACGCATCTGGTGAAGAAGGCTGCAGACTTTAGTGAGCAGTCTGCCCAAGAATGCTTTCAATATCACTACACCTTTTTTGAAGTGAACACCAGAAAAGTGTGTGTTTCACTGCATGCATACATACATACAAAGCAGAGCCTTCCTCTACTGCCTGTCTCCACAATAGGAAGACTTATCCATGAATTGGTTTCAAAAGAATACAAAATACATGAGATTTTATCCCAAAAAGATTGTTTGGAGTGTTGTGAAGCAACATCATTGCATCATGTATTCAGACCCTCCAACAGTTGCCTCTGAGCCTCCTGCTTTTTAACCCCTTCCATATGGGTGTAGGTATGGTGGTGGAAAGAGTGCTATACACTGAACTGACAGCAAACAAGGTGAGCTGCTTTAAATGCTGTTAGACCCGTGTGATTATTGCTTGACAGAAAGTGTATTCATGGCCTGCTGTGATTAGAAAATTAAAAATCAAAACTGTGTCCTGCTCAAACATAAAAAAAAGCTTCATTTGAGGAGATGACATTTCAATACTTCCAGAAATATTCCAGTGTACTTAAATTACTTTTTTCCCTCAGTTTAACTTTTAAAATGTCATTAAAAAAGCAAGGTTTAGCCGGCACATTTGACGTAAATCTTACACTCTTCAGTCTGAAGCTGCAGTATTAAGTAGGTCTGTGTCATTACTGGGTCATCGAAAATGCAACATAAGTACTTGAATACATAGAGAGATGTATTAATGACTTTCAGACTCTTAAGTGGGGAGGTTTTTTGAGTTCCATCAAATGGCTTTTATGAGAAGCGTTTTCTTGTTTGTCAAGTGGATTGCCTGTTGAGATGTTTCAGGTTCAGATGTCAGTCAGAGACAACAGTCTTCATCAACACACTGATATAAAGATATTTTTAATGAAGGCAACACAGAGGAAAATGTGCTCCTGAGGGAGAACCATGAAACTATGGTGCGGTTGAAAATATCTGAAAAGTTTTGAACGCTTCTGTTGTGCATGAAAGGAGAACTCCACAGTAATGTGCATGTAGCAGGTGCGAGCAAGCTAGGTGAGGTTTTGTGGTGAACAAACAGTTGCTTTTGGGGTTTCTTAGTACGTACTGTGTGTATCTCTGAGGCCTAACGGATGTGTTGGAATGTTTCCTTCCTTTTGAAAATCTTTGAATATTTTAAAGACCCCTTCCAGTGAAAATCAAATTTTTAACCATCTCAACATATCTATTTGGTGTTTTTACACTTAACAAGGCAAACTGGGGTTGAAATTAGCAGGCAGTGCCGTGGCTGTTGTTTTCCTCTTAAAACTTCAGTGTACTGATGACTGTCTCAAAAAGCAGATTCAGACAAGAGAGGTTTCATCTGTCAAAAGCTTGAACAGAAAGGAAAGGAAAGCTAAGGGAAAAAGTCCCATATGTGGGTTTTACCTACGCCACATGTAGTAGTTTACTGTGGTGATAGAAACCTGGTCATTTAAGAGGAAATTAACACCATGTTGATCTACCTAACATTGTTATTCGTTGACATCTATAATAGTCAAGAAGAATGGTCAAGCTATCTTTTATGGTTGTCTTCAAAGTTGCAAAGAGTGAAGCATGAAAAATATTACTTGATAATTACTTTGATTTGGTCCCTTTTTTCAGAAGCTGTGTCCGGTTCAAACAGAGGCCATTTTTGAGGTCATGCAGCTCACAAGACAACCCAGAGAGTCAAAGGTGAGGGAGCGTTAGAGGGGAGTGGTACAGTGGCCTCGGCCACATCAGAGACCTTGTGAATGTTAATAGAATGCTGCATATATAATGAGACAAAAGGTGTAGTGTGACATTTAAGCAATTTTAAGACATGAATAAATTAATATCTTGAAGAAAATGTTCAAGTATGTAGAGAGGATATTATGGCTTAAATCTACGGCAGGAGAAGGTTTTTAAACATTTACTTTTTTTCCCCAAAAATTTTAACCTTACCTTAAATAGCTGGTGATGGAAATCTTTTTAAAAGCTCACCAGGGTGCTGAAACATGAAATAGGTGCAGCATCTTAGATTTGTGCATGTCTTTGTGAATAAATGAATACTAAAGTCTGGCAACGCACTAACTTTTTCGTGAACTTGTGCTGATTGTGCATCATTTTGCTACACAAGTTTAAAAGCGCACACTGTTGTAGGGATGTTCAAATTGTTTTTTAATGCTCCCGTTGTCCCCGGAACGCACAGTTTTAGCTCTCACACCAGTGATGTAGGCCTATGAGCTGTGTGCAGCGTGTGTGTTTGTTTGTATGTTTGTTTATGCATGAGTGAGTCATGGTGACGGGGTTGCTTGTGAGGCAGGCGCTCTGGCACTATGACAGAATGAGGTCGCCTCGCTGCAGAATGACACGCTCACCACGTCAGCCTCTCCTTTGCGCACAATCACACACCAAACACACACACACACATACTTCACTATGTCCCCAAATACGTCAGCTTAGATAATGGTGATGCCTTTGGCTGTGAAACACTGCCCCACTCTCAAACACACAGAAACACAGAGGAGAGAGCATGTCTTTGTACACAAAACAGTGATATGCGTATGTATGAGTCCTAGCTGAGTCATAATAAAGAAAGTCCTCATGGGTATTTTTCTCTCTTTCCAACTGTTACCAAATTATATGCATTGTTTGAAGAGTTCAATTTATATTTCAGTGCTTGTTTGTATGAATAAATAAAAGGACCGACAGTGTCAGGAAGGTCCCATCTCTCACAATATTTGGCAAGCTGCAGCCTGTGTTGCATCATGGGAATGATGTGAACAGGTGGAATAAGGCTTTGATTATTCAGACTGCTGGGCTGAAGCTACACCTGTTGTATAGGTGTTATTTAACACAGTAGCTTACTACGGGTAGTGTGAAATTTATGGAAAGGCTGCAAACACATGCTGGTCACCTGGAATGGAAAAGCCCAAGGGAGGATGGATGTATGGGGCAGAGAGTAACAGAAGCAGCCCATAATAAAAAATAAAGCTTGTATTCAGTGAGATTCAGGCTTAGAGAAGCAACTGAACAGAGCTGAACTCCAGAGCCCTTAACTTCACAGAATATCCTGGAGGTGCTGGTGCGCTGTCAGTCATTAGGCAGTGTTTGTTTCAGCTGAAGCCAACTCATTTCCATTTCAAGACTTACTTTTTGTGGAGAAGATGTGAAAAACAAAGAGTGACTGTTTTATCGGTATGAGATGCCTGCAATAAACACAACCGCTCGTATGTCTCGCTAGGAGATGAATATATTCCATTAAGTCTCTGCTTGAATGTCTATTTCAGTCTGTGTTTGTATCTGTTCTCATGTGTCCTTATGGAAAAAACACTGTACCATCACATTCTGCCTGCAATTAGCCAGGCACAGCGTGATTGCCTCAATCCCTACATTGGCTAACTGATTATGTAGTTTTCATCATTACAGGCTTTAAAAAGATATATTAAAAATGAGAACATCCTGCTTGAAGGTAAGTGTGTAAGATTTAGGATAATCTATGGATAGAGTATGGTAGAAATTAAATATAATATTCACATTATGCTTGTTTAAGTGTATAATCACTTAAAAATAAGGATCTTGGTGTTTCTATAAAGTTTAAATGAGTAATTTACATCAACAGAAGCAGAAGCTAAGGATGAAAGTTTTTACTTTGAGGTCTTATGGATCTACCTTTGCTTCATTTGGGGTGCATGTGGAAGTAAATGTCACTAGCTAGCTGTTGTCCTGCATGAGTTGCTTTCAAGAAAGCGAGCAAGCACTTCATAAAAGCCATGTTTTATGCACCTTTAAAATATTATTTTAAAACCCGTCATTAGGAAAATTTGAAAAAATCTGCCATAGAAAGCATTTTCCTACTACCTATCATTAACGCTGATGTTAGCTTAATAATTCAGTTTGCTACAGCTGATGAAATCTATAGCCAGAGTTTTGACACAAGTATTTTATTTTATTTTTTTTTTATTTTATATTTTAACCCTCAGGATAAACCTTTGTAAAACTCTGCATTAGGAAAGCCTTGTCTGAAAAGCATAAAAATAATAAGCAAGTTCTTGGACCTGAAATTTTTCACTAGATTGCAGACACTTCGTACAAAACTGTATCATGTAAGCAAATCTATGTATTTCTGCAAGTGTTTTTGTAGTTGTGACTTGATTTAAGATTACTACACTGCTTGCCAAGATAGTTTCTGCAGGAAAGCAGCTGTCAGAGGTACAGTATGACTTTCACTGGCAACATACCCACTGAGGCTTGCTCTCTTTAAGTCTCATAAGATTCTTATGTTCTTGAAATTCCTGCTGTATGATGTGGAATACATCCTTTTATGACAAAATCAGAGTGAAGCTGTTTTCAGTATTGAAAGAATGTTCCTGCTTTAACACAGACTGACTGAAAGTTCCTTGCCCTTACAAGGTGCCGTGGTGTTTTTTTCATGGTACTGCACTGCTCTTTAGGCATGTGTAGCATGCATCAAGAGCAGTGCAGTGAGATTAAGCCAAGTTCTGCAGAATAAAACATTTAGCAGCTCATCTTCACCAAATACTAAAGAAAAAGAAAGGAGAACTTTTCTCTTGTACTTTTTGCATCTTTTATTTTCATTTCTTTGGTTGTGTATGTGTGTGTGTGTGCGCGTGTGGCAAAGTTTGAAATTCCCCTCAGACCTCCTTTCTATCTCTTTCATGGCCTGTGTAGCCCTGCAGCACTGCAGAATGGAGTTGCGTCCTGATTATTTTTACTTGTAGCATCTCTGCACTTCTGCACACTGTCAGAGTAATGCATAGACCTTATCTCCGACAGATACCTCTCTGCATATGAACTTGGCCTTGGATGAACTGCAGAAAGACATCACCACAGATTCTTGTGCAGGGTGAGGGAGGGATGCGTAGAGGAGGGAAGAGGAGAGAAGAGGGAAGAGAAGAAAGAGAAAGGTATTAGGTCATCAGAACGGTTGATAAGGCCAAAAACCGTCAGGAAGAATTTCTTTATAATTTAATAACATTATTCTTTGCCCTTGTCTCTTGGGTTTTGCATTTCATTACAAAGATAGGATAAAGTATTGAATAGTAATATGTTGAACGGTAATGGAATGAATTTTAATAAAATGAAGATAGTTTTTATAACTTTTAGATGCTAATAAAAAGGGCTCAAAGGCTCATGGCGCCCTGACAGAGCAGTAGGAATTAAACATTATTGTTGGCTATTTCAGGGAAGATCATTTTTCCCAAAACACCCACTCCTCAGTTTTAACAATACTTTTGTCAAAGGTTGTGTTATACATTAAGCCTTTTCTTGATTTAATAAAGAGTGTGAAGCCAAAGGGCATGTATGTATGTATACTTTCATACTCTAGAACATCCTATCTAAACAGAATGCTTTTTTAAAGTTCATATCATTCACATCTAAGAGAACATTTTCAATTTTTGGATGAATTCAAACAGCCTTCACAGGCTTTGTGACAATGTTGCTGCTGGACTTTGTTAGTTCCTGTGAAAGTTGCTCAGTGGCACATGATGTGATAAAAGCACTTGTCTCACCCGCATAGCTTTTGTGTTGTGGGGCCCACGGAGCCAGCATGCCAGAGACTTCTTGTTACCTGAGCTCTATGTCAACTTTAATGAGGAACAAAATTATTTATTCTTGCAGCCCTTCTAAACTTTTGTGATTGTTTCCAGTAAGGATGGTAGGATTTATCTTTTTCTAAGGGCTGTGACACTCAAAAACAGCTACCTCCAGGTTCACAATGTAAGCTTAGAGACAACAGTCCTTTTGAATATTTAGTTTGTCATGACATGCAGTTCGTTGCCCTGTGCAGCCACTTAATGGACTTCAAAACTTGGTGAATGTGTAACTATGACAAGAGCTGCAGTCAGACTGGCAAGTTGGTGTGTCAATTGTGACAGGTGTTCACAACAGACAACTATAAGTTTATATATGCTTTAAAACCTGTTTTCAATCTAAGATATAGTTTTTTTTTATTATTTGCATATTTAAAGGTCATAATAAAGGGATAAACTAGCACTCTAACAGAAGGAAATCCTTTCTTTAACCCGGCTTGTTATGCTTGTAATAACACTCTGTTCTTGCACAGTCTCAAAGCTCCATTCAGGTCCAGCATCCTGTTATTAATGCACATGGCACATTCATCCACATGTGCACAGTTTCCTCTGAGACACACACACTGTGTCACATAGGCGTTCACAGACACACTCCTCATATTGCCAGGCCTAATCATGCTCCTGTGTTCTGCCTAAGGATATTGCCGCCAAACTTCTCAGATATTTTAGATAATTGAGCAAATTATGAACACGTTGCAGTCATGTTCTGGGGTAAGTCTGGCTCCTAGCATTGAAAACTTTGCCCTTATGTCTATGATTAATTTTGAAACTTGTTTTTTTTTTTTTTTTTTTTCAATTTTTGTTTTTCTGTACAGGCATTATCATTAGTCACCAGGCACACCTGCCGTAGGCTACGCTCGCAATAGTCAGCCAGTCAACCAACCACAGGGGAAAAATGTTACCAGTAAGAGTGAATGTGGATAATTGTGTGAATTTGTGTGCATGTGAGTGTTACAGACAAAAAGCCTTAGAGACAGTTTCAATTGTTAATGCCAAAGGTGTGCTTAATGATAATTGTTATTTCGTATTTGAAATAACTTGCAGGCTTTTTCACTTTTTTGTGAACCATAGATATGAAAATTAAAATGTCAGTGATTAACTGAAGTTTACTCTCTGACATTTGGCACTTAGTCAAACTTAATACAAAGTAAAAATCTGCAACTCTAACAATGTACACAAACTGGTACGGCTGTACTCTTTCACAGTGAGATAGATCAAGGATTTCTGAAGCAGGTAAATGTTTTATGAAGAATTCATTTATACTTGACCTTAATCGCATATACATTGTATTTTTCATACTCCTATTATTGATTTGTGAAAGCTTGAGGAAATCCTCAGAAGCCCAGAACAATCAACTCAAATAATACTCCAGTCCAACGGGACTCAGTCTTGTTTTTCTCCTGTACATGACCTGCGTATGGTGTGGAGCAGTGTGGTCGTGTTCAGTGTTCAGTAAGTTAAACATAATCCTTACACTGAAATGTAACATGGGGTTCATTTTCCTCCTCTATGGCCTTTGTCTCCTCTTTCATCCCTTTGTATAAAGCTTTGAACCAGGCCAGATTTAGATTGATCAGCACTAATATTCGAATCCGCAACAGTAGCAGCCCAATACATCTCAAGCTTCTCCGATAAATACTTGAAATCCAGTTAAAATATTTATAAGATGTTTGTAAATTTTACGTGTAATTATCCTTTTGACAAACCTTGCAATAGTGTTAAAGACCTCAAAAATAGAACAGCAAAAACACAAAGACAACTGCCTTTAATGCAATATTTTAATGTGGCAAATCTCAGGAAACGTGCAAGCCCGAGGGCAATGCAACAGGCAAACACGAGAGAAAACCAAACAAACACAGCAAAACAAAAAGTGTTAGATTCCAAAAAATTTGAACAACCATGAACATATTTAACAATGGAAATTGGACAGGATGGTATTCAAGCTGGCACCTTAAAATACATGGAACAATTGCCAAGAGGCACAATGTGGACAAGTTAAGTTGGGCAACAGTCAACATAATGTTCAAGCAGCAACTTGAAACAAATCAACAGCGTTCTTTTTGATTCCCTCTGGACACAGAAACACGGTTTAGTTCCACAGCAATTTAACAGTTTTAGAGTACTTCAAAGTAAATGGAGGAAAAAGTGATGGTTACAGTCAGCAGCTTCTACATTCTGTATAACTTCAGTCAAGTGCCGGAGAAAAACAGGCACATCAACTGAACAACTTTTTTACACGCCAGGATAGTGAAAACAGAAAAAATTACATACTCAGTGCAAAAGTAGTCCAGTCTCTTCAAACTGCACGCAAATAATACAAGTTTATGCATTTCAATTTCATTAACTTCTCTGGATTGCAATTCTTTCAAATACCATGCATCAAAAATGTCAGGTGATGTTCTATAATTATATATTAATAACCAAATGCCTTTTTCGAATCATATCGCTTCTTCAAAAAATAGCCCTCCCCTGTTTTTCAGTGGTATATATTTCTTCCAAAAGTTGCAGAATGATATCATTTAACAACAGCAGCTACACACAAACACAGCACTCTTTTCGGCATTGATTTAAATTAATTAAAATAACATGCATTTATTTTTACACATCTGATGGCATATGAGAAACAATTAGTTTGTTTTGCAAAATAGTTTGCAAGTATCAGCTGAAGTTCTTAGCAATAACTCTGTGAGGTTGTTCAGCCTTTTGACTCACTAAGTAGTTGTGACTTGGGACAGATGGTCGCTGCAGCATAAGCAGAAAACACCCAGGGAGTAAACTTGAAGAGACACAGGGAATTCTTTTGGACTGTTATCTGCAAGACTCCAAACGTATGAAAATCCCTCGTGGTTTTTATTGCCCTCTGTATGAGCTTTCATTGGCAGTGGAGCAGCTGCTGATATATGAAGTCTCCTCAGTCACATCTGGAATCATGCTGCTTCCTCTGCTTCTGCTTGAAAATATGGTGATTATCATGTTGTTTTCTATCATCATGTACATGCTAGTTTCTTTCATCTGTTCCTTTTTTAAATCCATGCTGTATAAATGTATTGCATGTTGGAAAAAGTATTTTAATGTCAATGAATTCCCCTTAAAATGTTTCCATTAGACAGATGAAATTTAACAACTTCAAGAAAGGTGGCAGCATTGTAGAAGTGATGTCAGAAGCGAGTAAAGTGGGTGTCATTGTCAACAACCAAGACAGATAATGAACTTTAAAATCTCTTTTATATATATATATGTGTGTGTGTGTGTGGGTGTGTACACTGTATGTATGCTGTATTTACCAGAATATAAGTGAAAGATGTTTAAGCATTTCAAACTAATTAAGGGAAATTTTAAGCTAATCCTCAAAAAGTCTTTGAACTCCAATTGCAGAAAATTGTGTAAATGTATTTTTTTTTATTTTCTCCAGAAATAAATCCCATGTGTCTTTCTCTCTCTGTGCCTCCCTCACAACTTTGGCTCTTATGATGAATTTAACGGACATGAATTTTTTAACTTAAATCATTAACATATCATATAAAGTGCATTTTTAACCCAAACCTTGATCTGTATGGGGATTTAAAATCTCCTTAATCTTCAGGCTGATAAGAGGTCAGAGGACAGAGAGCCTGCAACTGAGAGGTCATTATTAGGGAATTGCAAATGCTCTACCTGTGATTTTTGGGTTTACTCTAATAGTTTCTGAGCAAAGTCGGCACATTCTTGCTGTGCAAAGTTGTTGGGCCTAAAGTTACTGACTTGCTTAATGTTAAACACTGTGCTCGTATCGATTCATTCTGATACAGCTGTAAAGATCTAAAAGTTTTGGTCAGTTGTCGGGCACCAATACAAAGAGGCTCGTATAGTAGTGCTGTACAATGCAATAGACCTTAACACTGTACAGAATACTCAAGCATGAAATAGTAATGGGTGCCATTAGGTATGGTCAGCGGATAAGAAACATTTAGTGAACTTAAAAAATTCATACAGAATCACAGGGGCACCTCATAGAAACTGCATTATTTAAGACGTCATGATTTCTGAGCAGGGGTCCACCGAGCAGAGAACAAATGTGAAAGGTATCCTCTCACCACAAAGCCTGTCTTTATATAAGAAAACATTTAATTTTGTTACCTTGAGTGCTGTGAAAGCGTATGGAAGATTGAGAGAGTTGTTTACAAGACTTAGAGTTATATTGGATTGGGATTGATTCTTGTTGCCGGGAACCTTAGATTTCTTGCCCAGGTTCTGTCAATTTCCTGCCCCTGGACTGACATAGCAAAATCGCATTAATCTATATGGCTAAATGCTAAATCATCACTGCTTTCTAAGGATTTAAACAAGCTGAAAATACAAAAACAGATGAACACATCAGGAAAAACTGAGTACATTAATTGATTGGCGAGACAATATTCGTCATTAGTCTCTGAATGGATGTTTTGGAGCCTTCAGTTTCAAGTTTACCGATTGCTGCCAACTTTTCACTTCCTTTTACATTTCTGCCAAGTCTTTTTATTACTGCAGCCAAGAAATCCAGTTGAGTAAACAGTGACTGAGGTAGGGTGGGCATGTGACCACCGTCACCACAGTGGTTGACAGATTTGTCAGTTTAAGCAAACAAATCCCCCCAAAAAAACAAGGGACATTTTATTTTTAAGCCTTCCAGTTTGAACAAAATATACCAAACATACCAAAAACAGGATTCAAAACCCATCACACATCATTTACAACAGTAAAAAGCAGGCAAATACAAACACTGAAAGTTGATCAAATTCTTGCAAGCAAAAAACCAAAAAGTAACAGATTTATGTATTCTTGATACGTCAGATGTTCAAGATGATCAACATATAGTATCCAACGAACACAACAAGACCGTGCAGCCTTAGAAAGAGGTGTGTTAGACCCTTGTGACAGAATAAAAACAGATATTTTGGATTCAATAAAAGAAAAAAAAGATCTAATCTAAACAATCCCATTTAATGTTTTTGCTCTTTTTTGAGCGGAAGAAATGTATTTATCAGTGAAGATGGTCATCTGAACAGCTCCT
>JAQNCA010000009.1:1731629-1748951 GCA_029783725.1 Acanthurus tractus
ACCAGAACATCTCAGTTGCCCACTAGTATCTGGCAGCAGTATAGCTCATGAATTCTCCCTCCTCTATGTTAGTGGATTAGACATGAGTCAAACTTAATAACTAGAGAATTTGACAAATCATTTTTAACCAAAGATTGTTTCTATACGTTTATGTAGCTCTTATCATACTGGAGTGTGTTCAAGTGATATTTTTTTCTGTCTGATTTAGCTTTGATTAGTTCTTTGACGCTTAAAAAAGGGAGGGGGGAGTAACATACCATGACTGACAGCTAGCCCCCCAACTGAAAGTCGGGCGATCTCTGGCTTCAAATTCAGTGCAAGATGGCAGCATCTGTCCCTGTGATATTTTGGCTAAACTTTTGTACAGCAGAAGGAAGTGGAGACAGGTCTTCTCCCATCTTTATTTACAGTCGTTGGTTGTAGTACGTAACATGAACCATATGGCTGAACAAGTTTGTGGTTGCCCTGAGCTGTGAAAACACACATGGTCTTTTCTTATTGCACACAGCAAGAAACCCACCTGTTTTATTCTCATTAAGCAGTTCTTTCACTGCACCATGTCTTCAAGACGAATAAAGTAGACCTTCAGGATGTTAAGAGGCTCCATGACTCCCTTGCCAGCTTTCCCTTGCCAGCATTGATTCTTAAACCAAGTCTCTTGACATGAAATGCATTACCCAAATAGTCAGATCTGAATAGCTTAAAGGCTAATTCAGCACCGAATCATATGGCAGGTACCCACTGCTGCTTTCTTTGAGGGTCTAAACTTTCAAGCAGTTCTGTTCAGATGCCAAAAAAAGTTATCTCACTGCAGGTGTTTTTACAAGCTGTCAGAGGCAAAAAATACCTGCTCTGACATCAATGGTTGGGAGTTTATTTAGAAGTGCACCTGCTTTTAAGGTTACAACCTGTGAAGAGTAGTGCAGGAGCTGTTTTAGATTTGCTTTTGTTTTGATTTAGCCTTTAATAGAGAAAAGCACACTTGCTTTGAAGCAAATGTCTATGAACAAGCCTTGGAGATTGAGTGAACAAAACAACATGCATTCTCCCAAGAGAAAATGACAACACAGATTCACCATTTTTCAATTTGCTTGTTCACTTCTTTGCAGGTTGTGATTACCACACCGTAGGTGCAGATAACAGAAGCAACAAGAAAAGCTTTCAAACTGTGCAAGTAGTTTCTCCTCAGGCATGGTGTTCGATACTGCAGACCTTAAAACCCTAAAAGGGTTCATGCAAGAACCCCATTGGGCATTGCGCCAAAGCTTTCAATCATCGCTTAAGACCCACTCTGTGGGTGCCATTAGAAGATGGATTCCACTTTTCAATTTCAAGCCCTGCTGTCTTAGTGGCTTTGGGCCAAAGGGAAGTGTTTCTCATGCAAACAGAAGTTGCTCCTGTTAGTCATTGTCAGAGGAAAGAGCAGATTTTATATCATTGTCTGCATCCACAATTCACAAGGAGAGGTCATGGTCTGATTGTATGCAAGCATTTTTTATCACAAAAACTATAAAAGATGCATAAAAATATCAGCGGTCTGCACAAGGATAGTGGCTTCATACCAGAGCCGTCAAATCTGAAATAAAATATGCCATAAGCAGTGGCATATATTCAAATCACAGTGATAAACTTTGGACTGACCTTCACCTGTCCTAAGCTATGTCTTTTGTATTGTCAATAATATGTAAGGAGTTAAGTATATTAGCTTCAATTCAATAAAACATAATGAATTTATTTCTCTGCGCATGCTCATTTGATACGAATCTTCTCCCCTTTTCTATTTTGTGCAAGTGATTCTCAAGGAAATCATATGCAGCCAGAGGGCTGATTGTGCTATTCAATAGGAGCATTATTACAATCAGTCCATGGCTGGCAATGCAGACAAATTACTGATAGGAAGTCTCAAAGAGAAGGAAAGAGCCAAAGAAAGGAAACCCAAGGAGATGCTGTCAAAGCCTATCACAAATCCTGCCTTCACCATTGAGAACTTTTAATTTGTTCAAACCGTCACGGCTGACTGCATTTCGAAACCTTTGTTTGTCATCAGAAAAACTGAAATGCATTTTGATGCCTTGTGATACCCAATACATAGATGTGAAAAACTGATTTACTTTTTTCCCTCAGTCTGTTATTGAGTCAATGGTGTATCATAGCAGCTAGTTTAGAGCATGTATACAGAGCTGGACTGGATGTGTGTTTGGCATTGGGAAGAAGTGAGGGGAGAAATTAGACTGTCTGGCTGTATTATAACCCCACTGTGGCAGCACTGCTCACAATCAGGGCTGGGGAGGCAAATTGACTGGCTGAATAGAATCTAGAGAGGAGAGAATTTTGCCTCCAGTCAAAATTCCCTGTCAAAACCGAATGGAGTCCTGGCTGAGGGATTGTTACATTGAACTTTTTTCCTTCTGGAAATTATTCTCTTATAATGGGGGTGGTTGACCTCTGACATAACAGGTATGTGTCATTCATTTACGTTAATGGCCTCATCCTGAGTCAGGAACCTGTGCTTATAAACAGAGTGTGTCAGAGAGAGAAGAGATGTGAGTTCATAACCCCATTTGACATCAGCCACTAAAAGGGAGTATTTCTATTAATTCAAGTTTGTTGTGACAATTCGTAACAGGGTTCTGCTGTACAGTGAGAACGAGGAACAAGCATGCTCAACACCATGAAATTACAGTGGTAAGAGCCCTGAGGGACCCCTGCTAATTAAATCACCCACCTGCATGGCAAAGAAAGTAGCCACATATGTTTATGCTAATGTCCACAACATATAGCAACAGAGGGGCTGCCTTTACTAATAAACCCTGACATTAGCTTAAACGGTCCGGATGTGTTTAGTGCTTTGGAACATGGCTTCCTAAGATACATGAGTAAATTAAAATCAGCACATTACTCACCTGTGACTATATCCGAATCATGATAAGTGGTTTATTTTACACTCCAACATCTTAAGTGGGCGGGCCCAATTTGTTCCAACTAGCACTGTCACTCGTCCTCAAACATCTGACTTAGCCAGTTAAACAGCCTGTCTTTGGATATTGAATCTGGCAGGATATAAAAAAAAAATTCCGTCAAAATCTAAATGTTTCTGAACAGCCCTAATTTCCCTGGATGACAGTGTTGGTTTTCTACCTTGGTGGGCAGTGCTGTTTAGACAGGGGAGACTACCTGCCACGGGACATTGTGGGTAATAACGCATTGGCATCGCACCAACTCAAAGCAGATCTGACAGCAAGGGCACAGAGAGCCATTACTGCTTGTCTAGTGGATTCAGGGGATATTTAGGAAAATGTGATAGGTGCTTATCGCTGCAGAATCGTTGTCAGAGAAACAAGCCGGAACAAGCAAAAAATGTTGCATACTAATAAGAAATGGAAGGTGAAAAATGCGGCTATGCTTTACATCGAGTAAAAACAGGTCATTGTAAAACAAACCCATCATTATTGTGGACAGAGACAATTTCCCATCTTCTGCTTTTGCCAAGTGCTGATTGTCTTTTTGGGTCGCAGCTGTCCTGGCTGACAATCTTAATAAAGTCTGTTAAAAGCAAAGCCAGCACACTCAAAGTGACACGTTTCACACCACATTTGTATTTTCTCACGTCTAAAAACAGCTCAATCAAGCTCGGTAGTGACACTCCTCAAATAACTTTTTGGATGGCTTATCAAAATAAACAAGAAGTTTGGACACAACTTTCCAGGACAACTTTGCCATCTTGTGAATAGTTTGAGCATCGTTTGAATTACACTGAAGAGGCTGAAGATCTGTTTCGAGTTTTGAGCACTGTTTTGACCCAAATGTGTCTGTGAAGAGCCTTTTTTTTCCATTTTCATCTTGGATGCTGTTTATCATCATCTTGTTTGGATGGTGCTCAGCTCTACAGGCTGTTTTCAGAAAATAGCCTGTAGATTTTGCCATTATTTTCTGGGAACATTAAGGCAAATCCAGACTGCAAATCAGCCCAGAGTAAGGCTGATGATATTATGTAATTTTCTTTTTGTCAAGAATCCTTTGATAAAACCAAAACCAGCAGTTTTGCTGCTTGTCTTTCAATGTCAGCTTTCCTGGCCTGTCTGTGGCTGTGGTTGCAAACCATTTTGCCCTTACTGAAAATGTAAATCCTATATGTAAATAATTGTAAATAATTGTAAATTGTTCACAGGTTAATACTATCATTTCTTATTAAAAACAAATTAATTAATAACAGCTGAATGTAGTCATTTTAACCAAATGTTGGTCAAACGGGAGTCACTGGCTTAGAGGGAAAGCTAGTAGTTAACTGATCAGAGGGCTTGTGGTTCGATCCCGAACTTCTCCAGTCTGCATATCAAAGTGTCATTTGGGCAATCTTTAAATTGCTTCTGACGGCTGTTCCTCAGACGTGTGGGAGTTTGTATGAGCTCATGATGAGCAGGTTGCCATGTTGTAGAGACACTGCCTGCCATTAGTGTGTGAATGAGTGAATGCAGGCTTGTGTTGTAAAGAGCTTGGATTTGTCCAAAAACTAGAAAAGCCCTGGTAATGTTAAATGCAGTCCATTTAGGATGACTTTTTAGGGACTATTTTCGGCTGTGTATTTTTGTGCTCCACAGAGAATCTGGACAGTGAATATCAGATTGAATGAAAATAAACTACAATGTTTTCATTCGCTGTAATACAGCAACATGTTACTCAAAATCTTGGCTTGTTGATGTATTTTTAGTCGCTCTTTGACAACAATAATTTTCTGTTGCAGCAACAGCCATGCAGTTTTTTTTTAAAAGTAACATGCTGAAAAGCTCAGTACATTTATCCTTTAAAACACTGAAGTAAGAAAAAAAAAATCTCTAAAGTGGGATTTGAACCACATATGTTGGTCCATGTGATGGCCTTGTTAAAAGCTTAACAATTTACATGTGCTCATTTTGTACCAGGCAATTTTTTTGTTCTGGTTTTCTGTCCTCGGGAGACAATAATGTCATATTCTGTTCCCTATCTGGTGCCTTATGTTTTCCAAGCACATCATTTATGCCATTCCATCATTGTCTTTCCTCCTGACTACTTTGCTTCAATTTCTGTCCATATTTCAGCCTCAACAGATGATTTCCGGTGTCACTCGAGTAAATATCAAGACATTATTATACAGGCAGAGGCGGCAGTGACTATATGTTCTCCCTGGACATTGTGCAATCTCGACACAGCCTTATGCACTGAAGGTTTACTTTCATGCTCCAGTGCCTCTTCAATCCCTTAATCGCCGGTCCTTAGCGGGACAGATGAATGTCATTACTGGCTCCTCTGAGCCTCTGACAGACACATACTGGGGACCAGGAGTGACACGGGCCCCCCCAAAAAAATCTCATTACCACCGAGTCACATATCTGAGAGTAAAATGGGATGACCAGTGTCACACCATCTTCATTACACACCCTGCTGTGTCACTGCACCATCAGGAGGGCAAACTGTTTGAAGACAAATGGTCTTCCATTCTTCTGCTCTTTGTCAGTCCCATTATTAAAGTTCAGGGGAGCTCTACCTCCTGTAAGGATCTAACTCGCTCTCTACTTTTGAGAGAGCTTAAAGAGTATTTAAACAAAGCAAAAAACCATCTCTTTTTTTTGTGTCATGTTTTAACATCTTTGTCCCGAACAAGTAAGAGATTATTTTCAATCAGTACAATCTGTAATGCACTGAAATGAATCACAAGCTAGTAGCCACTTAACTACTGTTAAAAATTCAAAAACCCATAATTTTGCAGATGCTGTCCAGTGTTGTTGGTAATTCTAGGTCAGTGACTGGGTTGGTGCAGAGGTTGCATTCATCATCGACTGCTATTAAGTTTAAGAGGTTCACAATCAGAGCTGACAGCAGTGTGCTGACCTGCTTTTGTGCCTCAAACAATGGCAGGAAAAGTTTGCTTTGTTCTGAGTGAAGCTTTACGTAATGCTCAAGTAAGTGAATATTATAATATCTAATATAATAATAGATCAATTGTATTATTTTTTTGGCATTATCTGTGGCATGTTGAAAGCAAAAATTAATAAATAAATAAAAATGTGAATCTTTAGTGTTTGATCACAGGAACAATATCAGTATCTCACCCATATTTAGTGACAATCAAATACAGCCTTTCTTATATTTCACTGATGTCAGGATAAAGTCTTTAGTGTCAAAGAAGAAATTTGACATTTTGGGGAAATACACCATAAATTGCAGAGGGTTAGATGAGAAGGATAATAAAGGTATTAATGTATATGCAAATGTCTTCCAAAAGAGGTATAAAGTCAGTATTTTAGATCCTTTTTGTTCATATCTGGGACTTACTGAGGTACCGATACATCTTTAGAGTTGTGCAAGTCAGGTGTCAAGTTTAGTCCTAAAAGTATGACTCAGGAAGATAAAACATGAGCTCAGCAAATAAATGCAAATCACATTGAAAGGTGCGGAGGAAAACGGATGAGGTTAGCAAATATTAAAAGGAAGAAGCTAGATTAAAACCCGAGAAAGGGTGTGTATTATTAAAATCAGAGGAAGAGAATTGGAATGTAAATATTAAGGAAAAATATTTAAACAATGAGAGAGGTAAATAGTTAATTCTGATATACGTACCAAAAGTTAAAAAGAGGAGTATTACACATACAAAAATACTGAAAAAATGAATTAATATTTGTGTTAGTCTTGCTTTGTTTGTTACATTACTGTTATATGACTTGCCTGTGATGTGACAGTGTGCCTGTGTCGTCCATTAAAGCCTAAATATAAATAATAATTGCATGAATAGAAAGGTCTTAATTACTGCGTGTGCTCATTAGTTTAGCAATTTTCCTGTGGCCCATGTGGTCCCACACTCAAAGTGACCAGGTGTGATTTGGATAGAACATTCCTGAGAAGAATAAAAGTACTCATTAGCATGCTAATTAGACCTATTTAAAGCAATTCATGGCTTAATTAATCTTGAGTGGCTCTGATCAAAAGGGAACATGGGTGGGTTTTTTGCAAGTTGAAGGGTGCTTGGTACATAATGCACTGACGGAGCAAGTCGAAGACAGCAGATGATTACAGTGTTTGAGAAGATGATGTAGGAAAAATGGAGAAGGGTTGATGAAATATGATAGTCATCAAAGAGATTTCTTTAATGCACTCTCTCTGCAGTCCTCTGGGATCGTTGTGTGTTTGCTATATTTGCTAATTGTTAAGACAAACTGACGGCTCTTTGCAAAGATGCTGCTGGAAGTGAACGCACAGTGCCTGTTGCCTCTTCTAAAGAAAACTATCAAAGAATTATAACCCAGTGAAAAACTAAATTAAGAATGAAACGAATTTAAACCAGCTCAAAAAAATTAAAATCACTCTTCTTAAGCAAAACTGATGCCAGTAGCATGATGCTAGTCAACCTATGTAGTTGATTAATTTGTATGAAAACCGTGTTTTTAGGTCTCACAGTTGTTTTGGAGATTTAAAAGTCAAGATCAATCCTCAGCAATGAAGATATGTTTTTAACTTTTGGACCAGAGAATAATTTGGTGTGTTTGACTGACAGAAGTGAAAGTAGTTTCAGAGAGATGTTGATACACATCGATCTCAGGAGCACAGTGTTTTTCCAAGTTTTACTCCTCAGACCAGCAGGCCCGTAGTAAGCTTATATATTTGCATGTATCAGTTGATTAATTGTATTGAAAATTCAAAACTTGGTATGTACGTGATCTCAGTCTTTATTTTATTAAGTTAGGAAATTTCCTTTAGTATTATTTAGTTTATCCGCTATAAAGAGTGTTGACAACTCAGGCTATGCCCTCTAAAAGCTTTGCTGAGGTTAATGCACATACTCAAAGAACTGGAGTTTCATTAAATAACCACTATTTATTGGGGATACAAATAAAAATGTAAGACTGCACCAATCAGTAGTATCTGCTGGAGCCAACTTTCCTCTATTTTCTGCCATAATCTGACTCCTAGGCCGTGACAAATGTAAAAATGGACACAATAGATGATTGTAAATCAAAACGTTTATTGTAACAAAGTAAACAACTCAGGATATAATGGAAAAACAGATTGTGCCAAATGTATTTTTCCATTGTAAATGTGAGTTCATGAGTGTTATTAAAAGCAGAGTATTGTAAGGTGAAAAGAGAACAAAAGGAAAACAGAAGTGGTGGCTGGGCTGAGTCCAAATGCAGAGAAAGACAGAGGAAGCAAAGCTGGGTTTTTAACCTGCAGGAGCACTTAGCCCAGGTGTTCTCAATCTGGCTGGCTGCTGCTTTTCCCTCTGGTGCCTTCAATGACACTCTTCCAGTGCACAGGCACAATAGCAGGTGAGTCAGAGGCTGTCAAGCTTGTTTTAAAGGCATATATATTTGTATAGTCATTTGAAACTGAAAAAGAATATAACCATGTATGATACAGCCCTTTTTTGTATTTGCTTATTCAAATTTATATACGTGTATGCTGGAACACCCACTTCCCATAATGCAACTCAATAAGTGTCTTTCATTATGTTCTCCCTCTCCTGCACACTCTGCAGAAAAAAAAAAGATTGAAGCCTTTCATGATCATAGTGTTAGTGTAACAAAATCACCACGTGAAATCAGTGAGGTCCCCCTTCAAGTTAATCCCACTGTGGAACATGATTACACACACACTGTGGAAGAGTTGTATTACAACACATCAGGCATTATCACTACACCAAGTCGCTCCTTTGTGTTCTTTGTGTCACATTTTGCCAGCGCGTGACCCGCTGCTTGATTGTTTAGTAGGCACTTTCAATAAAAAGTGAGAGTGAAATGTCAAAAAACAGCACCTGTATCCTCCCATCTCTTCACAAACAAACAGCGGCTGCCAGTAACTGCACTGAATCTGCAGGTGAATTGTCTCGTCGTGATGAAACAAAGAAGCAGTGGCGGGGTTATGAAAGCACTGTCTCAATCTGAGGACCTCATGTGCTGCTGTGGAGCCATGGATGACATTTTAACAAGAAAGCTGATTACCCATTACTCTTTTTTTTTCTTTATCCTGGTAGTTATGTCATCCATGTTATCGCTATTTCTCTCTTCTGTCTCTATACATGCGCACACATGTCTATCACTATTAGTGGTACTTGCTTAAAGCAGCGGATGTTTTAACTACATCTTTATTCATCGGGGCGCAGAGTGTGAAACTCAGGATGAACAGGTTGACCTCTCTTTGAATAGTGCTGCATTTGCATCTGAAAGGGGGGTTTGTAGAGTTCAAGCGATGATAAGGAGGGAATAAGAAATGCTCTATTTCCACTGTTTCATCCCACCATTGTGCCTCGAGGCATCTGATCTCACTGCTCCTTTTTAGTTTGGCCTGTAGAAGATTTATTTTTTGCTCACATGCATGCACATGGTCGCGTGCACGGGGCGCACACGTTCCCTTTGTTTCACCTTGTGTGAGCACACACACAAACTCACAAACACACACACACACGCACACAAATGCAGGCGAACTCAATCCTATCCCATTTCATCTCCAGCTAAGCTCTTGAACTCTGTAATAAGCACTTAAGAATTCGACAGAGATTTAAACTGCGCCGTTCAGTGGCTGTCAGTAGCAAGGGAATTATCATGGAAGGGAGCGAGAGGAGGAGGCAGGCATGAGGACGGAGAGAAAAACAAATCTCAGCAAAAAAAAGAAAAAAAAAAGCCAGAGTTCCCTGGTGAGGGATCTGAGCTGAATTTACTGCTTACTATACCCATCCTGGGTGGCTGCTTATCATCAGTGCTCCCCTTTAAAGCTGGACGGAGCAGTCGGTGTTTGTGTGTCCTGTCCTGCTGTGACTGCTATGCAGAGCTGCAACAAATGCTTATTTTCAGGATGGATTATTCCATTAGTAAAATTACTTCAAGTAGGGGGTTCTTGTTTATTTGTCTACAATTGGTTTCCAAATTTGTAACTGACCAAATCTACCTTGACAATGTGCTGAATCTCAAATTGGGGGAAATAAACAGACTAGAGATGTTTTAATATCATTTTTTTCTCTTCTTATACTGACCTGTCTCTCCCGCCCTGCCTCTTTTGTCTTTTACCCTCTCTCTCTCTTCCTCCCTCTGTCTGTCTGTCTTATGGATGTGCTTAAAGTTTCACAAGTCGCCTGCTTTTTATGGATATTGGCCGCCTGTGCAGTTCTGTTTCCAAAGTATTGATTTTTATAATGAGAGAAACAGTGAATCCTCGCATTTCAGAATCTGAAATATTTGGCCTTTTTGCGAAATGAATTGGATGGAAAATTAGCAAAATTAAGGGCCAGCAAAAATGTTGTTGATTAATTTTTTTCCCTGTTAATCAGTTGATCCTTTCAGCACCATAATAGACAATGCAGTCGGTGTGCGCAGTATCTTAGTAATTAGGCTCAAAACTCTCTGGGTCCGTGACAGTGCAGTAGCTCATTTTTTTAGTCAGCAGTGCTTCTTCAGAGCAGGAGGTTCCCTGAATGAAATCCTCCACCTAGCTTGGGCTTTTCCGCATGGGCATGTTCACCGTGTGTGTGCCAGTTTTACTAGTTACACAATTTTATTTCTCTCAGGCCAAAAACATGCAGGTCAAGTGAAGTACTACTTTCCAAAACTGACAATCAGCCTCTTACTGTACGCCCACTTTCCTTTGCAATTGGCCAGATTTGCAGAGGTGAAAACATAAGATGCAAAAGTTCTCTCTCATGATTTTTTTTCCATTTCTCAGTATTTTTGTGTACCACCAAGTTGATTTCAAGTTTACTGAGCTTAGTTCAATGTCCATTGTTCTGTTTCTGTTTCAAGTCCCAAAAAAAGATTAAATAAAGAAGATTCAACAAACATACGAAACAAAAATTGATCCTCGCATTTAATCCAACCCTTTGTGAGGCTGCTACCATAACAGACCAACTACAATTCTAAGCTAGTGCCTTTGGAAAAAAGGTGTTGATGGGGGGATTTTTTGAAGTGAAAACACCAAGAGGCAACCAGGGGAATGAGAGGAAAACATACAAACTCCATACAGAACTCAGCCTTGGCCAGAATTTAAACCTAGGACCTTCTAGATGTGAGGTTACAGTGCTAACTGCTGATAAAATGCACCACATGCCACCAAGACTGACACCACTCCCAAATCTGGCATTTATATAAGGAAACTGCCAGTGGCTGGTGAGCTAACTATGGCACAAACTGGCCTGACTCCAAAACTTAAAAAATCCACCTACCACTACCTGTAAGGCTCAGTTTTCATCTAAATTTTTTTAAATCTATCCATAAAAATAAATCATCAAAATGAAAATTCTGTTTCTAGACACAAACATTTACAATGAAGTTTGTCAGAATCTTTGCATTGAGTTATGTAGCACTTGAAGCATGCAAGACAGATGGGACTATGAGACTACAGTCATTGTATCCACCTACTGTCTGTCTGTCTGTCTTTACAATGAAACCTGTACTTGTACCGTCTGCCCTCGAGGTCATGCTTAAGTAATGCAACCGCTCGACCTTGCTACCTGCAAGTTTCAGAAAGAATCTCTCAGAAGTGACCCCCAACCTTTCAGCACAGCACAAATCAACCGGCACTCAGCATATTATCCCCGTGAATCAATTAACTTTTATGTATTTTAAGAGCCCTGCACTCTCGACACAATTACATCATTTAACTCGAGAGGGGCTTATTGCATCATGATTGTACCATGATCTGAAATTTAAAACACCACAAGCGGAGGAATTTGCCGTGCTCGAAAATTTATGACACCACATCAACGGGATTCTGTAACTCATTTAAACTCCGCTCTCATTACTCAGGAGCCATCAAATCTTCAGGCACGCTCATGCAGCAATCTGTCATTGTTATTCATAAAATATGTAACTATGAGTCGTAGAGTGTTAAGAGAGTGACAGTTTAATTTTCACCATCTGCATTACGGGCCCCCATCCCCTCGAATGCTGCAGAGTGCACCATCACTTGGCGATGTTGTCGGTATTGATGGCATTTTTATTCGTAACAATATAGACAATATATAGACCCACTACTATTATACCAACTTTATTTTGCAAAAGAAGCTTTAATCTGATAGTCACAATACATTTCATAATCCATCACCAGAAGATGCAGCTACCATCACTTTCATTGGCATTGAGGCTCAGTCATCAAATATATATTTTGTTTTCAGTATAATAATCGACTTTCTCTGGTTTTTCAGTTTTTTTTTCTGCAGCTCATCTGCCAAGGTCCTGCTGTATTAATGCCAGAGAGGTCAAACGATGGTTGATTTTTTCCTCTGATATGATGGAATGCGACACAGCATGATAAAATGCAGCTTGACTCGATGTCAGCCTCCTGATTTTCATTTGAGTTGAATATCTTAACCTTGCCTGTGATTGCAGAGCGGATGCTGGGGAGGAAAATGGCAAGGAAACAAACAGGTGGCTGAATCTCTCTGCTGTCTACACATCAATCTCCCCGTGTCCTGCCCTAATTAGACCGATTTTAATCTCCACATCTGCTGAAATACCACCGATGTTACTCTCAAATCATCTTGTTTGTGCAAGAAACCGTTTGCTGTTGAGAAAATTATGGCTATGATTGCTGATGCTGTTATGAAAAGAGGTGTTCCAGAAAATATTAATTTGCTGGCTTTTTCTGAAAGAGCTTCTGAAGTGAAGATATGTGCATAATTAGAAATTAAGCTTGAAGGTGGAGTTATTTAAGAAGTATTTGAGTTTGTGTGAAGATAATAATCTTAAAGTAAACTATATTGCAACCACAGCATGTGCATTAAGTCCGCAGCACTGATTCTGACCCTTTTTGACTTAAGTACCCCTATAGCCCTGTCACATA
Source organism: Acanthurus tractus (assembly GCA_029783725.1). Classification (NCBI taxonomy): domain Eukaryota; kingdom Metazoa; phylum Chordata; class Actinopteri; order Acanthuriformes; family Acanthuridae; genus Acanthurus; species Acanthurus tractus. The sequence continues at coordinate 1,744,428 of JAQNCA010000009.1, forward strand.
AACACAGGTACTCCTTCATCAGCACCTCCCTCATTTAAAAGTGAATACTGATATGTTTTTGTCATACAATTGAGCTACATGTGGAACCGAGGTTAAATGTTCAGTTTTGCAGTCAAACTCTGAAATTTTACTATATAGTGCATCTATTGCATCATATTCGTAATTTGTTGATATATAAATCAACCATTTGTCGGGCTGCTTTTGCTACTGTGGGTTGTGATCAGGGTTGTTCAGACTGAAAAAAGTATCTAAAATGTCTCTCTTACTGCCTAAATGGCTGAATCAGGCATCAAAATACACAGGCCCTCAGAACTGATCCCATGACATGCAATAGCAAAGGGACCCTGATGCACCCAGCAAGGTCTCAATACACCTGTATGCAAAGCAGCAGATTTTTTACTGCACAAGGAGTCGACATGCAAAAAATAAAGAACAACTCCTCTAACTTCAGGTACATCCATAAAAGAAAAAAAACACCTGCAACGATCAAAGATGTTAAAATAGAAATAATAACAAATATATATGTGTATATATAATGCACTGAGATTAGAATAAAGTTCAGGTATTAAAATCAATGTCATGAAGGAAAAATGGTATTAGATTAACTCTGTTTGTGATTAATCCAGACTCTAAAGCCAGCAAGCTCATAACTTAGTGCCTTTCCCTTTGTGCTGGAAAAAGGTGAGAGTATGATCTAATCTTTCCTGGGCAAGTGTAATCTTCCCTGAGGATACATGTGCGTGTGTGTGTGTGCATGTGCGTGTATGTGGACAGCTCCGGCTGTAACATGATTTGTATTTTACCGTGTAACTTCCATAGGAAAGCCAGGGCTCGGCCTGTGACTCTGGATCCAGTTCTCCCTCACACATCCATGCAGTGCAGCAGTGAGTCAGTCAAACCTTCAGGGGGGTCACTGACAAATATATAAAGATGTATTACATTGTAATTTATTACCTTGCATTACCCTGCAGCAAAGCGTCTCTCCCTCTTGCTCGTGTGTCACAGCTGCCTAAATCCGTAAATGCATTTTTGTATCACACCACAATATATATGTGTTTATATATGTTGCTCCACAGTCTTTAAGTACCCCCTGAAGCAGGCTACAAGCATGCCTGTTTGGGAACCACCAGTCTATAGAGTGAAGTGTCAATAGCGCCCTCTGTTATTGTTCCCCTCGGAGGCTCTCAGTTCCTTATATCTGAGCTGCATTCAAATGCTGCTTCTGAAGCAAGGACAAACAGTTGGCAGAATTCAACTATATCACCCTGTTTATCCAGCACAGTGTGTGTGTATAATAGGCAGTGCACATACTGCATACACATCATCCTAAACGAGTCCTGCTTTGCTTTTACCAAGATGAATGGGAGCTGGGAAAAGCAGATACTAGTTCATTTGTCATTTAATTAGAACCTTTGAGAAGAAGTTGTTTTTTGTTTTTTTGCGCGTGCATGCTTTTTTTTGTCGTTCACTGAAAGAATCCAGCGTCCCATCTTTCCTGCATACACTTGAACCGTAAAACTCCATCATATACCCACAAAAATAATGGATCTAGCCGCAGGCATGATGCCTGCAGAATATTTTTGTCTCTCAATGGACATGCATTATACATCACACTGCAAGTTTTGGGGAAAAAAAAAACAAAAACAAAACTCCAGTTGTCCCAAAGACATTGTTGGCTGAAAGATAAATGCAGAATATCTCCTGTCCTCTAAAATAAGATGATGTTGACTCATCTTTTCTCGGTTAAAGCCACCTCTCCACCCACAGGAAAAGGTGAATCTAAATATAAGAGTAAAATCCCATAAATAGCAGCAAGAATGACAGGGATGGACCAAATGTATGAGGGTACATAAATCCATCCCAAGTAACTTACACTCGGCCCTCTCTCTCTCTCTCTCTCTCTCTCACTCCCCTCCTTTCAAACAAGAAAGATAAGGAGAAGAGGAGGCGCAGCAGTGTGAAGCCTTTGGGATGTTTTTGGGTACACAGCAGACAGACAACAGCAGGGAGACAACAGCCTTCAACTGGAGCTTGTCAACCTTCGCACTTGTTGTCAATCCCGGCTCGTCAGAAGCCCTGAGAGAGGCCGCCTCAATGACAAAGGCAGGTCAGTGTGGCTCCGGCTCGCTCCCAAGCCCCACGCTGTACCGTCCTCCTCTTGACGAAGGAGTCAAGTGAGAGGCCACCTTTCTTACCATTTGTAATAAATTTCTTTGTCTCTTTAGAACTGCTTCATCATGCAGCTCTCCGAGTTAACATGCTGCACAGTGTCCCAGAGTCCCACACCCCATAAACACTTTAGAGCAGTTGTGCTGGAAAAAAAGGCTGCAAACCTGCCGCAAAAGTTTTCTTGATTATTTCTCTGATTCATTCAGCAAAAGCAGCAAACTGAACGTTTAACATCCACATGAAATATGAATCTCCGAATGTTTCTCTGCTGTCTGTGAGGAAGTCGCAGCAAAACAAGCATACTGCCATAACAAATGTTTTCTGATTCATTGTTGGCTAATAAAAGCTGCCAAGAGGGAACTGTGCGATGTTAACAGGGGAGCCAATCATCTTTTGTAATCACCATGTTTTATGCAACATGCAGCGTGTGGCTCTTAAACCCCCATTAAAAAAACTGGCTGAAAATATAATTACATTTATAGATTCTAAAAGAAAAAAAAAAATCAATCACTGTAATTATGACTGATTTTCCGAGATGTAAACAACAGAACTAATGCTTTAAATGATGAAAAAAGATGTCTTAAGAGATTGGCTGCAGCAGGTCGACCGTATTAAACACTGCTTTAGTTTAAGATTTGAAGTTCAGTTGAATGAATTAATGCAGTTTTTGATGATGACAAATAAACCAGGATATTTGGGTTTTGTTATACAAGCTTTTCCTTTTCAAAATCAATATTTATTAGAAGTATTGCCAAGAATTCGCAGCACTATGTCACTGCAGGAGAGAGATCAGGCCTCTGATTATAATTCTGCTGTAACACTCCGGCTTGTTTGTTTCTTTAAACCGGCCACATTCATCCTTGGCAGTGTTAAATCAAGGATGCAGCCACAGGGATTCTGAAAATGGTAACAAACTAATGGAAGAAGAGTAGGAGAATGCCAGCTGAAATAGAGGCCCTTTGCAGGCTTAAACCAACAGTCTACATCCTGTGAGTCATACTGAGGAGTCGGTGATGTAAAGAGTCCCCCTCCATTGTCCTGTTTTAGCTTAAAAGCTAACTCCTCAAAATGTACCTTGTGTTGCTGCCTCCACTCTGAGTCATTTTCTATTTGTATGAATTCCTTTACTTTCTCTACAAAAACCTTTACCTTCTATTATTAGTCCGTCTTTTGCTCCTCTCCTGGCACTTTAAGATTCTGTAGGAGTGTATTTTTTTGGGGGGGGAAATCATCAGGACACTGTGACTCTGTCCTTGACCTTTAGAGTTGGCTAGAGGGGTGTAATTATATATCATAGCTCTATCATCAATGGATCAACAGCAAGCTGTCTGCTGAGTTTCCACACCAGTTTTTTGTGGGGTGTTTTTTTTTTTTTTTTTGGCCTCAATTTGACCACTGAAGCTGCTTTGCTGTGTGTGTGTCTGCTGACCACAAACAGACATGTTTCTGAGCTGACAGCATGAACGTTTGCTGTCATAACAAGCATCCGCTGTGTGTGTGAGAGTCCAGAACTCTGGCAAAAAAAAAAAAAGAAACAACACTTTCAATTTATTTCCTGCCATCCTTCTCCGCCCTGCTCATGTCATTCATTGAGTCAGACAGCTCAGGACAGCCGCAGGTTTTTTGTTCAAGCTGAAGCATTATCAACTCAAGAAGATGCGCCTCTACCTGAAGCTTTGCTGTCGAGTGTTGATTTGTCTGTTTGACCTCATGTGTGTCTTTTATATACACACTCATCCACTACACCAGGTAGAACAATACCGTTCTAAGTCATTGGGCCTGAATCATACTCTCATCTCATGTTCTCTTTCTAGTTTTCTGCTATGCTCTACTTACAGGTATGTGTGTACTGAACATTGTTTAATGTGTTATGTTGGCGAGAACTACAAAGATTTAACAGTGAAAACAGTTCCCCTTTGTTTTGAATCAAGGATAAAAGATTGATTCGGTATATGGTGATGTGTCACACACACGAAGCCTGGAGAAACACACCATATAGATGTTACTTTTATTTCCTGTGCCACATTTTCATTGCATGTTATTGTGCCAAGTTTGCTACAGGTAAACTATTTCCAACAATGATGTGCAACACGTGCAAATGGCTGCTGTTTTCATGACAGTTACATGAATGCAACCTAATTCTTTTCATAATGTAATAATGAATATCTTTTCAGGAGTTTTTAGTATCGTTCAAATGAAGATACATCAACTGAGAGCAACTTATATACCCTTGAGGATCTAAATTACTTATTTATTTGTCTAATTTTTTTTTTTCACAAGTGATTCTTTGTAGGGTCACAGAAAGACTCAAGAAATCCTAGTTTTTATCCTTGTGTTGGCATGTAAGTATAAAAA
>JAQNCA010000009.1:1749051-1761846 GCA_029783725.1 Acanthurus tractus
AGTGATTCTTTGTAGGGTCACAGAAAGACTCAAGAAATCCTAGTTTTTATCCTTGTGTTGGCATGTAAGTATAAAAAAGAGCAATTACCCTGCTACTTGTAAGGCATAGAGACATTACAGGCCAAAAGGTTATGGCTGAGTGGTCGTGGTTTTCTGAAAAATAGTATAAAGCCAGAAATCGATATGAGGAAGATGAATTGGAAGGGAAACACAAGAGGGAAAGTGAAGTAATACAGTATCTTCACCCTGAAGAGAGAGATTACCTTTTCTTATTTTTTTGCTCTTCTTTTAGTATAACAAATACACGGCAGAGATTGCATTCAGTACACACAAAACAGCTAAAAAAATACCTGAATGAAGCATTTTGTGATTTCTCTGTGGGTTCATTGTGATTCATGATGAAACGAAGTTCTACATCCATATCCATGCTCAAGACTCTGTGAGGTTATTCTTTACACATGCTGTAGGCTACATGCTAACGTGCACAGTGACAATGCTAACATGCTGTTTTTAGCACTTAAGGTGTTACTATATTTACTTTTCTAGACAAGTTTTTTTTTTTTCGCATGCAAGCATTTAATAATTAGCACAAAACAAAAAGTACAGCAAAGGCTGATGGAAATGTTATCGGTTTTGCAAGTACAAAGTGAAAAACTAAAGTATTGGACTAACTGAAATTATGATCAGATTATGGCGCTCCATGGAGAGATACAGGCTCAGGAAATTTCATGGCATTTGATTTAAAACAACAAACATGAACTTTGTAGCGGATCACCACAGTTGTTTGGGAATTATGGATATCTCTACCAAATGTCAGAGCAATCCATTCAATATTTATTGAGATATTTCAGTCTTTGCTCAGGCTAAGTGGTGGACTAACTGGTCAGAGATAAACCAACAGAGAGAACATTTCCATCAGTAGAACCACGACAGGAGGGTGATCAAAATAAAAGGCACTTGTCCATTTTGCCCCTAGTTTATATTCATTTTACCTGACGAGCTTCCAGTTTTCAACAGTCTTTGTTGTGAAAAACAGAACAAAGCTAAAATGTGATGCATGAGTCATGGTTTATGTCTGTGTGTGAGTGTGTGTGTAAGGCTGTGAACACATAAGAAAGAGAAATTGGCTGGTCTTACAGGCAGTATTTGTGCACATGTGTTTGTGTACATACACATGTGTAGGTGTGTGTCCGCATGTGGTTGTATCAAAGGAGTGTGTTTGTACTCAGTTTACAGCCTTTACGAATCATCATGTCTGCAGCCAAACCTCTCTAAACTTAAACAATATTTGATATGTAGTTTGGTGATGTAGTGTGGGATCATGGGAGTTGTTGCCCATCACTGAGATAAAAATCTTTTTGACAGGATTTAAGCAGAAATGTTCAGGGAGGGGTTTACGTAACTCATGTTACTTTGAGTCATACAGTCGACTCCCTTCCTCCAGTTCTGATGCATCATCAGGTTTTCTCATGTTTCCTGGAAGTTAGAGCTGCAGGTGACAAAACGAAAGCGCTGTATCCTTTAATAAACTTAAGGATCTCTGAGTTTCGACATTGTTGGACACATTTTGGATAATGTAAGCACTCACATCAAAGAACAGACATCACAGGTCTAGTTGTTTTCAGGCATGTGGAAATGCTAAATGCTATTATACCTTCAGGAGAACTGTGACTAATGGCTCTATAGTGGAGACAGCCGTAGCTATTATGTGCGGTGCACTTTTTATGGCATCTGTGCTAATGCCTTTTAGCCACAGATATGCACACACACCACAACATCGCAGTGTTCTTTTACTACATCTTTAATGCTCGCTGCACACAGTCCCTTAAACCGGGATGAGGCGTGAAGTGATGTAATCAACTATTTCAATTACGTTGATTAATACGCTGTGGAGAGTCCCCAGAGAGCAGTGAGAGATCTATGAGGAGCGATTTGTGAAGAAAGTGGTGATTAGTTTTTAGTGTGTGTGTGGAAGTCTGTGTGTGTGAGAGAGAGAGGAGAAGGAGGCAGAGGAAGGGAGGGACACAAGTCGGAGACGAGTGCAGCTTGATAGAATGGGTTAATGCTTCAAACTTATCGTTTCCATGACAACAGCAGTCTCCATTGAATGTATGCTTGATGAAGGAGCTGTACTGAAGAGCTGAGTGACACTTTGTTTGTGATGGTGGAAGTATTTTTATTCTTTTCTCCCAATCTCCCTCAAATCAGGTTTTTGCTGATTGAGCGAGACCTCACATAACTCCACGTGGGTTTGATTGTGTGTGTTTGTATGCATAGACTTAATGGGATTTTTCAAACAGGAAGTATCTCTTTTCAGCACTGACCAGAGGCGTTTTTTCCAGACAGTTGTTTGTTTTTGAGAATCAAATGAGCAAGATCGGATCTCCGTGTTTGTGTGTGCTTATGTGTGATATGGATTCAGATGTAAATACAAACACAGCCAGCAGACAGAGAGACGAATTTCGAAAGCTACCATAAAAATGGGTTACCCTGGTCCTCTGCTAGTGTGACATTTCTCAAGATCATATCTTTTTGTACTTTAATCCTTGACGAAAATCTGTTCATCTCCATGCTTTAGGATCATGTACAAAAAAAAAATAAGACTGTGTGTAGCCAAAACCTGTGTGTGCTTAAAGCTGTACGGATCTGTCTGCAAAGGCGAGGAGGACTGTTTTTTTGAGGAATGGCTGAAATGAAGCTGGAAGAGACTTGTTATCCAGAAATGGGGTTGACAGACAGCACTGTACAGAGTGATAAGGGACACTCATTCTCCCAAAAGACATATCCTTCTCTCTGTCATTCTGTCTGACTGTCTTCTTTCTTTTAAATTTCCTCTGGCTATCTCACACTTCTTTTCTATACTTGCCCTAAGTCAGTTGTTCACTTTTACATTTCTTCGCCCTAATATGACAATAGATTCCAGTCAATTTCTTCATTCCTACATTTTCACTATGTGATGGGCTATATTGCTGCAAAGTCAGTGCTTCCTATCTAGACTCTGTCTTGCAGTCTAAATACAGGATGCAGATATTTAAGTTTATAGTCACTTGTCAGATTAAAATAAGCAAGATATTATTTAAGATATAAATCTGCCTATCTACCTCTCTCAGGAGACCTGATTTCCTGGCACTTGACATTCAACAACAGAAATTTAGAAAGAATAACGCAATGACCAGAAAAATGTCCACTTAGCTATAGTACTATTGAGTTTAAAAAGTGCTGTTTTAATGTGAGAGGTCATGAGAGAGCAGAAAGATATATTCAAGCTAAATCACAGGCCAAAAAAACATTTTTAAAAAAGCATAAATAAAAGCTCAGTACAACAGTGGTGCATATAAAGGCCTCAAATGTCAATCCTTCAGGATAAACAAGCATGTAATATTCAACAAATGTTCACACAGCATGCAGACATCCAGTTTATATTCCACTAATGTAAAATCAACAAGAAATTCAATTGATTGTGGTTATTATTTAAGACAGAGATGCTGCTTCTGGCATTTTTAGGGAAGATTGGATTTTCTAACACTTGACACTCAACAGTGTTGAAAGCTTGGTAAGTAAATGCAGTGACCACAAAAATATCCATTTAGCTGGGCCAGTCCTGGGGTCAAAAATGCTATTTTGAAACAAGAGGTCACAAGAGAGTGGGAAAAAAATATTCTTGCTAAAACAGAGGCCAAAAAAACCCTCCCAAAAATTATATGAAATATCTTTTGAGAACAAAGTTGGTGCACAGAAGGGCATTTCAGAGCACACAGCTCAAATGCAATCCATCAGAAGAAAGATGCATGTAATATTTAACAGATGTTAATACAAAAAAACAAACAGTTTACAGTAATCTAATCTATATCTAACAGGATATCTGACTTCTGTAGCAATGATAAATAAATAAAATATGTTGCTTCTGGCATCTCAGGGAGACCCAATTGGTGGCCTTTGGCACTTAACAGGGTTCAAACTTCATTAACAATGAAGCAAAGACTAAAAGAGAGTTCGTTGTTGCAGTCCTGGGGATAAAAAAGATGCCATTTGGATGAGAGGTTACACAAAATTGAGAAAATGTATTCAAGAAAAGAAAACAAAAAATGAAATCCTAGTAAAAATTGATGCACAGACAGGGCATTTCAGGGCACACATCTCAAATGTCAGCCCTTTAGTGTAAATAGTCTTGTAATATCCAGTAGAGGGTATCTGAGGAGTGAAAAATCCCTCACAAAAGTTGGTATGAACTGCAGTGAAAAATAAAATCCATTTTGCCTTGATGGCTGTTGCTGCTTATTATGCCTTTTGAACTAACAAAATGAACATTTTTTTAATTTTAGTGAACATTATTTGCTTGTATTACAGATTGAGCTGCAACTAGTTTTTTTTCAAATGTATTCATCTGTAAAATGACAAACTGAAAAAAAAACAGAATTCCTCAGAGCTGTAAACAATGCCCCCTATTTACTTGTTTTTTTGGCAACATGAGTAGATAAACTCAAAATGTGAAATTCACATTGATATAAAAGCACATTTTAAAAGCTCTTGCTCTTGAGAAATGATCAGCTTTGGCCAAGTGTTACTTCAATCAACCAACCTACTACTTGGTTCACCTCCCACCTGACTCACAGCTCAAGTGTGTCATCACTGAAGTGGTACCAGGAAATGACACTGGCATTAGTTTGCAGCCTTGGCTGAGCTGTCTTTATATCTGCTTTCATTACATTACTTCAAAAGGTTACATGATCAGAATGGACATGAAATGCAGTTGAAAGCTTCCCTAAAAACTACTGACTTTTTTGCTTATCCATGTTGGTGAGGTGGCAACTTGTTTTTTTCCTGACCAACATATCGCGAATGCATAAGTACCAGTGGTGACAAAAATAAGCTGTAACTTAGGTACGGATGATGATCATGCAATTTACCTTTAAATACCTACTTACGTTATTTCTTTCACCTGTTACATGCACATCACTAAGTAGCACCCTATTCGTTTGCAACAGAAACATCTTGAAAGTTTTTTTTAACCACACTCCTCATAGTTAATTATTCTGTCAAACTACTCTTTCAAAGGTGTTGTTTCATGCTATATATTACGATATTGCCCCACCTTTACTCTCTGCTGTTGGCAGTAAGATTGTGTGTCCAGAACTGGATAAATACACCTCTCACAGTTGCCTTATATCGGTGGTTATACACCCCTGCATTCTGCTTGCTGACAGCTACCTTTAGAGCTAACTAATAGCCCCCGCCAGCCACCTTTAATTGGAAATCTATGGCTGCATTTATTTTAGAGCAGGGCTGACAAGTGCAAGTCTCTACATTTATGTATTATCAAACTGCAAACAATCAATTACTGGTAGACAGAACCTGATATTTCACAGGCAATACCTTTATCAATACACAAGCAAGCAGAGAGGACAGGGATATAGAAGAGAGGCTGGGGAACAGGTGTTGGAGTGGATCACATGAAAGCTCTGTCTTATATACCGCTTGTATGTGAGAAGGCAAGAAACAAGAACTATCATGAGCTTTCTGGTGATCCCATGAGAGTTTCATGCTGGGATGTACAGTAAGCCAGGCAGTTCATGAGTGTTTTGTCACTTATTCTCAGAATTAAATTATAAAACCAAAAGAAATCTAATATTAGAAGTCATTGTCTTACAACATGTTTGTTTGTCTGTTTTCACAGGATACAGGACAGGACAGATAGACACAGCATTAATTTGATCAAAGACTACAAATGAAATATTGTGAAATGAAGCTGTTGCTATAGCTGTGCAAGTCAAACAACAACTAACTTAGGTCATTTATCCATAAAAATAAAAATAAAAGTAGGTGCAAAGTAGCAATGACTGTTAAAAGTTTTAAAAAATGTACCCTTATTAAGAATAGTGTTTCCTGACAAAATGTACCTCTAGCCAGAAGAATGGAAGGGCTGGCAATAGACAATTAAAACAGGTAGCCTAGCTAAATTGTTGAAATATTTAGCCAAGGGCATAAATAGTTAAAAGAGTTAGCCGAAAGCATAAATGGTAAAAAGGTTGGCTAAAAGCATAAAAAAGGTTAGGAAAAGCATATATGATTGAAATAGTTAGCTAAATATTACAACCAATTTATGGTTTTTGCTGAGCATGCAATAGCTAAATGAAAGGTGAAAGCACCCGGCAAACATGCTGTATGGCCCACCTAGGAAAAGTGTGGGTTAACTGTGGGTGTTTGTGGGTCGGGCCAAACCCACACCAATTCCACATGGGCTCCCTCCGGCTTTGCCAGTGCAGGGCCTGCAGCAGTTTTGCCCTTTTGGGCCACAATGAGGGTTTAGTGTGGATAACCCCCTGTGGCCTTTCCCACAGAAAAACTCACAAGGGCCTCTTGGGTTATGCCTACTGTACTCACAGCATGCCTACTGTGCCCAGAGTGTCTCTACAGAATGACCCCAAAACAAGCTCACTGTGGACCCCACTACCCCACATAATGCGGGTCATGTGGGACTCTGGTAAGCTGGCCACACTCAACCCAGTGGGCATGCTGTGGGTTCACAGTGAGTTCCACCAGGGACAGTCCCACACTCAGCCCACACTGTGGGCTCCCTTGCTGGGGCCCGCATTTCACACAGTTAGCGGGGCCCACAGTGGGCTGCCCACACAGGGCCAATCTTCTGCCTACAGTGGCCCGACACTGGCCCTGTGTGGTCATGTTTGCCGGGTAATAGTTTAAATGCTTAGCTAAAAGCATATTAGTTGAACTGGTTACCGACAAGCGTAAGAACTGAGTATGTAAGTGAGTAGAAGTAGTTGTGTTAGCTAAAAGTAGGCCTTATTACAATAAGCAGCTAAATGTTGGTAATGACTAAATACTTCAAACAATCAATCCTTCCACTTCAAGCAGTTATTTTATGGAAACTTTACCAAACGACTTAATAAATGATAGTCAAATGGTATGTCCTTTGTGTCTAATAGTTGACAGACATTTAAAAATTAGTTCAAACAAGCACATCTGAACGTGACAGTTGCTGTTGATTGGCAGTACCAGAGTTCATCTGACAGGGCTGTGAGGGAAGCTAGCATCACAGGGAATGATGTGGAGCCATCATATTGGAAAAGTAAATAAAGCCTTCCTTGAAGGAATATATGGAAAACATTCATTCTTGAAGAGGCCAGGAAGGTAAATGTACATGCTTGTAGGAGTTCTACATTTATCTTCACCCACTGATGATGCTACACAAGGTCACCTGTGCCTCAGTGCTGTCTTGGGCAAAGATCAGTAGTATGTTTTGGCCTTAACTTTGTGATTAAATGCAGTGTGGGTTGGGACTTTGACCTACTCTATGTACAGTTTGTGTGCTTGTGAAGCTGTGGCTGCTTGCATTTGCATGTGAGTGGGTGTGCGTCTAGGACTTTGTGATTTAAAGCTGTGCATTCAGGGGCCAATTAATCAGATAGTGGTGTCACTATGAGAAGGGCTTATGAATGTGTTGCCATCTCCCTTGGAGACAGGATGGAGAACAAAGACTTTACCTTAATTAAGAACAAGTTAAAGGACTTGTTCCATCAACCTCTCCCTCTTGCTTCTGCTCTCTTTGTTTTCACATCCCTTTGTTAACCTTTGTTGCAATGCAGTGGCTAATTTGTCCAATAACCAGATTAATAAACGTATACACAGATACACCCACATAAAGAAAGAAGGTCAGGATTCAGCTTTGCATTGCTTGTTTGATTACAGGGTTTATTGCAGAATAAAACTTGAGTAACACACCTCACTTGAGCTGCTCCTAAACAACAACAAAAAACAAAGCTCCAAATCTTGCACCATGGTTATTTTTTTGATCCTTCATCCAAGCAGAGGCCACAATTTATTGAAGGCCAAACGTTTCAGCGGACAGTGCTTTAAAGGGACAGAGTCAATAGGTCATTCTTTTAATGATGCTACCTTTTTTTAACTTTGTCATGCAACTTGTCAGTGGGGGCATGCACTTTTTCTCAGGTTACATGAAGCTTTTGTGATGGGATTGATGGTGAGTGATGAATTAGCATAGTCATAGATAATTACTCAAAGATCAGTGGGGCCATTGTTTCTTAGACAGCTCAACATGTTTTCCCTCAGGTTTAGGTCAGCTCTAAAAGGAGAAATATAATTGAGTGCCTTGTGGCTTAATTAACAAGCTTGCACTAATTACAGGAAAATGAATGAGAAAGGGGGCTACTCATGCACACAGTCGCCAACTCAACTGTTTTCATTTATGCTCCCATAAGTCACCTTTAAACATAATCAACTAATAATCAAGAAAATGTGCTGATTAATTTATTTGTTTTTCATATAGGAAATCCTTATAGCTCAGATAATTTATTTAGGTGTTTATGATGAGAAAGAGTAGAACATTCACTGGTTACATCTTTGTAAATGTGTGAATTTGCTGTTATTCTCTGTTTCATGTCATTGTGAATTCCTTTTATCTTTGATTAGGACATAACAAACAGGAGAGAGCTGATGGGAAACCTGAGCTCACTGGTTCTGTCTAAGAAAACAAGCTGGCAAGAAATCAGATTAATAATTGTAATAAAAGAAAAAAAAAACCTTACCTTGAAACATAAACTTGCACAACATGAGGGTGACTTGATTTTCTGCTGCCCCCTCACACACTTTTTCCTCAATATCTCTCGTGTCTTTTCTGTTGTAAATGCAGGTCACTAATAATTTAACATAACCATGTTTCTGGTTGCCTCATTCCAGCAGTCAGAACAGGCTTGTGTGACCTGTGACCATATGAACAAACGCTAGTGCTCGTTGTGGAGGTGCCGGAAAGCAAGTAGCATAAAATTGCTATGGAGCCAGAGAGTCTGCTATTTAAGAGGTCAGGGTAGATGGATGATCTACAAAACACTGTACTTAAACAATGGAGATGTCTCTCTCTAGTCAAAGTCAGCTTTACTTTCTTTTCAGTCTGAAAATGAACTAACCTCTGATCTTTAAAATGCTGTTTCTAGGCTACAGAGCCACGAACTTTTCAGAAAGCGGAGGTCAGGAATGATTGACAGGCCGATAAAACCTTGCATTTCGACAAGGGAAACTGTTATTCACTCCTCATTTCTCGACCTTCAGTGTTGGTTTCTTTTAACAAAGACCTCAACAGTAACTGAAAAGGTTTATTAACACTGACAAAAAAGGTTTCTTTAAAGTTACCGAGAAGTTCTTTTAACTTGAACCATGATCTTTCATAACCCTAACTCACTATTTTTATTAAAAAAAAAAAAAAAAAACTACAAAAATGATTTGTTGTATTATTGGATTTTTCCCTTTAATTTGGAGGACTTCTTACATAATAACCGTGTGTCTGTAGAAGAAATGATCCCAAGGACATGTATTACTTGCTTGCAGATGTATTTAGTTTGTTCTCTGTTTACCTCCTGTCTACTTGTCTGTGTGCCACAGGTCATGTTAAGCATTCTCTTTATCATTCTCTTGTCCTGTATTGCTTTGGGTAATTACATTTTTGGTCATTGTCACATTTTTTTTCTACGTCCAATTCTCTCTTCATCTCCAGCTCATCTCTTTGGGCCTCATCTATTTCTCCATCTTTAAAGTAATACCCAACCTCTCATTCTGATCCCCCTGGGTTCTTTCCTTTTCCAATCAGGTCACCAGTGCTTCTTGTCTGTCATCTAATCTGGCAGAGGTGTTATCAAGCTAATGACACACAATTTCTTCTGCCCCTAATGACAAGTAAATAATACCATCACATCAATCTGCCAGCCAGATGAAAGGGAAACCACAGTGCAGATAAAAGAAGAGAGGAAAGCGATGCAGCTGTTTGTCAACCAAGGACAGGGGTGTCTGTCTATCTTTCTTATCTTTGCTTCTCCTCACGACATGTTTGTTCTTCATGTGCCCGCCTCTGCCTCTGATGTCAGATGGAATGAAACCTGGGTGTTCGTCATCTGGATCCAGGAGACCGTCAGAGCGCTCACTAGGGCCTCCTGCGCACGCAATTTACATTTCAAAGCCATCTCCTTTTACCGTTATAATTCCATCTAAGGCAATTGTTAAATGAACGTTCCTAACTGCTGACTAGGACAAAGATATTTTCAAAAAAAGAGGGGGAGATGCTTGCATCGGTAATGAAGTGGAGAGAAGGTAGGGCGAGTGCGATCAAAGGTATGGTAATGCCTATGGTAAAAAAGGATGGGAACTTGCAGGGCCTCTGGAACAGGGGGTGCAGAGGAGAGACTCAGCAGCTGAAAAGGACGTCTTCTGGGTAATGGTGTGAGGAAGAAAACAGGGAGGGGGGTAAGGGTGTGTGTGAAGGAGGAGATATTTATACAGTTAGGTTGCAGCGGGGATATAGATAGGCTGCTTCAGAAATCACCTGAGAGATACAGTCCCCCCACAGAGATGCACCTTGGGGAGCTTTTTACTTCTTTCTTTCCCCCTTTGCTACAATCACAGCCCACTTTCAGCGTGCAGTGCGCTTCACCCGTCTCAGATTGATCATTAATACTCTGGTCAGAAAAAAGGAGATAAAGGTAAAGCAATAGAAGAGCTCTGCGGTCACCACACTTAAAAGACTATAGACCTTAATGAGAAATCCAGGCGCTTTCAAAAGTTGATAAGAACTACCAGGTGATTTAGGAGGAGACTGTTAACATTTAGAGCCTCACTTCCCCTTTTTTCTTCTAATAATACCAATAAAGTTTGAGCCACCTCCTCGTATCTCTTTCTCTTTCTTTCTCTTTTTATAACCTTTTGCTTCTCCGGCTATTATTTTCTCGATTTGTATTATTTATTTATTAGCAGTAGACAGATGAGGTTGGACTAAGGACACAGAGTGAAATATTGAGTGTGATGAAACATTGACAACCGAGTCTGGAGTAAAAAAAAAAAAAAAAAAAGAGTCTGCAATAAAAGATTGATCAAGTTCTGTTTGCTCACTTTGTGATTTATAGATCAAGGAACAATGACGAGTGCCACAACAGTATTGTTGGATTCTGCTCTTATTTTACTGATGCAAGGTCGCAGATCTCAGAGGTCAGTTTTCTCAGGACGGAGAAGTTTTGCACAGTGTTCATGATTATAGACACTACTGTGTTTTTACCAGAGTTACCTCTGTTACCCCAAAGAAAATCTAAAAGTACCAAAAAAAGTGTGTAGGTAAGACAGAGAGATGTCAGTACAGATTAAAATAACTGATCCCACATCAGTGCTCCAAGGCAATACCTACCAACTCTACATTCAGGTTTCTACAACCTCAGACATGAGAAATCTCGAGGCCTTTCATCTCACTCAGCTGGAGTTATTCTGAGTCAACAAACACAATCTGTTTCTCCTCTCCTTCATCTCCATCGTTCTTCTTTCATTTATCCCCACGTCTACAATTAATGCATTTATTTCAAGGCTTCCTCTTGTTCTTCAAAGACACTCACCGGGGACACAGCTGTCGCTCCAACCATCAAAGTCCTCCTGCACTGCTCCTCCTGCCCTCTACCTTATTTTATCCCTCTCTCCTTTCTTTCTACCCACTTTGGGCTTTGTGTTTTTACTTCTGCAACTTGTAAGTTCTCAGCATATGTTGCCTCTTAATTCCTATTCATCCAGAAAAAAAAGACACTGTTAAACACATATAACACAAACTTCTGCCCTGATGCAAAGAAGGCAGTGCTAGTTTCCTGGTCTCCATTTTGTTTTGGCATGTACAACCATCCTTTCATCTTCCCTGGGGATGCTTGCTGAGTGATCCAGGTGCACACGGCAAACACTTGTTCATCTCAAAGTATCATTTCAGTCATGATACCTGGCTCTCCAGCACCACACCGCTCTCCAGAGCAGGGCACTCTGGGATATGACTAATGCTTTCTCCAAGCGTTGTGATTTGTCTAATCTCCCCTGCCTTCTGGGATGTGAGTAAGACTTCCTTGAATGTTTCCTGAGCTCGCCCACAGCTGGTTTCCACCTGGTTGACTGGCCGATAGCTGGCCCTGCTTTATATACCGTTTCACTCTTTTTTCTTCCCTCCGTGTTTGTACGTGGTTTCCCTCTGAATCTCTCTTGCTTCATTGCTTTAAATGCAGATGCAGAAGCACGCATGTACACAGCTGCAGACATTCAAATGTAGCTTGGGGAGAGTAGAGGAGAAAAAATAACTTTATGGCACCTGGTAGGTAGCAGCACATCATTATCGCTGGCAATCAAGGTTGTTGTTGCATGTTTATATTGTGGTGGTTGTTTAATAGTCCTACCTTTTAAGCTTGCTATTTCCAAATAAAGAATCCATTAAACTCCAAGGTACAAATGTTTGTCTCCTAGGAGTTCTTCCCTCTAATTCACCCAAATATAGCTGGTTAAACATGTTTTCCTTCAGGCTTATTTAGTTAATCAGGAAAAAGAAATTCTATTGTCAAGAGGGATTTCTTTATGTACTTGAGATGTTTGAAAGTTTAAATTCCTTAAGGAACACACATGCACAGCTTTTTACACACCAAGAAACACATACAGGGGATGGACAAAAAAGAGGAGCACTTTTATAAAGTAATGTAAGCAAGTACTATATCTACAAAATTCATTCTGCAGTTTCTGAACTCTCTGAAATGTGTTTGCTGACTCATCAGGATAGTTTGGAAGGTTCAGTATCCAGCAATGCTATGCTGGATTTCTGAAAGGTTCGTTTTTGTCTGCGAACCCTCATGAAGTGGAGATCTTTACAATTCCACTCGCTTTCTTGTATCTGTGACCTGACGCAAGACCTCAGTCAGGTTGGGTCCATTTTATTTTGTTTTATTTTATCTTATTTTTTTATTTTAAGTCCATCCAAAATGTCTT
>JAQNCA010000009.1:1772079-1792566 GCA_029783725.1 Acanthurus tractus
TAACCAGATATTCCCTTGACTTTCAATTATATGGCATCAACTCTTTTTTTTTTTTTTTGCTTCATACAAGAAAAAAAGATATCCATATTGGCACAGGGGGACACTGACCTCACACACTATGACGGGTCCTGGGCTCAAATGGGGCTCAACTGCCAGTTCAAAAGAGCTGACAGTGTTCATGAAGAGTGTGTCCTTGTCACTGCACCAATTATTCCCACCAAAGAATTTAGAAAAGGACTTGATCTCCAGCTTTGGTTTGACTGCAGTGTCCACACACGACCTGCAGTCTTTGCAGGTGAGAGGCCAGTGAGGGATCGTACTTTTGTCCCTGCACTAATGACTTGCTCTGTGTGGTTGTACCTCAGGGGCCTGAATAGGTGAAAGGAAGCCTGAGGACAATTTCTGGGGGCCTGTGCTCATTTAATGATCAACAAAAAATGAGGAAAAAAGCCGTTCCACATTTGCCTTGGGCCCTCAGATATAAGACATGCTAATGCTACTTTGCATGACACTTTCATGATGGAAGGATGAAAAATTACTTTTCCCTGCAACCTTCTTGATTGCTAGTAAGATTTTATTGATGGCTTTTAAAGGTTGTCTCCGGCCGTAGCTGCACACCTGTCTCTCCTCTTTTAGGTGGAGTGCAGCTCCATGTCTTTGGGCCAGTTCTTTCTGCTGCAAACTCCAGTTTGAAAAATAAAAATGATCAGCGATACTCCATCAAAGCCGCCACGCGTTCAGAACGGTCTGCCTGAAGAGAGATCAAGCATGATGAATCAATATTTTCTTTTAAGTTAGTTTGGGAAACTTACTTCTGTAGCCTCACTTTTTATTAAACTGTTAAAGGCCAAACCTACATGTCTTTTATGTCATTCACTTCTTCATTTTACCTTTACATGTGTTATCAAGAGTTTCCTGTTCTCTTTTTTTACACGCCATGGCACTTAGAACAGGACTGATACCGGCTTTTGTTGTTGTACTATTATTAGCAGACTTACTTATAATACGTGTTGCCTTGTTTTGCACTTGCTCAGTGTTTGACTGTGGGTTGTTGACTCACTTGTTTAAGCCCTTTAAGAACATACTAACAGAGGTTTGAAAGGAGAATAATATTGAGGTCAGGTGTTAGCAGAATGCTGACTCTTATTCAGATTGCAATAGCTTGACACGCCTCAGAGTTGTGTGCAAAATGTTCCCACCATGTGACAGAAATGTCTGAGCAAGCATGTTTACATCAAAACAAAGTACATTACATCATTAAAAATAATGTCAAATTTGCTTTCGTGAACAGTGGGTTCATTACATCTGCATGAATGCGCTGTTGCTTTCAGAAACTGTGGGGGCGCCATATCACAGAAAACACACATTTTTACATAACAGCGCTTTGATTCTGTGCATATTGATATTGAATGTTACTGGCACACAATTGTTTTATGATAGAATTTAAACAGTCTTTAATAATTTAATAGTTCTGTGCAGAATTTTTACAGCTTTGTTCTTACAAATTGAGCCTGTGCGTTCACTGTTGAAGTAGCTGGTTGGGTGCTTAAGCTGTTTTGTGTTTATCACAGGTTGGCTTAGCAATCAGTCACTCTATAAAGAAGGAACAGATGTGTTTTACAATCTCATAAAGTCAACTTGAAACAGGAAATCGGATAACTGGATTGTTAACTGGAACTTAATCTCATTTTCTTCCACATTAAGGAGATGTTACGACACTGACTGCTCTTTTATGAATACACGCGATCAACCATTAAGTCAGACTTAACGCAGCTTAAAAACAGTCAAAAAAGAGAATCAGTTGTATTGTTTCTGGCACGAACTTTGTGTTAATATTCTTTTGCGCCTCACCTTAAAAATGAACCCCATCAGCCTGTTTGTTGCAGCTTCATTTTTGCATTGCAGTCTGTACTGACAATAAAGGGGTGTATCTGGAAAAAAACCCACCTGCTGCAGGCTTTAATCTCCCATCTGCTGAACTTTACTTCTCAGGACCTCAGAGGTATTTGCAGATATGTGCATGGGCAAACAAAAGCTTTTAGAATGATAATCACAGATTCCCAAAGAATTGATTTCTTTTGTCTCTCCAAAAAATTTTTTTCTTTGCACCGCTGCTGAATATTTAGCATATTGAAGTACAAAACCTTTCATTCTTAATGAATGATAATAAATAGCGCAACATGAGGCTTTGACTTAGGCTATTGAATTTAATTAATTGAATGAACAAGAGCCAAGAGGTATGCTAATGGTGATTGATTTAAAGTCGTTACAAACCAAAAATGTGTTAAAAAAGAAAAAGACTTCCTGAGCATTGGCTGATTTCCAGCAGGGAGTGACATTAGCACAGGCAAGCTGTCAAATGAGGGTTAATGTTGTCTGTAGTAAAAAAAAAAAAAAAGGGTAAAAAAAAATATACCTGCCACCAAAGCAGAAAGGTTTTTCTTTTACTTAAAGATGTTATTTCTCAAAAGCAAAAAGTGGAGTTTCACACTCCTCTACTGATTTTGGAGAGGGGCTTTGTGCAGATATGTAAAATCTGAGATTTAAATTTACTCTGAAACGACTAGATTTGATGCATTACAGATTTGAAACACAATCACGAGCAAAGACACCTGAAACTTGCAGCACAGAGCTGATGTGTCAGTATGGCAGTGAGAGTTTGAGTTTGTACAACCTCAAACAAATGCATTTTCACTGTTAGCTTAGCATAAGCAGCCGTGGAACGCAGGTGACGATGCCTGTGATCAATGGATCCATTATATTTTAATGAAGGAAAAAGTATATATTTATGCTTCTGGCCTCTTTTAGAACATTATAAAATACCTATTATGACATTATTATTTATATTAAAATTGTTTTGAGAGGCTCTCCTAGGATCCAGTGTGCATGATTTAGTGGTACGTATTAAGCTGCAGTTTAGATGCAGCTGAATGTTATTTTGTTTACCCTCCAGTTCTTAGCATCTAGGAGAAACTATGGTGGCCACTAAAACTGAGAATCTGCAAAAACTCTTCTTTGGAGCCAGTGATTGGTTTGTCTGTCCTGAGCTAATATTAGATGCATCATGAACTCTTTCAGGCAAAATGTAGATATAAAAGGCTCACTCTGAGTTAAAGAAAACACAACAAGTCTTAATTTCATGAAAGACGAATCAAAATATAACTTTAAATACTAACTTCCACTTCTGCCATATTTCACAAATGGATCAGTAGATTGCCTAAACTCCACACTCCACCTTTTCATTTGGAATACTCAGATATTAATATATCTGATGACAGATTCCAGTGACTCAATGTTTACAAATCTCAAACCCTCTTCAGTGATTTTAGATGTAGCGGACGAACTGAGTGGCAGTAGAAGTGTTCAATAACCTGCTTCAGAAGCACGGAGAAAACTGAGTCTCTGACCCAGATCATTGGACTGAACCCGTCTGAAATGTGACACTAACTCTGTAAACTTTATAGCTTCAAATATAAGTGGTAAAGAATGGCTCCGACATATTTTTCATGGTTAAGTTAGTTTTATTCCTGTCTCCTCTCTCTGCAGAAAGTCTCCTTAACGTCTATTCACAAGATACATTAATAATGGCACTTTAGGCAGGTATGTTACCGTCAAGTAGGTGTTCATGCGTCACTCGCTGCTATTTGTCGACCCACTGAGGCTTACACACACACACCCGTACATTTATGAAAACAAAGCAGTGGAGCAGTCCATTTATCTCAAAGCAACTGTGCAGAGACAGCGAATACTTGTTGCCAACAGTGTGACAGTCCTGTTGCCAGAGAAAACAAATTGGATGGATATGATGGTTTCTAGATTTAGATTGTTGTTGAATTAGTTCATGAGTTTAAATAATGTAATCAAATGCTGCATTTAGCATCGAAAGTAATAAGTTTGTTGTGCCTCGCCTTTCACTTGAAATTTGATTGACTTTGTCATCAGTTGATTGTCTTTTCTTTCTGTTCTCCTCCCCATGTTTCATTGTTTTGGCTTGTTTCTTTATATTCCTTTCTTGCACCTGCCAGCCTCATCTACTCACCCATTTATCTACCTGTAAGCCTGTTTTGTTGATTAAAGTATCTGTAATGTGTCTGCGTCAGCTTGCCTTTAAGTGCTTAAATTTGGCTCCACCCTATTTTTCAATTCACAGTTGTGACATTAAGTGTATGCAAAAGCCTCACGCGTGTCATATTGACAGGGTTAGGGTATCTTGTACATCTGTGCGAGAGGGGTGTTAAATACCAAGACCCGTCAGTATTTGACGAGCCTGGATTGAGACCAGGCTCAGATACTGGTATTAGTCAAGTTTTGTTCTAAAAGCAGCCGCATAGTTTCCACCAGTCATACATGAATGCACATTACAGTTTTGCCCAGATACTCAACACATCAAGTGTAGGCACTGTCATTATATACCTGAGCTAATGTATATTTAAAATGAAAGTCAATTTTGTACTTTTATATATAGTACAACATTATGCATTATATTAGCATGAAATGTCCCCACACAGGGCATTCAGAGAGTGTCAGGGCAAACTGGAAGCAGTATTTTTGATCCGGGGCCTTTTAGATGTTAAGTGTTTTGGCAACAAGTTGTAATTTGTAACCACTTCTCAAGATTTTTCTCTTGGCTTTTAATAAGAAAGCCTGCCAATCTCTAATCTGTTACATAACCAAACGGACATTTTTTTTTTTACAGTTTTCACAGAGAGGTCCGGGAATATTTTTGCAATCACTGAATCAAAAAGAAGAAAGTTTCGGGATGCACGAATCAAGAAAAGCTCATTATCTTGCTGTACTGTATGTTGCTACTGTGTTTTAAAAACAAAGGGGTGCTGGTGTGTGAGAGCTAGTTAACTCAAAGTCAATGAAAAGGAATCAGTATGTGACATTAATAAAAGCTTAAAACCTGCAGTAAATCCTCTCTCTTCCATCTCTCTGCCCAACACCAACAAGGGCACTGGTCTTTCAAGCCTCGCACATGAAGAGTATGACAGCCCCTTTGCTGCGTTCACTCTACACTGTCAATGTCTTTCATCTTTTCAAGCATTCACTACTGGCTGATGTTCAAATTAGAGTTTTTCTTTCATTTGTGACATCTTCTCTTTAAGAGGAAGTGACTCAGACTCAGACAAAACCATTGAGAGCAAAAGATTTCAAGATCTTTGTATTTTATGCAACTGCTTGTTTGATAAAATACTGACTCAATCCTACACAGGTAGACATTAAAAGATATGATCTACAAATTGAAACAAAAATGGGAAAAAAAAAGCCTTTTGGAATTTTTATCTCACTTTCACAGCTCAGTGCCAGTGTGAGTTAAGCTCTGATTCTTTCTGTAGTTAATGGGGACACAAAACTGTAAAATTAGCTTTTGTTCAGTCCACCAAGAGGTTGCTGTAAGAATGTAAGAAAAGAGTGAAGAGAAGAGGGCGCCTGCTGGTGGGAGCATGCAGTATCTTTCCAAAAACGTATCACCTGTCAGGCTATGTATGTCACACCATGTTCTGTCTCCATACAACACAAACGCAGATATTCTGACGACCAGTAAAACAAATCTGGTACTGTTGAGTCTACACATGTAAACAAGCAGCAACAATGTTCACACAGTTATGTAGCAGCACTCCAGAATCCCATACATGTGAACACAACACAACACAACACAACACATATAATGTTCCAAGGATGTTACAAGCAGCACCTAAAAGTAGGACTAATGCTCCCTGTGGATGTTCACATGTCTTACATAATCACATTGTTTGCGTGTGTGTACGTTTGCGTGTGTGTGTGTGTTTTGTTCTCTGAGTACAACAAAGCCTGAGAGTCCACGAGCTGGAGTGCGTTTGTGTCGGCATGTGACAGCACTTTCTCTCGCTGCCTTCTGTTGTGGATATTATTTTGGCTGCCAAGTAGGTCTCAGGTGAGGGAGGAACAGTCAGAGAGAGAAAAAGGGAGAAGTCGGAGAAGTCTGCACCTCCCGCTCCACCCATCCATTAAAAGGTAAAAAACCCAAACTTCTATTCCACATGCCGAGGGTAATAGGGGTCCAAATGTGCCTCGGGCTGCGAGCTAAAGCCGCGCACGCAAACAAGACGTGCACACACGTAAACACAAACACAAACAGGCGCGGATTTGCACATGCAAACAGCAGACTCCTAACAAGGGACACAATCTGGTCAGGCATCCCTGGAGGCTCAGAGAGACAGAGAGGAGGATGGAAAAGAAACTGGAGGCGGAGGAGTCTGGCACAATGCAAAACAGTCTCTATTCTCTTCCTGTCTTTATCTGTTTATGCGCCTGGGACTGTCTGCCTGCCTGCCTGCCTGTCTGTCTGTCTGTCTGTCTATACCTGCCCACCTACCTTTCTATCTATTTTTCTAGACATCTACACATGAAATTCCCGTCACTGTCTTGGAGCCAATTTCTCCAGCATTTGCAGCAATCCTCTTTTCAATTTGCTTTTAAATCTGCCTGCTGAACTTTTGGAGCAACTGCAGACTTTCAAATTTATCACATTTTAGTCTTTTAGACAAATTTCATCCATCAAGTTGGATATCAGTAGGTTGCTGAAGGCTAGAACTGATAACTTTGATTTGGTAAAATTCAACATCTGCAGTGTTTTTCTAAAACTATGACCCGTGTCTGGGGGAAAAAAAAAAAAAGCATCTTGAACTGTATTCTCTTTTATTTTATGCTCCGGCTTTAATTTTCCATTCAGTGCTTTCTGTTATTCCTTTTCCATCTTTTTTTTCACTTTGTAAGACATTTCGTTCCTTTCTGCGGCACAGAACACTTTTCAATAACAGAAGTGGTCTTGTAACCTTGTCTCATGATCTCTTCCAAATATCTGATAGACAGCAGGACAGAATTTGGCAGAGGGAACAAAATTGAGTCTTTGTACTGTGTTTTCATCGGTTTTTGCAGTGATTGCATGTTGTGTTGTGGCACAAAATGTCGTTATTCCCCAACTCGTTTTGTTAGCACCAGCTGGCCAGAGAATTTCTCAACATCGAACCTTTTGTCCATAAAAATACCAACTGTGCCTTTAAGACATTGTTAGCTAACTCATCCATTTAGCTGAAGGTGAATCTGTTTCATAAACTAGGCCTTCAAATGTAGAATCAAGATAATTGTATGTTAAAAAAAAATAATGATTTGCACGGACAATTGCATTTTATCGCTGGTTTTATGAAGACTGACTGATTGCTTGTTTTGTAGCTGTTGTCGACAAAATGTCTCCATCACATTGCTCGTGGGGGACTGAAGTAACTAGCCCGTATCCAGCATTTTATCAAATATTGGACCAGTGTGTTAGAATGGCAATAATATGACCTCACTTCAGATGGAGCTGTAGGTCATATAGACACAGCAGGTGTGACAGAAAGGTGTGCACATCATCATTTCTTGACACAGCTGTAGATTTACTGTTGTCTGTATTGATGAATTGAAGGTTGCTCTGTTAACTATTCTGCAGCAGAAAGCCAGACACATGTTCCATAAATCAATTAAACAAGGAAACCGCAGCAGCTGGATGTAATTTATGACTTTATGTCGACTATGCGTCCTTTGCAGGGTTATATTTTATGTGTATCTGACTTTGCATCTGTATGATACAACCTTGATCAAATATTAAAGTCAGCCAACCAATGCAAGGACTTGTAATTACCCACTGTCTCATTTGAGAAAAGTGTGTGTGTGTGTGAGAGCACATTGTGTGCATGCGCTGGTTGTTGGCACTGCCATCAAAGCCTTGAAGCATCCATTCATCGGTGGCACTTTTGTTCAGTCATGCAGATCACCACCCAAAGGACTCACATGGAAAAGCAGCAGCTATTGAGTTTATTCATTCAGCAAAACACTGATATCAATACATCTTTAGACAGAAGATAACAGCAGCACAACTGACTGCACATCAGTGACAAAGCGCGACTCCGTTTTCATGATAAAGTCTGGTCATCATTCACTTCACTCACTCATTATGCGCTGCCTCTTCACGTGTTTCGACCAAGTTGGCACATGTAAATTAAATCAATGTCTCATGCAAAACACTTTTCTGCAGCTTTCAGACTAAACACGAATTGACATCTTCATGGACCGCTTTGTGAAAAAGTTCATTTGAGTCAATGCAAGTTTATCTTTTGTATTTTCCATCCAAAGAAAAAAACTATATTGAACACTTAATAATAATATTTTTTTGAACTTACAGACTTTTTTTTTGAGCAGTTTTTGAGAAGTTTTGAGCTTCTTTTTTACTTTCCCACGTATGGACTGTTGTGTGGAAAACTAAAAATAATGCTTCTTTTTCTCTCCCCAACTTGTGAGCCATAAAGCGAAACTTGAGGCTGATTGGGTAATGTCATCATCCATCTCAATCAGTGTCATGCTGTCTTTATTAACATCCATTCTGTTCCCCTTTGCAAATCACTGTCATTAGTGAGTAGTTTTTTTTTGTGGCATGTTCTGTGTTTATTTCCAATTACTGAATGTTTGCATGTTTGCATGCTGGTGAACACGGTTGACATGATTCCTGCTTAACATCAGCATAATGTGAACATGTTAATATGCTGGAATTTGCATAAAAATCTTGAAGTAAACCCCCTTGAGTCGCATGTGTGGCTGTGTGGACTCCTAAAGTGCGACCCAAATCCATTCCACAAACTAATTGTAAACATGTGTTGAGTCATGTCGCCCGTTAACGCTGAAAATGTTACACAGCGGAGGTTTCTGCCGTCCACCGACTCTGTTTTACCACATTTCACAAGGGAAAGTGGTGGAGCTGCTCGTGTTGCACATTGCAAATAAATGAAAGGTGTTTTTGAAACGGCTTCAGAAATATCCTGGAAACAAAAACACGGCACGAAACAAGAATACTAAAAATCTGTTGCAATCTATGTGCAGATAAAAGGTGCGGGAAAAGGAAAAAAAAAGCACAGACTGGCACAAAAATAATCCCTCTCAATAAACACTTATGACCAGCTGTGTGTGATAGTGGTGGTGGGTGCATCTGTAAAAATCCTGCCCTCTGAGTCTATTTTCTCACCCTTGTCTTATTTTTGTCGTGTTTAGGACATTTCTGGGCGTCGTTCTCTGAGCGGTGGTGTGTAGCCCCCAGCCAATAACAGCCCGAGGTCAGGACGCTTCAAAAACAGTGACCACGTTACATCGCTGTCTCGCCTCTGTCATGAGTTTCAGGTATGAGTTTTTGCTGCACACACGCACGCGCTCACGCACGCGTACATGCACACACACACAAACAACAGAGAGGATGAAGCCTGTGCTTTGGCTGAATATTCACACAGTGTTCGGCTCGGCAGCACCTTCCTGCAGGGTCGCTCGGAGGTGTGGGCGTGTTTATTTGGCTTTAGAACTCAGTCGCCATGAAACAATCAGAAAATAATGTTTTTTTATCCTCTGATTCACTGCTTTATTCTCCATAACACCTCTCCCTCTTTTCTTAACTCTCTTTCTCCCTCGACCACCAGTGCTCTCTCACTGTGGTTGAGTCAGACAGGAAGTTGTTTTAAGTACTTTAAATGTTGTGTTTGCAAACAGCAAGTGCCAGGAGTTGCATATTATGCCTTTAATGCGACATTTCAAAGTTATTTTAACTCTAATTAGCATATTTCTTTTATGCATTGCATCATTTCTTCCAACAGGAAAAACACCAAATTATGCCAATAATTACGTAGTGCACACTGCAAAGAATTAGTTTGCCTTTTTTTAAATAACACTAGTAATATCTGTTTCTTCTAAATGCATGAAAAGTTTGCCCTTTTGGATAATAGGAGCCAGCTTTCAAGAAAAGCTGCATGCTTGACTATGAAAAGCCCTTTAATGTTGCATTATCATTAAGGTGGCGCAGAGAGCTACAGGGGGTTTAAAATGATAGCAGTATCATCAAGGTATAATTAAAGTGTTAGGTTAGCTCATCCAGGAAACGTAAGGTTTTTGCATTTAAAACAAGTGTGCGTGTGTGTGTGTGTGTGTGTGTGTGGGTGTTACTTGGATCCCCTTCAGCTTTACTTGACACCATAACTGTCTACGTCTCTCCTGCAGTATCTTTTGGCATTAATTGAAATAACACACCTCTCCCTTAACGAGAGCATCTCTCCCAGCGAAAACCTGCACACTCGCCTCTCAATATTTCAGCACTTAAGTTATCTTGCTGAGCAAAGTAAAATGCTGTGGCGGCGATGCACTGTTGGGCTTTAAAATGCTTATCATTTACTGTGTATTATACAGCTCAGTGTCTGCTCTCGCCTTATGCCAGAGAGGCTAACATTGTAATCCTCCCAGCACTGCGATGCCATTTTACTTGGTGCTCCTCTCCCCCTTTTGTTGACGTTCTGGAATCCAGCCGCGTGCATGACAAATAGGATCGGGTGCGTTTGTAACCGCCGTCCCGGCCAACTCATTAAAACTGAGAGCATTGTAATGTATGCGCTTACACGTACGCGTGCACGCACGTAGAAGAAAAAGTGTGAGTAATCATGCAGCACACATACACACACACACACACAGGATAATGCAATCAATCATAATTTAAAATTCACACTCCGGATTAACATGGGAAACAAAACTGCTCCTCCACCACACATGTTGTCAATTCATCAAATATCATATTAAGATTCATGCAGGCAAAGTCGAACAAATCCTCTGCTTCTGTTACAGTGTGTCAGAATGCTTCTTATTTAGACAGGCTGGCTCGTCATGTTTGAACTGCGTGGTGGACTGTGTCTGCGGGGGTGTGGAGATGACTGGGGCGGGATGAGTGACACTAACAAGACTCTAACAGGCCCGAGATACCCCTCATGTCAACGTGAGGTGAAGGGTGAGAGGAGGTGAGTGGGACCTTTATGGGTCAATTACCCACAGACATCCAGTAAGACACACTGCCTGCATGCCATGACATCAATCTGTGGGTGTCTCCATGTCTATGTGTGTGTGTGTGTGTGGGCATGCCTACTTTGAGATGACCAAATTCGCAGAGGCTCCATGAAGAGGAAATCATTGTCGTTGTTTTCAGTTGCGGGTTGCGCAGCACCTCTGCTGCAGGTGGTGTGAGTCAGGCGTGTGTCTTTCTTTCCATTTCAAGACCGTAATTAATTTGGAAAGAAGGAGTCGACGGTGTGTTGCGTTTCCTTTCTCTGCCCTCTCTATGAAAACAGAATTTGGGCGCTGCTGTTGCCAATTGTGCCACCTACTTGGGATGAGACCAGAGACAAATCCCTGGTGGAGGGAACATGAGGATATTATTTCGTGGGCTGCTCGGTGAATTAAGATTATTGTGATGCCACAGGCAGTCGCTCAGGAGGAAAAAAAAAATCCTGCTGTGTTCTCAGTACAAGATGTTTGGGTAGAGAAAAGGACATTGTCTGGCTTCTTCCTTCTCGTGTCTCCCTCCCGTCTTTAGTGCCGTGTTTTCCCACTGTTTGCGGCGACTGGTTGGCCACACTTAAGCTGACATGACAGACAGAGTATTCTCATTTGCAGTGAGAATACGGCTCCCTTTGACATTTCCCCAAAGAATTGACTGCTTTGATGGTTTTTTTTTTTTTTTCTTCCCTCTAAGGGCCTTTTCCTATTCCGTCCAGTTCAATGTGTGGAAAAGACCCCGCGGCGAGTGAGTCATTGTCTCTCTAACATCTTCAATCCAATTTACTGCAGCCACGTGTCACACTCTATTGCATGTCTCTCCTTGGTCACATGAGCACACACGCACACACTTACTGTAAGCATTCAAATGCTTAGATTTACACACACACACACACACACAAGATTGCATCTATGTGCAAGCATGCACCAAATCAGAGAAATAGGTGTCATTTTCTGACTTCTCAGGGACCCATGAGTCTGTGAAGATGAAAGCCTGAGGGGAAATGAGTGTGAGTGGAATGAGAGACTTCAAGGACCCCTATTTTCTAGTGAAGAAGACACAGAAAAAATAAAACTGTCACTCTCCGATTATGGCAGAATGACACAGGTGGAAGTGAGACTGTTGCATCTTAATGTTCTCATCTACGATTCCTGATAAATCCCACACATTATTCATGTTTGTGAATCAAGTCTCTGTATGAGATTGTGATTTTTTAATGATCTCATTCAGATTTTGCCGGCACTAGAACCCCTCCGAGTCTCGCTGTTATCTTAAGACCATTTTGTACGTGTTTTTCGTCTCATTTCATTTTCATCAGTGTCACAGTGAAACTGGTTCAGTGTGAGCTGTGACAGAATTCCAAGCATCCATTGTACCACAGCGGATGCTTTTAAACACCTAAGGAACAATCATTTGTTTGTAGAGCACTTTTGAAATCAAAGTTTTAAGTGGCTGTACAGGAAATAACAAGCAACATTGTGCAGTTGATGAATCTCATGGAGTGAAACTTTAAAGTGGCGTCTTCAAGTGAACAGTTTCTTTTTCTCCTTCTATAGAATGCAGCTTAGCAACGAGTTGACACAAAAGTTTTTCTCTGTCAGTGACGGGAAGAAACAGAGTTACGGTAAAAAGACGTGGTGACTTTCGAAGACTGTGAAAAAAGGTCATTCAGAGCTGTGAGACATCTGAGTAAAGAGGGAAAGGGAGTGAAGCCAGGAACCAGTTTTAAAGAGGCCACGCGATTAGAGAGAGATTCAGTGTTGTTTGGTTATTTTTCATTCGTTAAGTTTATCTAATGGAATAAATGTATCCTGAAGAACAATGCTTTTTTTTCTATGGATCTTTGAGTGGCATTGTTGGTCCATCAATTAATTTATCCACCTCTTTGTCCCAGACGGAAACAACTCAGCAGTTATTTAAGCAGACTTTTATGATCCCTGCAGTGTTTTGTAATATCTCTTGTGAGCCTCTGACCTAACGTGCGTCAGCATTATACAAAGATGTCTTCAACTCAAGTCCCCTTCATGGTGAATTCTAATCATTTTAATGATTCCTTGACTTTTTTAATAGTGAAAATAAAGGTTTTGTTTCAGGCTGATTAGCAAACATTATCATGCTAGCATACTAAACAAAGTTGGCAAATGTGGTCAACATTACCTGACAAAAGCTTCCATCATTTCTCATGTCTATTTAAAGAATCTCACACACGCGCGTTTTTTCAGCCCCAAACAGTGTTTATTCGGCTGCAGCGGATTTACACACCACTGCCCAACAGGAGGCAGCAAAAAGGAGTTAGCTCCTAAGTATATATGAGCATAAAGCTGGAGCCTTATGCAACAGGTGGAAAGTTAAAATATATTGTTTTAGTGACCTTACTGAATTTAAGAGAAAAATATTTGAAGAGCAGCCCTGGAGTCAAACAACCTGGCATCATCATTCAAAAACAATTCTAAGACAGAGGAAGAAAAACCGACTGGTCATTTTTAAGGAGCAGGAGAGGGTGGCCAAAGAGGTGAGAAAGAAGCTAAACAAGTGCAGTCTCTTTTTTTTTATTAGTGGTTGTGCTATACTGTGCAGAAAATTGGGCAATATGCCTTGAAGTAGACCATAAAAAATATTACAGTCTTAGCTTTATTGTGGTGCTCTGTAAATTTGCATTGTTTCTATCAAATAAACACATAAAAATCAGTATCTTAAGATTTACATTTACATTTTGGCATAAGTGCAATAATGATGTGGAGGCTTTATGATCCACTGCTGGCTTGCTAACAGGACTAATGTTCGTTTTATAAGAGATACACTATGTTTTCAGAGTTTACTGCAATGTAGCAAAGCAAAGAGGAAAAACAAAAGATGGTAAAATAATGACAGTGGGAAGTAATCAAGCTTGTATTCATTGTTTCGCTGTGCTGGCACTTTTATTTTGGCCTTGTTGCAGAGCTGAAGTTTACACAATCCATCTTCTCTGCAGTGCTATCGTGGAATCGTTCCAACCTGAACACAAATTTGCAAATGAAAAGAGGAAAATTGGTTTGCATGATAGGCTTACTTTTATGCAGCAAGTTTTCTTAGCAGCTTAAATACCCGATACACTTAAAAGCCTCAACTCAACAGAGCACACTGCACTTTCTTTCTTTAGACAACTTGTTGTAGGACGACAAGGTAAAGCTCTGATCAGTGAGGCGCTTTATTTGTCATAATACATCAGGAGAGCTGCAGTTGTCGCAGTGAAAGCTGAGTCGTTGTGGCAATTAAGTCCTTGATGTGGGTGGTTTACTTTATTTGTTGTACAAAGTGTTAATGAGTGCACAGGCAGCCAGACATGATTATTCCACAACGGGAGAGTCACACTAATTTGGGCTGCAGATGCAGATTACAGAAATCAATGAGGGAGAGACAAACCAGAGGAAAAGAAGCAGGGAGACCGACAACTGTTGGATGCGAGTCGTGGAGACGAACGCGAATAAAGAACGAGGAGAGGCGAGGTGAAACCACGCGGTTGTGGAGGAAATCTGCATCAGCAACTTCACCAGAAGTTAACAGTCCAAAAGTGGCAAACTTTATGAATCATAACTGCAACACGTTGTTGTGCCATGATTTCCCTCTCGGATACATCCCGGCCTCCCCGCGGCAAAAAGTAATTACATTTACTCAAGAGCTGTACTTAGTTACAAGTGCCTGCTTAACTGTAAGTGCTGTACTCAGAGTTAAATGCAAGTTTGAGAAACTTTTACTACTCCATTTCTCTACTCGATTACACCTCAACTGCACAGCATTTCAGATGGCAACATTGTATTTTTTTTCTCTATCTTCTATAGTTGAAAGAAATAGTAACTAATTATCTTGCAAATGGGATTCTACATAAAAAGCATATAATTAGCTCATGAATTAACCACTCAACAGTTTACCAAGCATTGAAAAGTATTGCTTGTAATTTATTGCTTTCGTTCTAATAATCAGTGTTTGGGTTGTTGTTCAAAAAAATGGAATGTATCACTCATTACTCCTTATTCTTTTAAGAAATAATACATTGCTTTCTAATTTCTGTCCTGTAAAATTTCCTATTACTGCTGTATTTGTTCTATTACTCAGTACAACACTAACAGCATGAGAACACAACTTTAAGCCTCACATATGCCCTCACATCAGCACAAATCCCCGTCTGAATAAGGAGGACATTTACAAGATTTTTCTTTTATGCTCTTTAATTAAGTAATACCACAATGCCGACAGCAGAGTTAATTAACTTTATGAGCAGTTTGCAGAAAATTGTTGTGCGGAGGAAAAGGCTCAATTGCATGTTTAGGAGAATCAAGGCGGCTCTTATAGAAAACATTAACTGCCTCAAAATAAAACCATATCAATACAAAAAAAGAGGTTTGCCTCATTAATACAGCCTATATTTACTGCCTCAAAACAATATATCTGTCAATTCAATTGCATTTTATGAGACTTTGAGAGAATATAGCATGAGGCTCACTTTCCTCACACCAGAGGAGGACAGAATTAAAAGGAAAACAACCATTTTGGCTTAATGGCACATCAACTGTTGCTGCATATGACACACTTAAACTATCTGTATCAGATTGCTTAGTCACTGGACCATGGCTTTAAAGCAGGCTACTCACTGGATGTGTTTTTCACTAAAACAGTGGT
This sequence comes from Acanthurus tractus, assembly GCA_029783725.1. Lineage (NCBI taxonomy): Eukaryota > Metazoa > Chordata > Actinopteri > Acanthuriformes > Acanthuridae > Acanthurus > Acanthurus tractus. Next base: position 1,787,609 of record JAQNCA010000009.1, read on the forward strand.
TATATCTCTAAAAAGAGATTAGAAAAAAAAGATTATTCGTTAGACATCCTGTTCCTGTTCGAGTCAGCACAATTGTTGCCAGGCGGAGGAGCCTCTCCAGGGGTGCAGGAGGTGGTGTCGCTGTGTTGAATTTCATGGATATTGTCTTTATTGTAGGAAATTAGTTCAGGAACCCCATCTGTTGTTACTACTCATCACGAGGGGAAGCGTGATACTGAGTGGTGTGCAGTGTCCTCTGGGCGTCTCTCCTCTCCTCTAAGCTCCTGCATTTTAAAATCGTGCAATATGATAAACTTATGTTAACATAAGTAACATGTAATGTAACTGTAATGTGATACCAAACGCAGATACAGTAGCATGTTACGTTTCTGCCTTACAGACAAATGTAAAGTGATTAGAGTTGAACAAATGACTAAAAAAAAAAAAAAAATCAAAACTGAAAGAATCCTCTCTGCATGAGCCAAAGAAACCAGCCAAAACTGGAAGAGCAGACAAATCACAAAGGGAAACTGGAGAGAAAACACAAATAAACTGGGAACTAATTACCTGATTAGCAAACAGGCAAAAAAGAAAAACAGGTGCATCAGACAAGGACAGGAAGTGATGACAAACTTGACAAAAATACCTATCAAGCACAACTAAAACGCAAACCACGCCAGCAGTTTCCTTCAGCTTTATAAGGCAGTTTAGCGTCTTTCAGCTTATTCTTTCTGTTTTCGTCCCTGCAGCTTTAATATATGGTCTGCTCTAACCAATCTCATCAGCCTTGTTTTCGCTGCAGCTGGCAGCTGTTTTTCGGCTAATAAGCTTTGATAAACCCACCTCACGTGCAGGCTCAGCAGAGTTAGTGACTGGCTAGTGAACATATTGGCTTATTTAGCAACTAAAAAGCCAGATATTTCCCTCAGGAGTTAACGAAAAACAAAGCTTAAATATGAGCTGAGAGAAAATATTGGTCTTCCATTCATCAGATTCACACTGGATTTCCAGATGTTGATCTTTTAGTTCAATACCATGTTACAAATATCAGCTTTATAGCTGTCAGGCTAGCTGTTGCTGTTGTTCAGAAGATGCCTAAAATAACCTGTTACTGTTTTCAGTGCATTTTTAGTAAGACTTTGTCTTATTGCTTTTCTTTGCAAGAACTTCCGTAGCAAACAATGTAACTCCTCCTCAATACACAACATTTCTGCCTTAAAACGTGCTCTCACTTAACACTTGAACCTGAGCAGGAGACTCTGGAGTGTGCACGGGCTGTTATTTACCGGCTTTTTGTGTTGTTTATCTGCGTGTCAAGCTAAAGGTCAAGGCGTAATCACAGGCCCAAACATCACTCCGGCACATGGACAAAGCAGCTGATCAGCCGGAGGAAAATGTCAGCCAGATATAGAGTGCTGATTGTCCATTAGAACAAGGCTGGGGCCAAGTGTGAATGAAATTAGTGGGGACCTCAGGTCCTTCAGCTCCTCATGACAAGGTCACACTCTCCAAACACAACGAAGACAAAATACTGATTGTGAGGATAAAATCACCTTGATTTGATGCTTTTGCTTTTGCAGTATGTGTGTGTGTGTGTGTGTGCTATAGACAATGAAAACTTATATTAATCCTTTGAGTTGTGAAGTCGAGATGTGTCGTAACTAGCAGGGTACGTGACCTTTTCACACGTCCGGTACTTTTCACACCTTGTATGACTTTATTATTCTTTCAGCTCTCATTTAATGTAATCACACTTTCACACAAACATTTTTATGGTACCATATGTGCATCTGCATGCAGTATGAGAGTGTTCCACCTTTATGTGGGTGTTGAGTAGGTGTCTTCATTTTTACCTCTTTTTTTTTTTTAATCCCCAAAAATATATCTCCATTTTCCTGGTGCAAGCATGAAATTATGCTTTATGCAGATAGAGTCAGTGCAGTTTCAATCTGGAGGAGAAAAATAAAGGTATTTCTGCAAAGCTAAGTAGACAGTTCATAAGGTAATGAATAAATATAAGCTGCTAAATATTTCAGCCGTGGAGGGTACCTTTACAGGTGGAGGAAAAGGCTGCAAATCACATTGTTTTAAACCTCACGGTGGGACGAGACCGCAGGAAATGAAGTTGTTAAGAGCTGCAAACACAATGTGTATGGCTATGTGTTTTATAATAGACAGTCAGAGCTATTTCCTGATACACTGTTTACCTTCTTTTCGGCATGTGTCTTTGTTTTCTTTGCCGTATTTTCATTCTAGTAGGGATTAATGTGTGGGAGAGTGAGAATTTGTTTCTCAAAGGATTTCTCAGTTACTTTTGCTCTGTTGCAAACAGTATGCAGGTGTGAAGCTCCCTTTTCTCCCAATGGAAAAACCTGGTAAGACTTATTATAGCAAATTTTTTTTTATTCAAAACTTTTTTTTTTTTAATATATACACTCATACATATGCATGCGGACACACCGTGACTCTGTAAAACCATAAGCTTATTCACAGCATATGTTGTTGATGGCCATCTCTGCAGCCCTGCTCGTGGCACCTCTCAGCTTCAGAGCTATTTTTCACAGTTCACAGTAGACTGCGCAATGTGCTTTTTGTGAGATGATGTTAAAATTATGCAGTAACAGCTTGTTTGTCAGTGAAATGATGCTTCAAAATTATGTCCTTATTAATGCTAAATTCCTACAAACTCGTGTTTGCGCTGCATCTCTGCTTGTCTCTGATCTGCCGCTGATGTGTGACGATGCTATTTCTGCACCTGGTAAATTTATGTATTAATGTATAATGTAAACAAAGTGCTGCACAGCCTCAAACACTAATGCGTTTTCAGCCAAAGTTTCAACAGTTTTGAATAAAGTTTTTACCTCAGAGATTTTTTACAAATCTATCACCACATCAAATCCCTGTTGTTCATTATTTCTATATGCCATGAAATTCTAGATTAATAATGCCAGACTGTTTTTCATTCATTTCACTGTAATTTAATATTCAATTTTCAAAGAAGTTAAACTTGTTTGCAGAAGGTAATCCATCATTCTGAATGTTTTGTCAGCCTTCTTTTTCCTCAAAGGTGTATTATCTCCATGTGTTGATAATCCATTTGCCAAGCAGGGCTTGTTTGAAATCCCTGTTGGTACATTAATGAGTTCCAACATCTGAGATTATAAAGTTAGCTGCCAAATAGAAACTCATTCAATGCCAGAAATAACCAAATTCACATCCCACTTTTTTTTCCCCACACTGTCAAACATTTGTTAGCCCGTTGTTTGGCTTCAGGGTGTGATTTTCCAACACCAAAGCTCCAGGATTTTGTGGCAGCCAACTTGAAACCTTTGATGTCAGTGTGACCTTGAATGCACCACCAGTACAGTCCCTGCACAAAACTGCTAACAATAACTCCAACAGTTGAACAGAAAGAAAAGGATGACTGAATCTTTGTTCTCTTGGATTTAAATCTTAAGTGCCTGTAAGTAAAGTATGAATTTAAAAAATTTTAAGGGTTTTAAGTGAAACGAAGAAAAAATGTCTTTTGGGAAATAACACCGTCAGTTTAAGTGTCGGCTATCTACAAATAAAATGTCTTTACTTGTTGGTTTTTCAAAGAAAATTTGTTATTATTATTGTTTATATCGTAGATGTGTTTGTCTGAACAGACTATGAAAGCAGTTTAGTTTCATTTGGACTCAAAGTTACTTGGGAATTAAGAGGGTTAGAACACTGATTACTGAAACCAATTATTAGAGAAAGAAGAAGACTAAGAAAGAATAGAAGATGGCGAAGAAGGTAATGATGATGAAGAAGTTAACATTTAAGAAGAAGAAGTAGAAGTAGATAAAGATGACAAAAAGAGGACAAAGAAGACAAACAAGAACATGAAAAAGAAGAAGAGGATAAAGAAGTCACTTAATGAATTCCCTAGGGGAATATAGAATTGTTCAATCCCTTGGAGAGTTGACAAATACACACACAGGGTCTTCGATACAGCACATTCATGCAGGCACAGAACCCATAGACAAGCAAATGTAATGAGACATGTTCAAGTAACAGGGCTTAGTCAAAGCTGTTCCCCCCGGACATTGAAGGGCTGCTCAAGGGCACCTCTGCAGTGCCGAGGCAGTGAACTGGCCCCTCTGCTGCCAACAATCTGCCTCTGTTTTATCCACTCCGACTCCGAGACGAAGAGCATGAAGCAAGACGCCTCAGTTCTGAGAGACTGATACTAAAGAAACAACGTCCTTATACATGATAAAAAATATGGACGCCTAATAAGACATGAGACCAGTCAAGTGCTTCATTATTATTCCTTCAATATGACGGCATGTGACGAATTTTTGAAATATGAAAAAAAAGGGAAATCCTTTCATTTTGAGGGCTGCATTAGGAACCGTAAGTCTTTAAATATGGCTTTCTGAAGGGGGAGAAAGGTGGAAATGTGCGTGGATGTTACACATTGTACATTTACAGCACTTACAGTTTAAGACAAGTGCAGAGAGCAGACCACGGCCTGCATACATCGCCATACATCATCATGGCCACTGCAGGCCAAACAGACTAACAATGAGTGAGTCATTGATCGAATAAATGATATATAAGTGAGTTATTTTCCGCGTCCACATTCAACTTGCATTTAAAAATGACATACTATGAATTATAAGATGCAGCTCCTGCCAGCCCCTCAGCAATGATGGTGGTTGTTATCGCAGAGTAAAGTGAAGCATCGATGATTTTCTCTTTATCCTGGTTTCGAAAAACTCTCATGTAGGGCTTTTGTAAACACCAAGGGCCTGTTTGTGGTGTCTGGTGGAGTAGGATTTGTAATGCCATGCAGCTCAATGCCATTGATTTACGCCTGTCCTTGCTCGCTGCTGTGCGCCTGCTGTGCTCAAATATTGCCATTCTCATCTGGGCCAAAACCCGCTCCTTGTCAAATCAATTTAGCAATAAGGCCGCACTGTCTGTCTGTCTGTCTGTCTGTCTGTCTG
>JAQNCA010000009.1:1792666-1806052 GCA_029783725.1 Acanthurus tractus
CTGTCTGTCTGTCTGTCTGTCTGTCTGTCTGCGTGTGTCTGCGTGTGTATACATGCAAGCATACATAGGTGTGTGTGTATCTGTGTGTGCTTGCATATGGACCAGTTTTTCAACACCCCCTCATTTTCCCACAAGTCACAAATCACAGAGTTAAAGATGAAGTCACAGCTGTAGATAGACTAATGAGAAGTACGTGCGCAGGTAACCGCAGCCGTCATTGAAAATACGTTATCTACGCCGAGAAAACATGTGACGCAAATGGGACCGAGAGAAGCGGCGCCGTCTGCTTCCGCCGGTTCGGTTGGGGGAAATCCATCGGTTTCGCAACTGCATAACCATCGATCACAGATGCAACACATCTTCTGCGATGTCGTTTGTCTCCCACTCCGCACACGAGTGTAACCCCATGGTGGCGCTGAGCTGAATGCCCAACAGAGTGATGGCGCAGTGTTTACCCTTGCATGGGATATCTATCACCTTCCTCCGTGTGATGTTGGATCAAAGAGGCACTGAGACAAACAGTGTGTCAAATGTGGTTGTGGATTAACGCCGGGACTGTGTGAGACTGTTGTTGTGTTATTCACAGCTTGAAGCTGTTTTCCCTCACGGGGAAATGAATTCCCTTAATGATTTTGCTCAGTGGCTTTAGGCGTCATCTGACTTTTTTTTTTTTTTTTTTCTTTTTCCCCCCATGCTAGAAATAAAGGTATGACTTAGTTTGTCATTGCTGTCATCCTGCTGTTATTTTTCTAGTCTCTGTAGGCAGACGAGGCCCCAGATCTGACAGCACAGTGTTCACATTTTAAATGAGTTCAACATCCAAGCTACTGTACATTAAAGGAACCGTGCGACACATGGAGGAAAAGTTTTTGAAACAGTGTGTAGTTTCTGTAACAACAGGAGTGACACACAAAAAGAAAAAGGTAGAGCGGAGGATGAGGCAAAAGTGAGAAAGACCGCTCCAAAAGGTAACATGTGCGGGGGCAGATGCAAGGGTGTGGATTACGTCGCCGCCCTCACATAACAGATGTGGATCGTTGGCGTGTGAAGAGTGTCAGCAGGTGGGAAGGTTGGACTTGTTCGCGCATAAAAAAAACAAACAACCCCACACACTGCAAGCTTTTGCACCTATTTCTTTTTTTTTTTCTTTTTTTTTCCCTTCACGACACAAAGAAGCACGACTGTCCACACACTCTGCGACACTTTAAGGTGTGAAACTTAGTTTTTTACAGGTGCAACTTTTATTAGTTCTTCAAATTTCAAACGAAAAATAAATCCATGATAAATGAAGCGTAATAGGAACGCTACTTTTGGAAAGTAATTCGAGCATGCACGGTTGAAAACAATATGCAAACAGACTGAGGACTGATTGGATTTGTATCCCTTGTATTCTGCACCTGAACAGTGTAGTAAGCAGCATCCTCTCTGGGAGCAATATTCCAAATCTGTTCTTACTTACTTATCTCTAGCCTGCGCTCCTCCTAAACCTTTTTACGGAGCTTTGTGACCGCCCCAGTGATTTCCCCATTCTCATATCATTCAATATGGCTTTTATTTTCTGCCAGTTTTGTTCTTCCACATGATGCCAGAGAGCACAAAATGGTTCACTGATGTAATCTGCCACCGGATGTGACATTTAATGGCTTGTGTATTTGTGCGTGTGTGTGTCTGAGTGTGTACATTCGGGCCCATGGGCGTGAGAATCGCTGTATATATATTTAGACAAAGTATTCCATGCGGGTGTATAGGATGGGGGTAATTTGGTGAGGACAGATGTCTGTCTGTCCTGATACCTGGACGCATACATCTTCAATCTCCTCCACTTCACCACAGACTGTTGCTGCATCCTGAACCGCTGCGTGGAGCTTTATTATATTTGTGCATCCAGTGTGTAAAACACAGAATACACTCAGCCCCCTAATGGAGTGGAGTAGGAGCAGGAGTGACTGCTGGCTTGTATATTGACCAGCACAACTTAGTGGCAGAAACTGACTGATGTTAATCCCAGATTGCAGAAAAAGAGAGAGAGAGGGAGGAAGAGGAGGGGACAGGAAGTTTAGTGGAAGCTGATCCGGTTGTACCTTTATCATACTAAATGCTTAATCCATGAGTAGAGTTTAAACCATTTTTCTGGAGATCAGGTTTTTTAAAATTTCCTTTCATCTTCTCTTCTTTTGTCTTTTTCAGACAGACTCTCATTGTAACAGGCTTTTTACTTGCAATATTTAAGGTAAAAAGGTGACGTTTACTGTCCACAGCCGCTCTCTGCTAAAACTTTGCATCGCTGACACCGATAATAAATGTGACTTCTTGCTTTAACTTGTGTGCTACTCTATAGATCACACACAAAATACGTTTCTAGCTTCTAAATAAACTAAAAGAAACACATTTGATCTCCTCAAAGCAGATTTTATTGTTTTTGTCTGTTTTCAAAGGAAGTAGCTGTAAACACAGTATTGATATATCCGGGCAGCTTTGGCTCAGAAGGTAGAACATGTCATCAGCTTATTGAAAGGTTGGTGATTCGATCTGCAGCTCCTGCAGTCTACATGTCAGAGTGTCTTAAGGTGAGATTGCTTCCATCAGTGTGTGTGTGTGTATGAGTGTGTCTGTTTCTGATGAGCAGGTGGCACTTCGTATTGCTCCCCTCCCTGCCATGTTGACATGCGGTGTAAAGTCTTTGAGTTGTCAATGGACAAGAACAGTGCCATTGATTGCACTGCATGTACAAATGATCATATTTTCAAGTTAATATGAGGATAGATTTATAGACCAGAGAAATTCCCATTTACACAATGAACAGGCATGAGGTAAAGTGTTGAGTGTTTTTTATTTTTCAGCAACACAGTGAATTCATAACATTTACTTTCAATAAAGCTCTGTTTTGGTCTCTGCTGACTCTCAGGGAAAAACAATTGCTGCTTTAAGCTACACAGGATAAACATTTACCCGATTTCCTTTTATTTTTGCATTATTTCCACCTGATCAGAGTGGGCCAATGATCTCACCCATATACCATTTTTCCTGCGTTGGGGGTGAAGACCTCAGACAGCCCTGAACCACTTTGACCCCTGCCAACAACCTCTGTAGTCCATTTAAACCTCTGGTTGGAATCTGCCCTTTTCTCATTGTACTTTACTTATGGATGTAAAGTATATGTCTTGAGCTTGTGCTCGTTGTGGACATTATTTGACACATCGAACAAAACACACATCTGAATAAAAAACACCTTTGACAACCCCCACTGACTTCTCAATTTCTGCTAGCACGACTCATTTCTGCTGAGTTCTACATAAAAATGTACATGAAAAGCTACAGATGGACTAATCAGAACAACAAAGACACCTTACATTTGAACACATTTTGCTTTTAAGAAAACGTATTCAGTGGAATAAGTCTATTTTCAGTGTCTTCAGGCTACAAGGTCTGTTCTTCCTCTGCTGGCTTCATGTCAGCTTGACAACAACATCATTTGCGCCATTTTCTCTGCACTGGGGGGCTTGAGATGCTCACAGTTGTTGGTCTATCGAATCTGTTGTGTTTTGTAGTTGATGTATGTGTGGAGCGAGCCTTCCCAAATGGATTAATACCATAACCAGTTCCAGATGGCTGCGACATCTTGTTCCCCTTCCCGTGATCATTTTAATGCTTTATTGATCGCTGTTGTCCAGGGAACCGAACCTGTATGCTGTACTTCTTATTTCTTTTACACACACACGCACACACTCACACACACACACACACACAAACACACACACAAACATCATCCTTCACCATTCCCACACTCTCCCATCCGTAAACCCCCAATCCATTTTTCATGGCGCTCTGGAATGATTATGCCACGAGCTGATTGGACACACCTTTCATCTGCTCTGCACTGGAAGGATGGCGAGGCGCAGAGGGAGAGGGAGGTGAAGTGGACGTGATATAAACACCATAGCCCTATTTTAAACCTCCAAGCTCACCTGCTGTTTTTTTCCCATTTTTTTTTTTTCATGTATGTGCAGCAGCCCCAAGTGCAAAAAGGGCCGTGTGAGGCTGACTACAGATCAGAGGATGTGGTCTGTTTGCTCTGAAACAGCTGGGCCAATCACAGTGATGCATGACAACAACAGCTCAACGAATTAAGACACGCTTCTTCAGGAAATCATTTCCTTGTCTGGATTGTGCAGAGCGGCATGATATTAACACAAAGCACAACACTGTAAATCTGCAAGGCAGAGGCAGATTTTGTTTTTGTTTTTTTTAAACAGTTCAGTTGTTAGAAACGCATAATAATTTCAAATCATTATCCTAAAAGGAAGAAACAGCAGTGTAGACACCGTAATGCGTTTTAAACAATGTTTTATTTTTTTTATTTTAAAAATTCTGCAACAGCCTCGTTGACATTTCACAGGATTTCATAAACGCAGCGTGCAGAGTGGACAGAGGCGTGCAACAGTGATACACTCCTCAAATCAGAGGCTGCAGATTAATCAACATATGTGTCTTGCTGCCTTTAAATGTCCACTAGGATTTAATGAACAGATGTTTTTCATACAGTAGAAAAGCAACTGTGGACATCAGATACTGAAAGAATCACTGTATGAATTTATAAATACAGAAAAAATGTGGGCTGCTTTTTTGGCATTTTTACTTCCAGCCACCTTAAACATAATTTATTCAAAACCATCTGGGGATGTTTCTTAGTATTACTGTGCCTGCATTAAAAATGACTGTATTATTTCTGTGCATTTTCCCTGAAAAACACATCAGATAAGTAGAAATTCAACCTCTGTACCAGGAACAGACGTGTTTCTCAGCTCATCTGAGGCCCATTTTTACATCAACAACCCGCTCAGTGCCGCATCTTTTGAATGCACTTCCCACATGTTTGCATTTCTCCTCCCACCTGTGTATGGTGCATTCTGTGCTTGGAACCAAAATACCATGCAGACAGCCAATCAAAGGTCGGGAAATGACAAAAAATGGAAGCTCTGGTTGTACTGGTTGACTCACAGCCACAAAAAAAATTAAAGGCTCAGAATGCAATAATGTTAAGTGTCAGTCAATGTCACTGTACTGATGTTTTTATCTTTCTTCACATATGGAACAGGGAGTGTTTCCAGGCGCCTGCATACCTGGATCATGTAGTGGTTTTCATTACTCACAGATGGATCTTGCATGTATTCCATGTTGAGTGAATTCCCATGTGACATTACTGTCTCAGGAAGATTAGTGGATGCTTCTATGGGACTTGGCATCAGAACAGTTACATACGCTGCTCTTCTTGCTTATTTATGCAGTCAAGTTTAGTGTTGTGTTCACATGCTTGTTGATTGGATTGGACAAACAAGTTTTCCATTTGGATGCAGAGAAAGGCTAAATCTTTGCCCTCTTCTGCAAATTTAACTTCATTTTCTTCACAGTTTTCATGTTGGCTTACTTTCACTTCACCAGGTCTGATTTAAGTAACAATTTGACATTTGTTAAGTTGTGCGTATTCACTTTGTTGGCAGGAATAAGATGAAATGATTGCTGCAATTTAAATGTTATACTTAAATATATCTAACCTTACATAGCATAAAGGCTGGAAACAAAGGGAAATAGTTTGGTTAGCTTTGTTAAAAGGTGATAATATCACCTGTAAAACTCAATAATTAACAAAATCTGAAGTATAAAAACCACAAATCACCTTTTTTTTATGGACATGTCTTTGTGCCAGCCTCTCCATTGGTCAGGATCAGTTCCCAGGTAACAGCACAGATTACAAGAAGCTGCTGAAATAAGTGTGCTTTTGTTTTAATGGTGCAGTAGGTGATTTCAGAGAAAGACAGTTGATTGTTGCTATCTTTATCTTATCTTTATCAGGGAATCACTTTGAGTTGGCAATCAGAAGCAAAGTGTCTGTATTTGAAAAACATTTGAAAAACAAATGACACTCAACAATCAACCGGCTCTGATTGGTCGTTTTCGATCAGGCCCTGCCGATTCTTGCAAATGCCATTAGGAGCACTGAGAGGAGCCAGAGGGAACAGATTCTTTCACAGTGTATCTCTCTCATGTATTACTGTCTGTATGTCTTGGCAGTTACAGCAAGAATGGCAAAAACTAATCTACCTTACTGTTACCTATTGAACCTTTTAAAATGACTTAAGTACACAGTTGGAGACACTATGGAAGTTTGGACTTCTCTTCAGTGCTGGCTTGCTCACTCAATTTAAAACCTATACACTGTATAATTATATACATTATTAAAGGATTGTTGCTGCTTCATTGCCCACTCTAGCCATGGTGAAAGATTTCTGGTAATTATGCCAGACCTCAGGGTGAAGAAAAGTGTCACAGTGTTAAAAATCAGCCCCCACTGACACTCTCAGGACCCTTACAAGTTAAGGTATTGTTCATGTGGGATTATTTAAGCCTGTGCTGTCCCTGTGACAGCAGGTCCTGGCGGTTCTTCCTCATCTTTTTTTTTTCCCTCAATCCTCCCACTTTGTTCCTGCTAACCGACCCCAGAGTGTCAAGTCCACGGGAAGCAAAATTGACTGCACAGTCTCCTGGTGTTTATTTTATCCCCTTGCGGACCACAACAAGGCCTGTTACCCCACTAAACAAATCAATGTAAGGTGTAAAAAAGTAATGATGTGACGCTGAACTCTAACACCCAAAGCTGTGGCATACTAAATCAGTCCCGGTGCTGGGCAATTCCCCCTGAGTGCATGATTAAGCAGCTCTGACTGAGGGGGGCTCACGAGATGTTTGGCTCATAACTCAGCCCTGTCAAAGCATCATGGGAGCGTAAAAACAAAAAGAGGGACACGGCAAGGCCTTTAACTTAGCAATTACCAGCCACAAAGAGAATTAGATTACTTGCAACCTTTTTTAGAAATAATCTTTTAAAGTGAAATACACAACACCAGTGTGTCTCCACGTGTTTCTCAATTATGTTTACATGTAATTTTAGTTTACATACATGTGTTTTTCATGCTGACAGGTGATGCAGCACTGGTGAACATCAATAAGTATGTTGCCTTGAGGCAATGTTGACGTACTCGTAGGTTATTTATGTATTTTGATGCTAAGACGCTATAAATAGGAAAAAAAAACTTCAATGATCCCACGCTGGAGGATTTTACCCTACAGCAGAGAGTCAGTGGCAAAGAGCAAAACAGGAAGTGAATGATACAAATGGCACAAAGTAAAGCTGCCGTCGGCTTCATTGCAGAGCAAATTATTGTACTTTTTAGATCACTCCATTTAAATGTTAGCTATAGTTGCTACAGCTGATTAAAAATCTATGCAGTCGCCAGCTGGGTGGAACTGCAGTGGAAGGCTGTCTCCAAGCTTTGAACATATAGTATAAAGTTTCAGCATTTCAGTGACCATACTTTTATTTTATATTTTGCTGGGTTTTGTCCTTTCCTTACATTGGATATTTCTCAAAGAATCATGTACTTTCTTTAAAGTAACAATGCATCACGTTAAGAGTTTTTTTCCGATCAACCTGCCAAAAAATCTAGTGTGTTATATACTTTGATAACATTAAAATGCTGCGCATACTTTGACTTTACAGTTTTAAAACAGTCATTTCGTCTTACACCCATTTCAACTAATCAATACATACTGAAAGCAAGCAGTATGAAAACAAAATCAATTTGTACCCCTGTTTATCACTTAGTTAATATATTTGTGTTTCTGCTTTCCACAGAGTTATTATTACCTTCACAGATGCTTAATTCATAATAAAATCATAATAAAACATGGATGCAATGGGATCTTGCACTAAACTATTGATTCTCCTGCAATAATAATGTTGCCATTGGTAATATAATATTTACCGTGTTGTGTGGAAAACATACATTTCAGAGAGTCAAAACATGCACTGCTTGTAAACCTCGATACATTTATGTGGCAAAGTTCCCACAGTGATCTTGTGTCTTTTTCCTCAGAGGAGGCTGTAGGTGTCAGGTGATTGTCAGGAAGAACAATGTGCTGTATGCGCTGTTGTGATTACACTCAACAGAGGCACAATAGAATAATTGTAAAACAGACAGATACCCCGGCATTGGTAAATGAAGTCTTCACGTTCACCGTGATGGATTATCCATTCCAGGCGTTTTCCAAGCGGTTGTTGTTTTTCTACATGAATGAACAGTAACAAATACAGCCACCTCAGAATGGGGCATGAACTCGAGCAAATACAGGTTGAAACGATAAAAAAACACTAAAGGGCATGAAGTCATGCAACCTCTGTCCATCTGTGCTCTTGAGCCTTTGCAAACAAAAACTGTTGGAGGTTAAAATTTCAAAACATTTATTGTCATGTTAAATATTTGGTATCCTATTTTTAAAGTCTGAGAGAAAAACTGTAGACAATTTGCATTTTATTATAAAGGCCCAATTTGTTACTTTCTATGTGTAGACTCCATAACAGCAAACCTGTCCTTGAAGTGAAGGGGACAATATGGGATGCATTAGTTTTCTGCAGACTCACTGTATTATTAGGGCTTTATTTAGAAGTATTAGTTTTGTTGTTGTTTATATGTTTTCATATATTTATTCTCTGTGTATTTTTTGTCCCAACTGGAAGGAATCCTGTGATTGCTAGACCCTTTTATTTATGTGAGGTGGATTTCGACAGTTTACCGGTCTGATTCCTGTCAAATTCAACAGCAAATGTGAACAAAATTTAAGAGTAGAAACTATCTGACAATACATGTTTATCTCCTGATTCAAGTCATCCAATATTGATTATCTGTTGATAATAAGATGGAGTTTTTTAAATAATAATTGAGTATGTTTTTCCCTAAGTGATACTTGACCAGTTCATGCTTGAATTAGGGCACATTTAAAAGCACATCAATAATACAATTTAATACCACCCACCCGTTCCCATCAGCCCCCCCTAATCTCCTCATCAAGCAAAGCCTGTTCACTGAGGCATGGCGACTGCGTGCATCATCCATCATCTCTTTTGTTCCAGGGGGGTCTGGAACACAAAAGCGTTGTACTTTTAATTTTTAAAATGCATTTGAAATTCCAATTCCAGAAAAAGACTTGAGACTACAAAGCTGGTGGTTTATGCACTTTTTTTTTTTTTTTTTTATTTCCTCTGAGATAGATCCGTGCCATTATAGAATAAAACTCTAAACCAAATGGCTATCTTCAGATTTTGCAGTGCAGAAAAAAAGGCCATTTGCGATTCATCTGGCATCATAAAAGGAACTTCTGTACCCGTTCTTTTCAGCGGGGGCTCCATTTCTTTCATTGCCGCTGTCTTGCATGAGGTGGTTGAGATGACTGGAGTGCGTTCTTCTGCTCAGCATGTTGCACTTCACTGCAGCTTTCTGATGAAAAATTAAAAAAAGACTACAAACCACAGCATCCCAGTCCTTCCACCGCAATCCCTTCTCCTCCTTTTGCTGAGCAACATGTGTCCCTGCTTGACGAAATTGTTGGCGCCACCCGCTGCTAATTACTTCAGAGCAATTGGAGTTGTAGTGCAGAACACTTACAAGTAGGAAGGTAGTGAGATAAATAGATGAGCACGGTGACGAGTAGCGTTTCTGGACTGAGTTAACAGTTGTATAGATAAAAAAGTGGGCTTGACTGCTGCGACAGAATGTGTGGGATGATGATGATGCTGACGGCTCAGGATCTTCTAATAAGTGGCTTCTCTGTTTGGCAGAAGGCGAGGGAGGGGATGAGGGGGAGGAAAATGTCTCTCTCACCTCTGTAACATGCTGAAATACCCTCTGTGCCTCTGCTCGGCTGCACACACTCCTGCCCGGCTGCATGTGGTTTAATTAGAGTCGCGGGCGTGTGACTACAGTGAGGTACCTGCCTGTCATATTAAAAACAGACGACTGTTTTATGCAACATTATGTCTTATTCCCCTAAATACTGGCTATTAAAGAGGTAATAACTAAAGTTTTTACTGCCCCATAGAACAAAATGGCCTAAATATATCCGTAAAAGGTTGATTAGTTGTTGATTAATGTCAGTAATTCAGAAATTACTCCACCAAATGCTCAGTTTTCCTGCTAATTGTAACTCATATTATCCTCCTGCCTGCACCTACTCCCATCTTCATTTCTTATTACAACGTTCGCTGTGATAAAAGCAAGTACTTTTTACTTCCGCCTCGGTTTTTTGACCGCTAGTAGCACCATGAAGCAATGCTTGAATGAAAGAGACCTTGTTAAGGTTTCATCTTGTGCCCTAATAGTTCATGCATGTGTAAAAGCATGACCGCATAAGTGAGATAACACACATTCTTGTGGAAATATTCCTCTGATTGATCATTTTAAATAAGCTCTTGCTATCAGCAGAGCATGTCTGTGGCCTATGGAATTATTAAAAAGGCTTTAACACACAACCACTGTGATCACACGTATGGCATGGAGGAAATAATTGACCCAGGGTATAAGGACACATTTTACATTGACTTCATGTTCAACTAGTGAGTGGTAACATTATTTTGTCTTTTTCTAATGTCTTTGGGCTCATCTGCAGTGTTATCAGGTGTTTTGTTCCTTGAGTAATCGCTTTAGCGCTTCAAAAATGGAGGAGATTTCCTCTGTTTAAAAGAGAGCACAAATTATTTTATAATAAATCAAAAAGCATCAAGCCTGTTATTGAGGGTACTGTCACAATCTTTAACTATATAGTTGTATATATTGTTTTGTCATGAAAGTATCTGGTAAATAGGCACGATTGGTCAGGCTACAAGAAGCACGGTCCTGCTAACATCACAACAGGCTCAGTCACCAGAAGCTTTGCCTTAGTGAGGGAGGAAGAAGGACTCGGAGGTTTGGAGTGAAGTAGGGTGCAGTAAGAGGCAGGAGGCTTCATGACAAGATACTCTTGAAGATGAAAGAGATTTATAATGGAGTTTATTTTCACCCGCTATCACAAACTTAAGATATTTATCTTTTTAAATTGAACCACTGCAAGGCAAGGCAGGCTGGACCAGCGAATGCTGCTCTCAGGAGAACAGTGAACAGCACGACCAGTCAGAATGAGCTCGTGGCAGGGAGCAAGGCAGAAAGATGACTGCAGTGAATGACACATCTCTTACATGAGGTCACAATTTTATGCCTTTTGTGAAATGTCGGGAAAGGCATCAGTCTGCTTTAAGTTAGGACTCTCATAAGCCCAGGCTAGCGAACAATGCATCATCTGTAAGCAATTTTTGAATAACTTTTCTATACAGTGCTTTGTTGCATGCAACCATTCTCTTCATCGCAACCCTGTTTGGTAAAAATCTGGTCCTGATCGCTACATGGCTTGCTGTGCCCTGACCTGTAGGGTCACCAGGCTTTAGTCCTGAACTATGAGAAGACATTCGCCCATTTCCAGATTCAGTCCTGTTTGTTCCCAAAAATAAATTTAAGTAAGTCTAAAGACTTATTAAACATATAGTATAATGCTAATCATTGTGAAATGTTAGTGTTTATCAAAAAAGTGCAAACGTTGATTGCCACAATTTTTTTTTCCTCATAAAAATGTGAAAAAAGACTGTAAAGCTGCAGGCAGCACATCGATCTTTCATCCCATCTTTGGTTTTTGCCCTCTATTAAAGCAGATTCTCGTTTCTATAGTAAAGCTGGCTTGTTGAAGAAACTTCCATTCGCCCCTTAAGTGTGAAAGCTTTACTGTACAAACTTCAAGATGAAAAGAACAACAACAATTAATGTGTATGCAAATCTGCAACACTGGGACCAACGCCTTTGTTGCTCGAATCTGGCTGTCACTGGTTTTTAATTAACCGACTCCCTTTAGTGGATGTGAGTACAAAGCCCTTATCAATGACACAACAGAAACATTTGAGGGGCCGTACATGCTAACAAGGGCCTTTAATCAATGGCTTCCACACAGGCACCAGGCAGGGTTTAGCTCAAGCTTATTCCTGTTAGCATCACTGTCGTTGTTATAGTTTAATACATAAGTGTGTGTGTGTGTGTGTGCGCGTGCCTGTTAGAGTTTTATTTGTTCTACTGCTGTTTGTTTGAGGTTTTTCTGTGTTTGGATTCTGTCACAGCGTTCAACAGTTTGCTAAGAAAACAGCGTGGATGTTTGTGCAGTGCTTAATGCAGGGGGATGACAGCAACAGTACACGTTTGTACAGTACATTTCAATGAGACGGAGAGACGACAGCAGAGGAACGTTATCAAGTACGATGACGATCAAATAAAAATAAATGTAGCTCGCGTACGTCTTTGCAGCAGCTTGTGCGCTTCACTGCAGGTACAGTGAGTGACAAGAAGGCAAGAGTGTGTTTGTGTGTTTTGGGAGGAGGCCGATTTCTCTATTTCTTCCACTAAATCATGCAGGTGAGCATGCACAGATAAAACAGCAGCACGCCTCTATCAAATATCCAGTGCTGTGATCCCCGAGGCTGGAGCGATGCTGCAGCCAATTCCACTCTCAGCGCGGAGCCCCATTTAGCTTTGGCTCCAATCAAAGATCCTCTCGCTGTATCAGGCTTTCTTCATCTCTGAGGGCCCACTCCACCGCCAAGACAAAGCGCTCTGACGGCTGATTG
Organism: Acanthurus tractus; assembly: GCA_029783725.1. Taxonomy (NCBI): domain Eukaryota; kingdom Metazoa; phylum Chordata; class Actinopteri; order Acanthuriformes; family Acanthuridae; genus Acanthurus; species Acanthurus tractus. Next base: position 1,805,196 of record JAQNCA010000009.1, read on the forward strand.
ATCTATATTCTGCCTTCCTATGCTTTCACTTCTTCACGTCACCCTCAAGAAAGAAAGAAAGAAAGAGAGAGAGAGAGAGAGAGACTTCGAGTGGATTGGTTGTGGGTGTGTGAGTGTGTTTGCGGTTCACTCTCCGTTTCGTTTGCTGATCGCAGGTTGTCCTCAGGTTGTTTCTTGTGAAAAGTGGCCAGCATTTTATTTTTTTCAATTGCTTCTTCATATCCTCCACTGATACCAATCTATGACTATGTATGAGTCAGAATCTTCAGTAACTACATCTCTATTCTCTCTATGAGGCTATCTATCAGTGTGGCGCATGTGTGTGTTTGATGTGATTGTGTGTGTGGTTTGGTGGCAGATTGATGTGTTTGTCTCCTCTCTGTTGTTTTCCATCCTTTGTTTCATGCTGTTGTTTGGACAGGCATAGGCTAGCTGGAGATGGGAATAAATGGGACTGTTAGGAGACATCCGTTATATGCTGACACAAAGCCATTATAAAAGAACAACTCCACATGTGTGTTAGTCTGCCTGTGTGTGTGTGTGTGTGTGTTAGCAGGCACAAACTGTTACAGTATGTGTGTCTGATCTATTGTGGGATAGGGACGTGGGTGGCATGTTTGTTTCTGTGTTAGATAACACTTCACTTTATCAGCTGTCACCTGCAATTATTTTAGTTATCGATTAGTCTGTTGATTAAGCGAGGAAGCTCATGTCTGTGCGATTAATACATAGATTTGTTGGTGTTTCTGTAGCCCAATCAGGTGATTTCACCTTGTTTATTAATTTGTTGGATTAGCCATCAAAACCTTAAATCGTCATTTGACACTGATATTGAAAAAAAAACAGGAAAAATCTCT
>JAQNCA010000009.1:1817696-1834331 GCA_029783725.1 Acanthurus tractus
AACCTCAAGAGGTATTGGCTGGGTTGAATTTTCTTTCCTTTTCTTTTCTTTTCTTTTCTTTTCTTTTCTTTTCTTTTTTTTGTGTGTGTTAGTCTCATTCATGGCCTCCTTTTAGACAACGCGGTCAGACGTGTCTCGCACCACAAGTGACTCTCAGATTTGCGCGGCTGTCAGGTCTGTTTTGTGCCGACGTTTCTTAGAGGAAGAAAAAGGAAAAGAGAGAATGTGGGGGGTCGACTGAGTATATGAGTGCGTGTGCACCATCAAACCATAAAGTGTCAGGCTGTCTCCGCAGGAAGCCTTATGTGAGTTTGATGGGGCCCTCCTCTGTCTGTCCCCTCTCCCCTGCTTCTCATTTCACAGGTGGACGAGCAAATTAGTTCCAGCCCTAATCCATCACCAAGGATCCCGGCTCACATGTAGGGAATGCACACCAACAGACCACATATGTTAACATACACAGGACTGAGTCAACTGGGATTCCTGGAAAGTCAGTCTCACTGTGGCATCCAAGCTCTCTCATTGTTGAGATCAAGAAAGAAGAGCAGTAATGCACACATCCATGAATCGGATGTTTGTTAGCATTAGAAGCTGGATATGAGGGTTCTCAACACCAAAGATATGTTTTTGGAATGCTTTTACCAGAAAGTGGTTTTTAGATTCTTCCACCGTCGGGGAAAGATGGCTCTAAACCTTCCAGAAACCCAGGGTTCATACATACACCAAGTAAACTGGATTTGAGTTATCAATTCAAAAGCCAATTGCAGGCAAGACACCTGGAACCTTCAGTCAGGGCAGATGTGTCTGTAGAGAGAATGAGAGTTTGCATGAGCACAGCTGCTAACGCTGCATCAGACATCGCCAGTTACAAGCTAATGAGATAATGAGCCAATGAGTGAAGATGCTAGCTGCACTTATTATTCTTTTATGTCTGCTATTTGCCAATTTTGGTGAACAGCAGACTTCTCAACTGTTGCTTCAACATGCATTGCTGAGTCTATCCAATGTAAGCTCAATGCTAACGTCAGCCATCTTGATGCACGCTGCCTTTTCATTGGTCAACCCTATGACAGGCAGCAGTGAGGGGCAGAGCATTAGGCCCGTGATTGATATATCCATTATTTGTTAATGAGGGAGAAATAGAAGATGTCCTTTTAGCAGTTTTTCAGAGTTTCTTGTCCTTTTTGTAGAATAAAACATATTAAACAAAAGATTATTCACAGCAGAATTAAATGTGTCTGGAGAGGAACATTAGCATATCTGGAACTGTCTTGAATTTTGTCTCTGCCCTGCGTCTTGCTTCCTTGCCTCATAACTATTTGGATTGTTGCTCTCTACCCTCTGAGCACTTACAGATCATTCCATGTCACTGGCTGATGATGGTAAGTTCTTTAAGCACAAGGCATCAGCCAGAGGTGAAATACTCCATTTTTTAAAATTCCTGCGGATCATCATCTGAAAAGCTGCTCAGTGGTTCTGCTGCACTGTAGTAAGGAAATGTGAGCAGGGGCAAGAAAAGGAGAGGGAAAGGGAAGGAGAGAGTGAGTTCTATAAGAATATGTGCAGTCTTTACATACCTATAAGTGCTTTTTCTACACGTTTCTATTTCTCCATTTGAATTAATGTGGTAGCTAAAAAGCCCAAGCATTCACTCTACCTAGGGGCTAGTGTCCCAATTTTAGTGCTGATGTGAGTTTAACCTCACAATGATGTTTTAAACACTCCCTTACGATAAAAATGAAAAGATCCATCCAACTCTTTTGGTTACCTCTGCCATGGGAGCAATTTATAATTTTCTGATCTCAAGGCTATTTGTCTGTATCAACACCATTGGGAATTTCGGTGTGTGTGCATGTGTGTAGTTGCGTTTTATATAAGGACAAAAGAGAGAAAAGTTTCCCTGAGAAAACACTGCTGCCCATGACTCTGGCACATATCCCACATACTCCATGCCAACAAACAACCTTCAATGCTACTTAATTAATCAAAGAATTGCAGGAGTACTGAGGCAGCTCTAATTATAAAGCTTTTATGACTAATTCATTTTATTCCTCACAGGTTGTTCTTGCTCTGCAGGGTAGAGTAATGAAAAAGCAGCGCAAAGCTTTTTTATCTTAACTAAATCTGCTTGTTTTTTGTGTCTCCTGTCGTCAGCAAAAATGTCTGCAATGTGCGACGCTATGATGGCAACATAAAGCAGCGATCATATGTGGTTAAAAAATACAAAAATTAAAGTGTTTGTGTAAAAGATGTTTGCATCTGCCAGTCACAGCCGAGCGATTTCACTGTTTCATCACTTTTGTTTCTGATGCCAATGTGGAGCAATTTGAGCCTTACAGCAGCAATGTTTAAACAGCTCAGTTGCAAAGAAAAATTTTAAAAAAAAATGTCCGCACTGTTTAAAATTCAAGTTGAGCACACTGTTTCCTGTATGTGTGGCTTTAAGGGAACAGCCCCACGGCGTAGGATATTTCACCACGGACGTCACAGAAGTAATTCAGTCATTCATTTTGGCCATTTACAGTGCAGCATTAGCATGACAGCTGGCAGTGATTCACTTAAACTGTGCTGGAGATTTTCTCGGTGTCACAGCAACCTGTCGAGGATTTCAGCATCTCAGTCTGACCAGAGCCGCTCAGCCGTTTCAAGACCACCCGGCACACAGCTCCATCTTCTGTGGCTCAGGCTGGAAATTACCTCTTCCCTTCTTACATTCTTTTCCTACCCTCTCTCTTTCAGTCTTTCTTTACAACTTGAGTCCCAGAAATTAAAGTCTTAACACACTGCTTCTTTAACCCAAACCTTGCTTACACCAGATGCTCTTGCTCATAGTTTATTCTCTCTGGCAGATTAAGTCTGGCCTTCGTCCCATTCAGACAGATTTTCACCCATTCAGGCCACTGTTGGGCTAATTACAAATGTTAATTTAGGCAGTACTGACCTAATATGAATCAAGTTACATGTACATGCTTAGTCCAGTGGGGCGCATACAGACCCCCTCTTTGTTGAAGTTGGAGTCTTGAACCTACAGAGGGGGTCCACAACAGTGATGAGATCTTTGCGACTGAGCGTTATTTCCATCTTGGGGAAAATGTAGCAGTCTGAGGATGCCAAATCAGGTGAATAGAGTAGGTGTTTGACAAGTTTATATCAGGATGAGACCGAGCCAATGTTTTCCTGTTTCTCACACAGTGTTTACTTACTGTTTTCAATTACCTGAAACAGAAATAGCACAAAAGTTATAACTTCAAACTTTCTGCATAATGACTCAAAAGAGCTGAACTGCATTTGCATGTAATGAAAGCTGTGTAGATCTTCTCTTTTACCTCAGGCCACATACTTATCAATCACTTTCATAAGTGCGTATGGGTGCGATATTGACATTCTGTAAAAATAATTCCAGTGAAAAGAAGCAGGCAATTGAGAGACACTGAAAGATGCTTTCATATTAAGAATGAACAGATGTGTTGGAGCCAGATCTAATTATAAACCACACATTAATCTGTCAAATAATCATTTGATCAGTGATTTATCCATACCTTCACTGATGATTCCAGTTGTGTCTTTATGAAAGCGTAGTTTTGGTTAATAGTCATTAATTCTATGATATTTACAATGCAAGTCATTCCTCTCACTTACACTTTAATAGTGTTGATAAACAGAAGCCACCTGATCTTGGCAATCTGTTTTGTTTTGATCATGAGGTAGCGGGCAAATTAAGATTAATTAGCAACAAATGGCAAAGTAAATTGAATGAAACACAGCAATCAGATTTGTGGCTGCTGTTTAACGGGAGAAGATGACAAAGTGATAGAATATGTTTGGGCTTCTTTAGGCACAAATTGTTTGTTTCACCTCTTCCTTTAATAATCGTTAATCCATCAGTGCCTCCAGGTTTTGTGTTTTTGTTTTCTTTTTTGGCAGGTGACCCAGTCTGTATCATTATTCTTTTGCTAAGGACTAATGCTGTTCTGTCGTCCAGACAGCTGATGTCATAGCAATTTTGTGTTGCAAATTCATTAGGTAAACCTGAATCTAATGCAAATGAATTTAAAAAAAAAAAGAAAAATGCTTTTAGAGCTAATTGTTATGGCTTCAGGTTTTTTGACACTGGGGCCGCATTTAATTTTTGTTTTATTATGCAGTCTTGTTGGATGTAATTGTCTTGATAATGACAACACAAGTTGTGAATCCAGCACACTGTCGCACATGATTAGAGAGAGAGAAAAAAAAATAAAGGAATTATAGGAGGTATTTTAGCACCAATTACAATACAATTTCTTACATTGAGGTCAAATTAATTTCAGTTACAGTGTTGGTGTCATGTTTAAACTGGCCATGGTAGCACAAGAGTGTGGCAGTAGAATAAATGTTCAGTGGAAGAACTGAAGCTTTTTTCTGTGTGAAGTTTTGAACCGGAGCCACCTGTACAAAAACCAGGAATGTTAACCTTGAGACCACATGAGACCGGTATGTTATAAGTGCTGCTCGTTACATCAGCTAAGATTTGCTCAAATGATCTTTGGCAGAATTTGAGCACAGTTTTTTAGCCACACACGAACAAAGGCAACTAAAAGCACTTTTAAGTTTCCTTTTTTTTTGTAATAAGTTATTTGCCATACATATTTCTGATCTGAGTCTTCTGCAGTCGTGTGCTAAAATGTTGTTGCTAACACACTTACCTGTTATTACCAAAAGCCTGCTGACTGAAGCAGCAGGTGAGGGTCTCGCCTCGGCAGGGGTGACAACTCAAGCCCCTTTAACGAGCAGTTCGCAAGTAACTGTAATTCACAGAAGAGCTAATGAATGAATGGCTGAAAGTAGTTTGGATGCTTTTGGCTGTGTATGTGGTCACTATGGGGTGTAACATTATGATAAAGCCGGATACCATGATGTCTCGCTGAATGTTTGCCAACCTGCCTCTCTCCTTTATATGAGTAGCTCTGCTTTATTAAAGTTACAAATCCCTATCGTGCTTGGCTGAAGAGCAAGGTTAAACCAAGGCAAACTGAGCCAACGCATGTGTATGGAAAAGCCCCACTAGACTGCAAGGTAGCTTGTGAAACTTAGTTTTATCCAGTGAAGGCACACTTAACTAACATTAGTTTACCTTCACTACCATCACTTCAAATAGCAAATGTTAGAAGTTACATCACCAGTGGAGTAAAGCGGGTGCCATCCCTGAGTCTGTTCTAAATCCCTTTTTTCCTTCATCTTGTTGTTGGAGGAAATTCTCTGACATATTTTACATTTTCGTTGTAACCCTGCCGACCTTCTATTAAGGTCCCTCTGTTGTTTCTACCTCCAGCTCAAAAATCCAGATGATGGTGGCTTTCAGTTTTCTTCCTCTTTGCCTTCTTGCTTGTTTTCTTCGTGTTTTATCTGTATTTGCGTTCGCTGACCACTTTAGGAAAACAGACACTTAAATTTAATGTAAACAGACACTTTGCTAAAAGTGTGGTTGTCCACCTAACTATGGGATTTAACCAGGCAAATTTCCCATTCGATGAGTTTTGTTCCATCCTCTGCACAGCTTCAAAGCCTACTGATGGTGTTTTGGAAACAGGGCATTTAGCTCGGTGACTCGCTCATATTGTGTTGATTTTGTCACTTTTATGAAAATTCCAAAGCCTCACTTCCTGTCTAGCTTTATCTACTCTATGAAGCCTAAAGCAGAGCAGAGAGCTGCTTCTGCTGAAAAGTTCTGCAGCACATCCAGTGGAATCACAAGCATTATGGCTGCGATCGTCTTCAGCAGCTGCTGTGCCACATTAATATAGTGCAGCCGGGCCTGTTTGAATCAGCAGTTTATTCTTGACACATAAGCCCTTTTCACAAAAGACATTTTGAAAAGTCACAGTGAAAGCTCAGGCTTTGATTTCAGGGTCCTGACATTATGCATGCTGGGTCATCGTCTCTCTTACTAGGAAACTTCAGTTGAACAGAGCCATTGAAATGATATAAGAAACATCTGTGCTTTACTATGTAAAGCCAGGATTTCTGCCAGGATGAGAACCAATTGTGATCAGACTTCAGAATCCAAGTTAGGTAGGTGAAGCTGCCAGGTTGTGACTGGCTGTTGTATGGACTTTTTGAGGCTGCCAAGAGTATCTTTGCATTTAAGACTTTTCTGATGTCTCTTAAAGGCATAAAAGTATGAAAATGAATACTTATTTAACTTATTCAGGATTTCTTTCTCCCATTTCTGTTGCCAAATATACCATTTGCACACAACTGGCCAACTTCTCATCACAATGAGAGTCCAACAAAGTTCAGATGTGGTTTGTTAAATCCAAAAGCCTTCAGACTCTTATTCATTCAGCAAAACTGCTACAATGCACTTGATAATAAACAGTCTGACAGAGAGGTGTTGACTGATCTCTTTGGTCATTTTTAAGGTGGTAGTCAGGAGTGGTTCTGTATTGGACTCCATTACAATAAATGTGTTTGTGAAGCTTGGTCTGCCCCTACATACTTTAAACACGCTGCAGTGTCAGTATTCCTCCATAGTGCATGGCAGCAGGTACATTTCTTTTTCTAACTAAGCATATTTTTCATTAAGCCTCTTCTCAAAATACGTCAATTACCATTTACTAGAATTCTGACTATGAAAACAAGTTATGCTCTTTTCGTCCACATATCTGCGTGTTTGTGTTCATGCTTTTCAGCAAGAATTCTTCAGGAAATAAACACCCACTTTATGGCCACAATGATCTTTTTTAAGACTGAAAAAATACTTTGAATGACTTTTTGTGTCTGACAGGCCTTTAACTGTGGCTGTCATGCGCCCTTTATATCACGTATAGACAATCCAACCTGCTGCTCTCCAGAGATCGATGCCCAGTCCAGGTCTAGTTATCGACTCGATCCTCGATCCGTCTGTCTTTGTCTGCAGGCTCACAGGAAGGACGGCCTGCCTGCCAGTCAGCGGACACTCTGGGCTCCCTGTTTAGACTTTCGAAACATAATGTCACTATTGCTGGACTTCATCCAGCCTGATAAGCAAAACTGCAGCTGCTGAGAGCAGACATCTGTTTGCCAGCCTCCCGTTTTACTGTGAACAGGATTAGGTCCACTGCCTGGAAACAAAATTGTTTTATTCCACCCCAAAAAAATGCAGACAAGGAAAAGGCCTCTTTTTATTATCCATCTTTAACGCTCACACAGGCTTTGTGGAGGTTTTTTGCCATTCTTAGCTGGCTAACATTCACTTCAGCTTTGACTCCATCCTTTGCAGCAGCGAGATGCTAGAAGCTTTCAATCCCTTCATCTAAAACAATGTATCTAAGTCCTCTCCAAGGACTTAATTTGTTCTACAAGCCTTCTAATTTATTCTACTTTGGTCATGTTTAAAAAGACTCTGTAAGAAATAGGAAAATTAAGAGAGAAATTCCCCAACACTCTTATATTGGATCGATTTTGTGAATAATCCTAAACTCTGAAATGAAACCGCCCACCATCACATATTGTACTCATTATCCGTAAAAAGTCTGATAGAATAAAAAAAGAAATCATCTCTTTACACACATGTGCCTAGAGGCTGTGTGTGTGTGTTTTTCTGTGTCCGTAGCTTCCTGCTGGCTTGCTATGTTCCTCAATCACATGACACTGCACCATAACCTTCCAAGCTGTGAACTAGGCACTTCAGGACATGGTTGATCGCAACATGAAAATCACGCAGCACTAAATGCATCATTCACATGAACAACTGATAGCATGTTGGCTGTGTATTTTAACCCAGGGAAACAACACTAAAAGTCTGTGTTGCATTGCAAATTTGGGAATTTGTGTCGCAGCTGTGGAGAAAATGAATTGGTGGCTGAGGAGTGAATGGAGGCAGCTGGTTGACGGAAAGCCAAACGGACATGGACATATGAACAGAATTGTTATTTCTAGGTTACATTTTACTTCAATTTATTCTTATTGCTCTGGAAGTTTGGTCCGGCACAGTGGCTGCTGCCCGCTGGTCATTTTCCCTCTCTCAATTTTTTTTTTTGTTGGGGACTCTTGGCTGACTAAGTGCTCCAAATGGATTTCCCCTCTTGCCAGGGTCTCTCTCTCTTTCTCTGTCTTTCTGTGGCTCGCTCTTTTGCCCCCTTCAGCCAGAGCTCGCTCTCTTGGCTTTTTATGGGTTGTGACGTAAAAATGACAGAGTAAACAATAGATGCTGGGAGATGAGTGCCGAATGGAGCGCGATCACTGAGAGTGGAGTTAATGGCTACAAAGCAACTTCAAAAACATGACCCCGAAGTTCACGAAAATGAGTTTCTGAAAGAGAGGAAGGATTTTCAGAACCTGGCAGGATGGTGATATATGTTTGTCAGAACTGGATAAGGAGATTAACCTGCAATCATAACATTTTTTCTACTCCATAAACTTAAACCGAAGGCTGTTCTGTGGTCACCGCACATCTGTGCATGTTTATGAGTCCTGGAATTGCTTCAGTGTCTTATTTGCAGAAAGTAAATGAAGGGAGGTGGTGGAGGAGGAGGCAAGCGACAGGAAAGAATGAAGAAGATCCAAAAGTTAAACAGTAGGCTGAAATATTTTAACTTCCTGCTTGTGTTTCCTCCGTGTTGGGCTTGCAGCAGCTGCCAACGCAGGCTTCAAGTTCAGCAAACATCTGGGCCTCCCTCGCCTGCTAAATTCATGCAAAAAAAAAGAGAAGAAGAGAGGGACAGGCTGCATAATAAAACTGATCTAAAGGTGAAGGATAAAAACACTGTAGAGAAGAAGGTGAAAATAGAAAGAGAAGAAGCAGCTTCAGGCATATTTGTTAATATGATCGACAGAAGTATTAAAGAAATATGTAAAACTGCGCTGATTTTCCCTGAACATTCTCCAGGCGTGCACTCAATTTATGCGACTTGTGGGTTTTCTCGACCCTAATCTTTTCATTTAGACGTCCACACGCAACTCAAATAGGCACTTGTATTGATCAGGCTTTTAATTTCTGTGTTTTGGTCTTATCTCCTCTGCAGCGTTCCGACAACTGCCTAAACCATCCAACGCATATTCCAGGTGGTCTACATATCTGCATGACGCTAAAGTCCATACTTGATTGGATTTTGTTATCTCTGTAATTGTTATAATCGGCCAATCACAATTAGCCGCCAGGAAAAATAGACGGAAGAAGGCAAAGGGAGAGGGGAGACGGGGGTGGTGGTGGGTATTTGTTTTTGGGGTGTGGGAGGGAACAGCAGTCCATTACTGATGAAGCATATTTTAGTAGCACTTTGTTTGTATTCTCTGATAAATGACAGAAAATGTGTCAAACTAAACTTAACTTATTTGAGGTCTGTTTGTAATGAGGCACTGAAGGTTCCAAAGCAACGATGCATCATCAGCCGAGCTGTCAGTCAAGCATCTGGCATCTAATCCCATCCTCCCTCTCAACAAAAGGCCCCATTGAATATGAGGGCTCTCTTATTCGAAAATAAAGTAGCTAACCGACCCATTTTAGCCTCAAGAGGCAATCGACTGACTGACCTTGCATCTGTGTATTAATATATGAGCAAGGAGATGCTGTATATCATCTTCTTCATATGAGTGTAATGGTATTGATTGTTGAGTTATTTGTATATGTAAAACCTGCGAGCATGAGCACACATTACACCTGATGGTTTTTCATCACAGAGTGACGGTTTGGAGATCGCTTATCCATTGTGGGTCTAAATCTTTTATTCTTATTGGTTAATTGAAACTGGCCCCATATTAGAGGACAACTGGGCAGATTTTAGGTTCAAACTGGTCAGAAAAGATTATTTGTCTAAATGTTCCCTTCAAGTGTGAGGTTTACAGATGTGATTTTAGTGCTTTTTCAAGTTGGTTGAGATATGAAAGAGTGCATCAGAGATAAACTTGGACAAACCTAAAAGCATAAACACAAAACTTGTTATTTTCTAAAGCTGAAAGGGCACAGAGGAGGAAATCATCCCAATGTGCCAATTTGTAATTCTGACCTTTTTTTTGAACTTTATTTATACATATTCAGTTTGAAATAAGCTTGAGTTCTGCAACCTGCTCATAAGACTGTTTGGTAAAAAATGCTAAAAAAGATCTTGTGTGTCTTGTACACAAGAGCATAACATGTTCTTTTTGGTCCCTTTTCTGTGTACTTTTCCTTAGATTTACTTTGAATTTTTTTCTTTCATTTGAAGCCTAAATATCCTGTTGGCAGGATTCCTACCACGTCTGAGGGTATAATCCATCATTGTATACTCTACTGTGTCTGTTTCATGTAACATTTGTTTTTTTTGTGATACTCCATTTATCCCCAAAGGAGAAATTCATGTTTGTGAATGTTCTGTTTTGCAAGAAGGATTAAATGGACTGACAGACACAGTATGGCACTTAGCAAGTCTTACTCATTATTTTATCCCAAATTAAACTGCAAAGTAGGAAACAAAAAACCCTGCGAGTGCAGTCTAAAAATTTCTGACTGAAAATTCACAATGATTAAATAGGTCTTTCATTTCACTGCCTCCTCTTTTAGCATTTGGCCCACACTCATAAGTTCTTTGCCTCGGACAAGAATTTATCCAAGGCAAGTAAAGTGTGTTGCCATCAACCTTCTGTTTATATATTTAATATAATATAATATATATATATATCAGATAGGTTTGTATTCATGTTGTGACGCTAAATTTAGTCATAAGCCAGTGGAGTTTGTCCGTTTGTCTGTCTGTCCACATGTCTGTCTCTCTCTTTATTCTTTTTCTTTGACTTGCACTGTGCAGTAGTGGGCAAGCAGGACATTTTGACCTTTTATCTTTTTATACACTTTGTCTTTCTTCTGCATGGTGACACCTCATCTTTAAGTGTAAATTATTTGAAAAAAAAAACGTAAAAAAAATAGGGGAATAAATACAAATCCACACAATGACTTAGTGTTATTTGGAAAAATTGCTATGTTGGCATGATAAGACTTGTTAAGTAATTTCATTTGCACATAAAAAGGAATATTTGTGGTGTTATTTTGCCATCAAAACACTGACAGCTTGTCAGCACTTTCACAACAGAACACCTCTTATTCACTTTTATTCTTTGCGGCCAGTGCTTGTGGGTGATTCTGAACAGCTCTGAATAATTCAACATGCAGAAAATTTCTAAATATAAACTGTTATTGTGGATTGTGTCTGTAGCTTAAGTCTTCAGCTTTTAGTGTGGACAATTTGTACCAATACAAAACAATTAAGGAAGCAATATTTGCTCATTGGCACAAAGATTAATATTAACAGTTTTATTTAAAAGTCACTGGAGGCCACGACAATGTGAGGCAAGCAGCATCATTTAGCATTTTAGTTTAGACATGTCAAATATCTCCTCTGACAAGAGCCTAGAATAAAGACATAATATATATATATATATAAAATTATTTGAGAAGTAAATGCAATAACTTTGTAAAAATAAAAGACCCGAAACAGGTCACTTCACACGAGCAAGTAAAGTTGCAGTGGCGTTCAGGGACTGACAGGAAGGCTGCTTACAAACCAGTACACAGAAGGGCAAATGCTTCTGATCAAAAATTCATAAATATGCAAGTATTGTTGCTTTCAAGAGTTTTATATTGGACACAAGTTGTTCCCCACATCACTCAAAAGTCTATTGTTAGGGTCTGTGACCTGAATGCTGCCATTTTCCACATAACAAATGTGTTCGTCACACATTTGACCATGAATGGCTTTCAGACCTGTTTTGCGGCGGTGCACAAAGTTCAAAAACTCTGAAGTGAGAACAGAGGAACTTTTCTGTTTTAGAAGATTCATGTGAAAATAGGCTTCTAGTGTTAAACTGTGCATGTACATCATTCTGCACTTGAACACCCAGGTTAAGAAACATTACAAAGAAATAAACATAAAAGTTGCAACCTTATATCTAAAAAATTAAAGTTATTTTCACAATGCACTTGTTTGCTCATCCTAAATGCCAACTTGCGCAAAAATCAAGTTGTTAAGGTTGTTAAAGTCGTCAAGGGCCAGGACCCAAATGCAGAGGCGTTTAAAGAAAAAAAATATTTGACAAAATTCACAGGAAAAAAAACACCCTTGCAGGGAAAACTGGAAAAAACAGAAACTATAAACAACACAAAAGTCACAACGGTGAAAGTAACAAAAGAACAGAAAATCACCCAAAGGGAAAAAAACTAGACTTACAAAAACTGCTAAAACTCAAATTGACCATGACTAAAAAACTCACTGGAGGAAGTACTCAGAGAAATGCGGAAAAACAATCAATCGGGTAAACTCGAGAGCGGGGGCGATCTCCTCGAGAACGAGACAAACAAGTTAAAATAAATTTATATTCACAGGAACTGCCAGTGCTGTTAATCAAACTCAATCCAGGGGTGAACCCTCAAGTTGAGCTTACAACTTCAATACAGGCTCCAGTTTTAGCAGTAATAGCCAATGTAGGAGGTGCGTAAAAAAATTAGCATTACCAATCCAATGTCTCGTCTTGAAAATGGATCCTCATGCACAAAATACCTACACCGTGCCTCTACCGAGACAAATGTTTGATGTTTGATGACATTTTTTTTTTATTGAAAAAAAAAACTGTCCAAAGTGCTGCTCTGCATGAAACAAATCTTTACTTGCAGTTTTGGATGAAGCTGAACACATTATATATTTTCAGCTGGCATGACGCAAACAGCCTGACTCATACTGAAGGTAAAAAGCTGAGCACTTGTTGAACATCGTTGAGCAAATAAGGCTGTGTCATAGCTGCTGTTTTTAATCTGGAAACAAAAAAAGTTTTGTCTTTGGCCGAGTTTTACTCAGTTGCATTTCCAGGCATTTGAATCTAATAGTCTGATTAACCAAAGAGTCCCTTCAGTAATGACCCGACTCAGAGGCGTGTTAGGGACCTTAAAGTCCTCTGCCTCTCTTTGCTGTGACAGAAGCAGAGTATTCAAGAACCACAGACATTAACTCCTCTGTTGGCCTCATGCCAGTTACATTAAGCTTTAAAGGACTATTTGCTCACTAACTGCAGTGCAGACAATGCTTGGCATCCATCTCTGTGTCTGCCATAACTCTTTTTATTGAATACCGCAAGTCTTTCCTCCATATACTCTCAAACTTTGTGTTTTCCCTTGCTTGCACAATTTACCACTTTTCTTGGAGATGGGCTGAGTTTCTTCATAGCCAGAAATCACCCACCATCTCCAGGAAAAAAAAAAAAAAAAAAAGAAAAAGTAGAGAAGATGTTCAGAGAGATATCAAAGGTAGAGATAGTGTTTGAAAGCATTGGGGGTTGGAGGAAGGAAAGTGCTTGCGAAGACAAATGCTCTTGTTTGTCCGTTGTCCTCAGATGCAGGTCTATATCATAGCTCCGGGTCATACAGTCTGCTTTATCATTTCAAAAGGAAACAGACTTTTTCTCATCTTTCTGCAACCTGCACTTCTTCCTGTGTCAGTACACAGAAACGTGTGCAATTATGCAGCGCTCACAGCCTTCCTCTTTGCAAACTGAGAGAGGAATCAATGCGGACACTGAGCTCACAGGAGCAGAGAGGTTGGGGGTTTTGGTCGGCTCAGATATGGATCAACTTTAACTTGGTATGTACCAAATAAATGCCAGAGGGGGTATTGGGATGAAGAGACCCTGCGATAAATCAATGGCGGCCCAGTGTGCGTACCACAATCAGAAACGGGTGTGCGAGGCAGGGGGACAAGGTGGTGAAAGAGAAATCGATCAGCATAGATGATCTGGGAGGAAATGTTTCTTTTCCTTCTTTTTGTCCTGATTTGTTAAATTCAGATGTAAATAAACAAAGACTTGAGCGTGAGCTGGCACAATAAACAGCGGGTAAATAGAGTTGTATCAAATCTCTGTTTGCGGGTCGTGTCCCCGTGTTCCGCGTTGAGTGTGTGTCTACACGTGGAGCAAAGTCAACATGAGTCTAGATTGGATGGTGTGTGTGTAGTACACAGTCAGCATGAGTCTAGATAGGAGAGGAGGAGAAAACCATTAGAGATAGCAGCCTTGGTCTGAGGCTGCATCTAATGCAGGGCTACTCAGCCAGTCAACCAAAGCCTGCTTATCGTGCCACAGGTGCACAAAGACCACAAGTACAGACACACATACACACACACACACACACACACACACGCACACACACACTCAAACCTTCTCACACATGTGCACATATGGAGTTTTCCCCAGGCTGTCCACCCAGCATCTTTATCAACAAATATGTAAAAGAAAGAAAGGCCTTCCTTAAACCAGACACACGCACACACTCACAAACCCCCCCCACACACATGCACACGCTGAAAGAAGTTTGCAGGTCAAGTGTGTAAAATAAGGTAGACTGAGGTCATTTTTGTTGATTTCTCGTCCATTTAACCTTTATTCTTTTGTTTATCTGATTAAAGTGTTTTAGGCAGACAGGGTAAAAAAAAAACTTTTAAAAGAAACTACTTTTTATTGTTTGACTGAAACTTTATAAAAGAATGGAAATATATTTTTTTACAATTTATCCATCTCTTGTATGCATAATAATGTGATAGTATGCAATATGACTGTGTATTGAAATCTGTTGAACTCCACTCAGGCTAATAGGATCATATTGTATTTTACAAAAATCTTTTGTCCACAAAGGTCACTTCAAGCAAACATTTCTATTAAATCAGACACTATTTCTATATTAGTTTCATGTCAGTGTCAGCCATTCACATTTAATTCATATTCATACACATAATGACCTGATGGTACCTAATCCTCACTTTGTTAGGCAGCCCCACAGACAGGTTGCTCTCCTCTGTCACATTTTGCAAAGAGGTGCTTAGTAATTGCAGCCTTCAGCGGTCAATACGCTTGTAATTTTAAATAGAAATTTGGGGATTCTTGTTATCTTGAGGCAGCTGTGGCTCAGGAGGCAGAGCGGGTCATCGATGGTCTGATCCTCGGCTCCTCCAGTCTGATTATTAAAGTGTCTTTGCAGATACTGAACCCAAAAATTGGTCCTAACGACCTTCCATAAGTGGGTTTAAGTACATTTGTTTCTAGTAATAAGACGTACACCTTGATGCCCCCGTCCCCCATGTGGGAATGGATGAATGTTGACAAGCAGTTTAGAGCTCTTTGAGTAGTCAGTAGCTAAGAAAGTGCTACATATTCAATCATAAATTCAGTTGAAGGACTGTTTGCGTCCAACCAAGATATTCCAATGTAAACACTCCGTTAGCGAGCTTTGTGTTGGTCTCCACCAACCTTGTCTGTCTGTCTGCTGTTTCATACTGAGCGGAGAGAATTGCCTAAAGTTGTTTTATCAGAACATTTTCCAAAAACAGGCACCTGCTGTTTGTAGAAACGCAGCTATCGAGAGTTCACCAAAACATTGTGTTACCCGTAATGCAATGAGTACCCACAATTTCGAATTCTGTGTTATGCTAGTAGCAGCTAATATAGCCTCCAGCTGCTATCCTCAAGCAGAGTTGAGTGCTCTCTGCAGAAGTCTATTAAGCTCTCACCCCTCTCTGACTCTGCATCCATAGAATTTCTTTCATTTTCAGACTTATCATCCTCAGCCCATCACTTGAAGCCTTTTCTCAGACTTCACACAGTTCCCTCCGGAGCCACAAAACTCTTTATACAAATGTTTATTTTTTTTTTCTTTTCACTTTTGCATTAGCAGTCTCAAAGACCTGTAAACAGACTTTAATCTGTAAATTCAAAGTTCCCCTTTCAAGGATCGTAATTATAGATACAAACACGCAACAGTGGATGACTAATTTACTCACTGTATTTCGTTATACTCACTTAACGGAGACATTTTATATGATGATAATGATATCAAGGTAAGTAATTTCAGAGATATCACCACCACCATAAGCCGCCGCCACCATCCTCACTTCTGTTTTCTGACACACAGTCTTGCTTGTGTCGTGCATGAGAGCTTGCCTCCTGCTGACAGGTTGATCTGTGCTGGCGTTTATTGATGTGGCCCGGAGCCCATCCTTAAGCCGCTCCCTGAGATAGTGGCGCCTGGGATGGAGAGTTGAGGGAGGAGTGGTGGTTGGGGGGAGATAAGCCAACGTTGCACACGACTGCTTTGTTTATGATGAAGTGGTCCAGGCAATCACATTAGAGGCACAACCCGAGCCCTCATCTCTCTCTCTCTCTCTCTCTCTCTCTCTCTCTCTCTCCCCCCTCTCTCCATCTCTCTCTGTCTCCCTGTAACTCCCTGTCAGCCGGCTCACACTTACAATGCCTCATGCGTCACTCCCGGTGAAATGCTGGGAGGCACCTCTCAAACCTTATCAGACCAGCAGTCAAGGACAGGAACTTTTGTGCCCGTCCACCTTTTATAATGCCTTGCATGAAGCAGGAAGATTTATGACGTGACAGCTCCTGCAACTGCACACAACGTCTCTCTCTCCGTCGAGAGTTTCTGCTCTCTCTTTATTGGGGGCAGTGATTTAGGAAGAGTAATCGACAGAAAATGGACTAATGCAGGTGAGATGCTTTATGGTCCAAGCGGCAGCTAAGGATTCTTTCTTGATGGAGAAGAGGAGGAATGGAGTAAAGAGGAGTGAGTGTTTAAAGACACGGAGCAGCACAAGAAAAAATCTGAGCCTGAACAAGTAATTAAATGGTGTATTGAGCCTAACAGTATCTTTTTTTTTTTTT
>JAQNCA010000009.1:1852704-1876060 GCA_029783725.1 Acanthurus tractus
CAATGACATAAACCTTTTGAGTACTTTTAGAATAGAAATGACACATACTGAAAGTTATAGCAGAGGCTGGACTTTCAGATTAATAATTAGTTTTAGCATGTTTCAATTTTAGCATTACCAGCATTACTCTCTGACTAACTACTGTGTATGTTGTAATAGCTCAATGTGCATACTTCACTAGTGTTGTGGTGCAGGCTAACATGCTTAATGACCACAGGTACACAGCATGTGCTCTTGTGCACAATAATATGTTCGATAATGATTCTGTGCCTCACATAACTGTCTTCTTTATGCAGACAATAACAAGTATAGAGAACAGAGTATTAAAAGTGATGTGGTATGGTGTGATGAAAAATTTGAAACACAATTAAAACTCTTCTCTTCTCTACATCACTGCAATCCGTCAGGACCGCTCGTTCTTGCCAGTCTCTCTCTGTGTCATTATATCAAATCACCAGGGAGCCACAGTTGCACGAATCATGTTCTCTTTTAGAGCAAGACTTGCTACAACAATCTTAACACATCATGTGTAGCAACTGAAGCGATGCAGGCTTGTGTCAAATGCATTGTGAAGAATAGAAAAGTACATATTCAGAATGACACCAGTACAGTAATAATACGTTGCAGTTTAACCTATAATTACCGGCAGTTTTAGGGACTGTAGAAATTGTTTAGGTAGTGTGTGCAAAAAAAAAAATCATCTTTGATAGAGCCACCCTGTGTAGATGATGATTTTATCCAAAACTCTTGCCTTGTAGTATCTTGTTTGGTTTTGTGTGTCGATGTTAAGTCATCTGTTCATCCATTATCCATAACCGCCTGTCTTATGCAGGGTCATGGGAGCTGCAGCCAGTCCCAGCTGACACAGAGCACCGGTTCATCACAGGGCTGACACATACAGGGACACAAACAACCGTTCAAGCTCAAATTCACACCCTCAGGCAATTCAGTTTGGCCAATTAACTTAGTGTGTGTCTGTTTGCAGTGTGGAAGGAAGATGGAGCACCTGTAGGACACCATGCACCATGGGTTGCTGTGCTGATGATGTAAAGTCAATTTTATATAGTTCAAAATAACTAATCACATTTGCCCCAGTAGGCTTGAAATGTCTAAAACGCTCTTGTTTACTTAACCTGTTTCCAATAAATTAAAGGCATGTTTACTGTTAAGTCAACAGATAATTTTTTTCCCATTACAGACAACTGTTTCATTCCAGTAAAAAGGTTTGTACCTTACCTAAGGTGCATTATTTGAGCTGAATATGAAATAGGCCTGATATTGAGCTTGTGACATTCAGGAATAGTAAACTGCATGCACATAGACACACACACACACACACACACTCACACATATACAAAAATGCCATGACACCATGGGATCAATAGCATTTCCCTCTATTAGCTGCTTAATTAAGCCTCTGACTGATGGCATTTCAGATCAATAGAGGAATCGGTAGAAAAAGACCCCTTACCTCAATTAACATGGGGCAGATCGATAACAGTAAGCTTGTCCCTGAATGATAAATAAAGGGAATATATGTGCAGTGGGGGTGCATTGCGGGTAATTTAGCTCAACTATTTCAGTCAGGAGAGGTGGTTAGGGGAGCCTTGGGAGGGCAGGAATGACAAGATTGGGGATAATTGTGGTGACGGGTCTTAACAACAACGTTAACCTCCGACAGAGTAAGGGCCTAGCTTGAAAGTGGCTAAGAGGCTTAGCCGCTAATGCAGCATTAGCGCCGACGTAAGAAACAAGTATCTATTTCCTTCACATACACACATAAGTGCAGAGGACAAGGCATACACACACCACACCACACATATACACACACATATTATGCAGTCATTCTGCGTTTTCTCATTAAGACATATGAAAGGCTTCTAAAGACTCATGGGAGAATTCCATTAGTGCTCTGTCAAGCCTAACTCTTTACTCATGCTCACACCAAAAACCAAAGTGTGTTTGCAATGGTTGTCACAGGGCTGGAACACATTTTGAAAGCATGGTAGGGTAAATCCAGACTGATGTGGAGCCAGAGGAGGCCTTATACACTAATCAATACAATTATGTGAATGAATCACGTAAATTACTCGTTTCTATTAAAGAGGTATTCTTTCTGAATTCGCATGATTGAAAGGTGTGACAGAACACTTTCTGCTGAAGGACAAGGCAGCCACAGGTATGCTTTGAAGAATTATTAAAGCATGAAGGGATCCGTTTCCTGGTTTTACATGAGAACGTTGAAATAAAAACACAGAGGTCCAGTCACAATAAACTGATGAACAAGTAAGTTAAACTTTTTAAAGATGCTCTGTCAGCTTATTCACTTTGAATTTATTGATGCGTTGTGCTGTCTTTTGTGTTTCAGTTGTCATGGATAAAGTCTAATTGCATTCAAGTATAAAGGCACATTAAAAATGGTAAACTATAAAACAGATCATTAACGCTTTTTTTATGATTTTGCCATCTGGGCCAGTTTTCTTTCATCTCACATAAAAGCCTATATACGGCCATATGTTTGAAACAGGATGTGCTGTAAGCTTAAATTTTAGAACTAAAAAAATACACCCACCCATATGATGTATGAATTAGCTTTTTTATATATAACTGGATGTTTGTCTTGCCACCAGAGCAGAAACAGAGTGTCCTTAACGGATCTGTCGTATCAGGGCCTTCCAGTATCCTGACAGAAAGAAACTTCCACCTTAAGAATGATCCCTTTTCTGCCAGAACAGGTTAGGTAGGGTATCAGTCTATCATTAAAAGCCCATGAACTCACTTAGAATTTGATGGCGCTGTGATTAGGGACAGCTTTTAAAGCAGACTAAAATCGGTTCCAGTGGGTTCATCTCAAAAACTGAAAGACCTTCATAGATGAGATGTGAGCTGGCTGGTCCACTACCCCGATGGACCTGCCCTGTCTGCTCTCTGCATGTCAGCCCTGTGATGGCTGAACATTTCCCGAGTGAGACTTCTGGAGATGAAAGCCAAACTTCCTCTCGAGCTGCTTTCAGCTAAAATTAGGCAGATCTAAGTCGCGCATGCTGATGATTGATAAGTTTGTGGCCCAAGGCAGAGGAGTGATTATGCAAAAAAAAAAAAAAAAAAATTAAGGTGTCTCTAAGTTTCTTTTTCATTTTGGCTTGAAACAAACGAATGCCCTAAACTCCACATTTCCTTCTTATGGAGCAACTGTGGAGACAGAACAAAGAAGAGAACAAGACAGCAAACGATGGACAGGGAGAAAGACTGGGAGGCTTTGATTTTTCCGTGTGTACAGATGGCAGAACAAAACAGAAGAGCAGAGAGACTCAGACTGGGAGGCAGGACAAAAGAGTCAATTAATAGGGGATGGTAGTCAGTGCGAAGAGACAAATGAGCGGGCATGTTTAAAAAAAAAAAGAAAAACAAGATATTTCACTGAGGAACGTCCCAGATATGACAGTTCAAAGAGCAGCCGTTACCTAGAAGACTTGTTTAAAAGGCATCATCACTGAGGAACAATCGTCCACACGACATTGGGGAAAGGTGCTAACGGCTCACATCTTTTTTTATTGCAACTGGGAACAGGAGAAATTTTGGCCTGTTAAAATCTACTGGGAAGAGGTGGATGGGAAATTAAAGCATAATTCATTTGGCAACTGAGGATTTGAATATTTCCTTAATTTAAGCAACAAATCAGTGCAGACTCATATGAGCTTTTTTGTCACTGAACAAGAAACGGATGTATAGTATTCACACTTGTTCTGCCACACTCTGTGCTTGTCTGTATCACACATGACTAATCATTTAAAATCCACACATTAATTACATAGCCATTGAAGGTTCTAGCTTCAGCCTTTCATCCAGATACACAACGAATGCTCAGCACCAATAATAATAAGATTAAGTTGGGGTATGACTGGGAAGAAAATGGTTTTTAGATCACAAAAGGAGCATTTTCGCTTTAAGGGATATGATTAAGTCGTGATTGGAGTGATTTGAGTACGACCGCAAATGTTAAGGTTCTGTTTGCTTCAAGAAGAACCATATTTTTTTCTGGGACGCAATGTCCCATCAAGATGATTCATTCATTCATTCATGGAAAACTGACAGTTTGCTCTTTCTATTCCCACATAAGCATCTGCCCTGTGTTTAAAACCTGCAGACATGGAGACAAATCCGAAATCAGCTATTTAAAACGCCTGGGGGTTGGGCTCCGAGCATTATGTATAACCCTAAATGATGCCTAAGAAAACCTAAAACCAATGAAGAGAATTTAAATTACTCTACGCTCTGATTATTTGTGTGTGCTTTGCATCCCGCATCCTCTTTCTCTCTTAATCTCCATCTGCCTCTGCGTCTCTGTTCACTCGTACATGCTTCTGGTGAGTTAGAGGATTTTTTTTTTGTTGTTGTTGATTTATTTGACACCCGAGAAAACATATGGCTCAAAGAAACTAGCCGTCTATAATGCTGACCTCTCTGTGAACTCTGGAGGATGCAGACTCATAAAAACACAGCTTACAGCTTCACAGCGTCACGTGCCTCCAGCAAAAGAACATTCTCTTACGCATTCCTCTTCCCCAGTTAGCACACTGTGTATTAAGCCATCCACTCCGTGCATCGACTGTGAGTGAAGCAGCAGCTTTTTGTCTCAAAGGGTTTCTGTTGATGCTGTTTGAAGAGAATTGTCAGAGAAATATTTTTTATTTACTACAGCTTGTTACATGAAGAGTATCAATGCATAATTGATCAAGCACTTTTTAATTCCTTTATTTTCTCACGGATAAGTTACCGAAGAACTGACTGTGCAGCACAATAAATGGAAACAGGTCTGTGCTGTAATCACAGAGTTTTGAAGATGCCTCCCTCTAAATCAGTCTTAGATTTTCTGATGGACTCTAGATGAAAAATGTAATTTCCTTACAGGCGTGAACTCTTAATGAATGTCTTTTTACAGCTAGCCAGAGCCAACAGTTTGCTTTACTCATTATAGCAAGCATCTATTATTCAGTGTACTTCATAATAGCTTTTCTGTGTTGTTTGTATTATTACATATGTGGCCCATTACCCTAACAGGAATTGTAGAACATCAGAACAACTGAGATGCAAACAAGTATGAAACCTTGTCTGGAGGCAAATTAATCCTTGTAAAAGGCTCTGTTATAGCCTAACACTTCCCTTTAGTCTTCTAACTATACAAAAAGGAAGTGTAACAATGTGCAAAAGTGTTAATGACACAACACTTAATTAAAGGGTTATCTAATATAGACGCCATTCAATACAATATCTGTCTGATGATAGATGATATACTATGGAATAGCCTGTCTAGGGAAAACAAAACAAGTACAACAGCAAAAACAACAATAAAAAAGAGCATATTAGTGTTGTACATTGTAGACTCATTTTTTTCATTTGTGCCAGTTTCAAAAACATTGAACTTTCCAAACAATACTGTGTTTCTGAGGCACTCCACCTCTAAAGAAAAGAAACCACTTGAAATCTGCAGAACTTTAAGTGAGATTCTCATCTTAGAAGTATAAAAATTTTAGTGAGTACCTATAATGACGAAGCGTCAGAGTTATTAAACGATGAATAGTTAAATAACACTGTATTGTATCTTAAATTTCAGCATTTGAAGTCAAGTGTTTCAAAATTTGAAGCTGTCATCTAAATACTGAAATTTTCTTTCAGAAGACTAAAAGCCGGTGTCTCTCTACCTTCCTTCCTAGAAAAACAGTCTTGGTCTTATTCTTCATCGTATTAAGAGCATCCACAATGACAAAATGTATTTTTCTAAGAAGACAGCGGCCAGTAAATACATATTCCACTTCATCCGACCCTTTTTCACATGTCCCGTGAGTGTGATTGTTCTGGTATAAACAAAAGTGGTTTGCTTGAATTACCTTCATTTGTCCCGCACTTGGTTTTGCCATTATGATTCACAGTCTTTATGCAACACCACTGGATCAAAACAATATTCCTTTCACTGGAGTTCATGAAGCTCCCGAAGACCAACTTTTTGCTGTTTTTTTAATTCATCTAAATGCTTAAAATCAGTTTTATGAGAAAAATCAAAGACAGTGCTGTACATACATTTCCAGCAGTGTGCTCATCAAATTAGCTGACACCCAGTGTGGAAGCATTTAAAAATGAATGCACCAAACATGAAAACAGATTAAGTCAGTTGCCAGGCTATGTGTGTGCCGTGCCAAATCGACATACATAAAATTAGGCCCCGTCTCTAATTGTTGGACATTTTACCCCTGCCAGAGGCAACTGCATTGATACATTACATTGGTTATTTGTGTCAATAATATGTAGATAGAATTAGAAATAGCTAATAACCTTTTAACAATTATACATATTGTAATATTGCATCTATGGCTGTGGAGCTTTTAACATAAATTGCTAGCATTAATACACCGTGTATGTTAAAACTACCTTTTCATTCACACTGCTAGTAAAGTCATTTATGTAAATAACCAATATTTTTAAACTGAACTAGAAATTTTTAACACAGCTTAGATACAGCAAGCTCACTTTGGAAAGGAACTAATGTGTAAATAAATAATACCCACCACTTCCACTGATAAAGAAAAATAAAAAGGAATACCAGTTCTCTTCTACGTTTTTTCATATCTTTTGGGTTTTTTTTTTTTTACAACTATATAGCTATACAAAGGTGTAGTGTTGCTAATGAAAAACTAATGATAGTTTAGGTGATTTTATCATCCATATGTGCTTATAGTCATGAACAGGAGAATCAGGATGCTGAATAGATCTCATTATGTGTAGACGGGGACAAGATTAGGTCTGTTCTTTACTTTGAATGAGAACATCACATCCATTTTCTTTGCAAACACTGAGATTTACCAAAGCTTTGAACTCCTCTTTCCCTTTCTTCACTTCCTTCAATACCCCTCCTGTCCACGTTTTTTCCTTCCCTTTATT
This sequence comes from Acanthurus tractus, assembly GCA_029783725.1. Lineage (NCBI taxonomy): Eukaryota > Metazoa > Chordata > Actinopteri > Acanthuriformes > Acanthuridae > Acanthurus > Acanthurus tractus. The sequence goes on from JAQNCA010000009.1 coordinate 1,859,641, forward strand.
GGTGATGTATCACGTCCTTGTCTTCGACCAATAGACTTGCACATTGATAGAGAACCACAGTGCCACTCAAGTCATTAGTGGATCAACAATATAGGTGTGTTAGCTGTTGCTGACAATGACCCTGATCAAGACCTTTGCTGATGGCAATGCAATTTATTTATACATCCATTTTAAGGAAGAGCTGCAATGCAGGCAGTGATTAGGCTCGTCTAATAGGCAATGGCAGTGTCACTAGGCAAGCGTTCATTTCCTGCAGGCATTGTGGACGCAGCACAAACTGGGGACGTTTAACAGGGTTTAATGTCTCTTTGCAAATGCATCACAAGCAAAGAAACTGTCCAAAGACAGAATGATGAATTAAGGGAGTTTTGCATCCTTTTCATCTGCACTAGTTAATATTAGCCGACCATTGACTCAAAGGAATAATATTAATCACTGTGCTGCTACTGACAGCTGCTGTCAAATGTAAAATAAAATTTTTCCAACTCAGTGTATGACTTGTCAAGAATCAGCACTCCTGAAACGAATAATAACCCTCACCACTCAATTTGCTTTAAGGAAAATCAACAGTTTTACGTGTTTTTTTCTTTTCTCTGTACATAAGTGTGTTTATTTACATTTATTCTTTTTAAAAACTGCAGAAAAATGTGCATTTTAAAAAAAGATGTGAAAATGATTTACATACAGATTATATTAACTGTAAATATTCTATTTCCTAACCTCAGGGGGGGAAAAAAAGTGTTTCAGTGTCATTCCATTGCACTCCGGCAGAGCTACACCTATGCACACAAACAAACACACATCCCGGGCTGTTACATAATGTTTCCCTTGTCAAAAGATTTGGTAAACAAATCTATCACACCAGTGGCTGATTTAGTTAGTCAACCCAGACTGGCAGACGTTACACAATGAGCTCTGGGCTTTCTCCTCTACAACGCCTTTTCATTATTTACCACCACTGTGGAGCCGAGCCGTCAAAAATTAGGCATCCCTGACATTTTAATGTATCAATTTGACATGACAGCATAAAATCATTCAGATCTGATTTTATGTGGTATTGTGTTTGTGAGAAAAAGAGGTAGAAAATGCACGGATGTTTTTCGCTTCTGTGCCTTAGGGATTTTGGGAAACAGTTTAATATCCTCATAAAAATCCTCTGTGTGTTTCTGTATGTGCACCTCCGCATTAGCATCCACGTATGTGAATGTATTTAGACATGTGCCTAGTGTATGAATATGTCCACATTTACGTCTGGAAAGCTAGTGCTGTTTGACATTTTTGACAAACTGCAAATTTCAAAAAGAGCTGAGCACACACACAGCAGAGCTTTCCCTGTCTGTCGAATGCGAGCTAAATCCACAGTATTCTTTATTTAATAGTTTACCTTCAGGATGTTGGCTCCAAACCTAATGAATTTGAAAGTTTAAACTGTCTGCAAGTTTATGCTTCAGTGACCGGTAATTCATCCTTCCTGTGGTGTTGCATTTTTCTATTTCTGGCAGTTTTGGAAAGACTGAGTTGTACTGTGTAATTGCAGGTGCACCTCCGAATATGAATTATGAATGTAAGTAAGCAAAAGAAAATGTTTGTGATATTATAAATAGTTTGACCTTAGGTCTTGTGCTGAGATATTCATACTGCATTAACAGACTTCCAGTCTTTTTTTTTGTTTTTTTTTTTTGCTCTACTCTGGACCTTCCTCTTTGGTTTCTTTACTTTTTCCTTTTTTTCCCCAAATTTCCCCATGCTTCCCGTTGTGGTCCTCCATGCTTTTGGCAGGGGTGAGCAACCAACACCTGTCCCTAGCAAACATACTGCAGACCATCTGTCCATCATCTCTAATTAACGAAAGAGGAGAAAGCCAGAGAAGGACAGATCCATAACAAATCCCAAATCATGTTGTACTACTATTACATCTCCTATGTGCCCTGTTACATGTGAATCCAAGTCAGCATGACAGAGGGACTGAACAGAGGATTTGAAGTTCGTTTCCAACCAATGGCTACATGGGTCGTGCTAATGTAAAATGAATGCTCAGTTGTAGCATTAATTCTATGCTGTAGGGTGCAGTTACCTTCAGGACCTCCTGCAGGGACACAGCATCTCTGGTGGCTGCATTGTCTTTCTCACATGTTCAGCTCACAATAAAGCATTTCCTCCAAAAGCATTGGCTCCAAATTTGGCTGTGCCGCATTACATTATCCATGGAGATCAAAACCCCAGCTCCTCCTGCTTTGGATAAATTCCGTATCATTACCTTCTCTTTTACCTTGGCACTGGAGTCTGGATTTGAAGTGGCATAACTGTAAACAGAGTCCCTTTTTTCTTTAAAAGTTATACATTTAAATGTATTTGGAGTTTCTCCATGCGGTGAAGGGGTGTGCAAAATTAAAGAAAGTGCTATAAAGGGTGATGCCCTTTTTTAAAGGTTTTTCGAAACAAAAAAACACAGAATTGTAAGACACGAGATGGAAGGTGTGCCTGTTTAAGCTAGCATGCCTAGCTAACTAGCTTATCAATAAGCTAGCATTATTGACTAATCCATGATGTACTGTATGCTAACTTTGCTTTTATATGGACATTTTACCTGACTGAAAAATTTGACATGTCTTAAACTACTTTGTATGAGTATTTGTGTTTCTGTGTTCAAATACTGTGAAAAATCATGTCATCAACATGTAATTTGCAAAGGTTCATTAATGCACCAAGATAACTTTAAATATATTTAGGCCCACTACACTGCACTTACAGCCAATCATACTTTAGATCTTTGCAGTCACTCAAAGATAAAACACTTTGGATAACTTTTTAAATTGAGTTTTCTAAATAATCATGGTTGCATTCAACACAATTTCAACTCTTGCTTCCAACAGATTAAAAAGAGAAGGAAAACAAAATGGTAAATTTTTTTATAAATTTCATACACAGATTTGAATTTCACAGTCGAGAAGCAGAAGCTTGAAAAGGGCAGCTTACAATGAGGGCTTTTCGCATCCGCCTTACTCACCACGTTTGAAAACAGAGGTTGTAAAACGGCCATCAGCTTCTTCCGCCGGATCTCAAACAATATCCACAAACTCGTTATCCTCTCCGCCATCCTCTCCATCCTCTCTATTTTTAATGCTGCAGAGATGTGAACATGCACACTTTCCCTGTGTCTACCTAACACGCAGGAAATAAAAGGTTGTTTACAGTTCAGATATAAGCCCTTCTTTACCCCTCCTTCAACCCTCCATCACAGGAAACCAATTACAGCTAATGCTGCTTTAGCATCAAACCTCATCATCGAAACATGCCCTTATTGCGTGTGTGTGTGGGTTTACCTGTGTGTGGGTGTGTCATAGGTATTAATCCTGGCGGTTATCATTTTTCAGTACACATGGAAAAAACTGCTTTTGTTTCCCAGCTAGCAAACATCTAGTGGTGTGCTCTTGGATGTTTGTTTGTGTGTTTGCAGGCACAAAAAGTGTAAAGAACTCGAGTGTGTGTGTTTCCCAGGGGTCCTCCACAGGCCCTAATTGCAATGCCGTGCTACTTGTTGAGGTTACCATTGGTTACCATCTGTCAGAGCCCTCGTTTGCAATAGTTTCTGTCGCCATCAAACTGTATTCTCTTTGTAGCAAGTTGAAGAGGACCTTATCTGATTTGACAGGAGTTCACATCCTCACCCCAGATGCCACTGTGGCTCATTTGCTGTATTTGCTCTGTTGTTAAAGAAGGATGTGTACTTGTACGTGAAGACCTTCACAATGCCTCATCCCACGGTGAATGCAGCTCGATCAATATGACATAATAACTGTGGTGAACCCTGGATCGTGCTGTATTCTACAGCTCAGCAGTACAAACACACATTAGCATTAGCAGGCTCGCACTGTATGTCCTTGATGACAGATGATCGTGACTGAGGAATCTGTTTATTATGAAATATTTCTCTACTGTATATTGTAGTGGCAAACAACTGTTTGTTGTGCAAAGATACAGGGGAAGAAAGGTGTCATGAGCAGGGAATAAAGTCACGCTCTTCCTGCTTATGTTGTAGGCTGAGCTTCTGCATTTTTTGTTTTTGTAGGCAATCAGGCAGTTGCGAAATCTTGACTCATATTTGATCAGCACTACCTTACTTTATAGTTTGATCTGAGTGTCATGAGCAGCATGTGAGCAGATGCAGCTATTTTCACAAGTTTACTGAGTAAACAACATGCATATTTGTATTGGTCTGAGATGCCGGTGCTCTAGTGCAATTTTAGTAGTAGTGAATGTCAGGTATTTAACTTTTAAACAGAAACAGCATTAAAAATGGGGATGGGTATTAGATATGGTTACAACTGTCTCTTAAAAGTGACCCAATGCAAACACAAAGCTATAGGATTTTCACATGGACAATCAAAATGTCTTTACATTCAGTGTTTCTGGCTAAAACTGTATCTTTAATTTATTCTAAGCTGATACCCAGCCATGTTAGCAAAAAGGGTATAAAGGAGGCTGTGTCAGTCAGAAATGTCTCACTCAGGGTGAATTTAATTTTGGTGATCCCTGAAGTTTCCTTCTGCACACTAATCAGATTTTTTTTTTTACTTGTATAATACCTGTTTATGTTCAAATATCTGTAAAACTCGTGACATTCATATCAGCACTAGCTGCACAGTAATTTGGTTTCATCGCTAATTAGCAAACGTTAGCATGCCAATCTATCAATTAAACATTGAAAGCATTATCCTAACATTTTGGAAGTAGCACATAGCTCAAAGCATTACTGCGCTCGAGTGTAGTTTAATGGGGTTGCTGCAGCTGTAGACTGTCTTGTTTCTCTTTGTGCAAAGTTTAAGAGGAAGTTGAAGAAGCATGCAGGTTTATCTCCTTAGTCGGCCCATTGCTTCACCTCACTGACACAGGCAGCAACTGTCTCTCAGTGGAATACCATGAAACTGACAACAGGAGTGGTTATTGAGGTGTCCATGTGCTTGTGTGTTGTATAAACTCATAAAAACATTGCTCTATATTGCTCTCTTGCTCCTGTGATTCATAACAACACACCTATGATTAGATCCACTCTCAAATTACACAGTTTTGACTGGTTTTACTGAGATTTTTCTTTGACACTGGCACAAATCTGATATTTCCATTGCAAGAAAATAAGGAAATATAAAACCTATAAAATCTCTCCACAGCCGGAAACAGAGCAGCAACACAAACCCTCTGATCCTCAGTATTGTTTACCTGTTCGCTTGACCCATGGAGGATTTTTTAGAAGCCAAGGAAAGATCCTTCTGATCATTAATACAGAGCTCAACTTAAATTGGCAAGCGTCTTTGGCAGTGACACATCTAACCACGTTAGCTGCACAAAAGAACAAGTCTTAACCTTTGGATTGTGGTATAGTGAAGAGCTTTGAGATAATTCTTATCATATGGAAACGGTTTGAGATGGGGATTGTTTATCTTGAGATAAAAAACTGTGCATGTACTTTATATGAATGCACATTCAGTTTTACATTGTTCATGCTGTACTGTATTGAATGTGATTGTTTACCATCATGAAGAACTGCTTTTTGTCGGATTTGCATTAAAAAAAAACCATGTGTGTGCAAGCATAGATCTTTTTTTTGCTTGTATTTTGTGTGTGTGTGTGTGTGTGTGTGCGTGAGAGAGAGTGTCAGTGTTGGTGGGTGTAGAGCATTTTACTTGCCCGCCGCTGCGCCCGCCACAAGGTTAATGTATACACAGATAATGGAGATGATGTTCTGGAAAGCGTCCTCACTTCTGTCGGGGAATCGCAACTACATTGCATTACAGAGCTCATCAGCATGATGGAACAAGCTCTTAACATCTCTTTACAGCATGCCCCTACCTATTCATAGACACATACACACAGACACACACACCACTACCTCTTAACAGGTTGACAGCACTGTCCTGACACACTTATGGGCTTTCACTATATGCACTCCAACACCCACATTACCCATAACCTCACAGGTCCTATCCTAGGTAGCACAGTTAACCTTGAACCTTTTGAACCTCAAGTGCCGCACACAAAATGCTGCTTCATCGCTTCCTGTTTCATTTGTCAACTAAATGAACTGCTTTCATGTCTAACGGGTCGAGTTTTCATGTCACTTCCACAGTCTGACTGGACGGTTGTAGACTGTTGGTATTAGCTTGCCATTGGACGAGCATTGCAGTCAGCATTCTCCTCCACTTTTTGCAGTTGTCAAGTTATTTTGCAGTGCACCGTCTCTGCATTCAGGGCTGATCGCTGCTCAAAATGATTGTGAGTCACTCTGAGAATAGAAATTCTTAAAGCTTTCCCATGACTGACCACACACAAAAACCTCCCTGATCCATGATCTCACATACTCATGCTCTTATTGCTCCCCATTTGATGTGAGATTTTTTCCACAGGGAAGGACACTTGGCCATTCTCTACCATGGGGCACGCCGTGGGCAGTATAACGGGTATGCCAGTGGGCATTGACGCCTCCAGCTGCCCCTGAGGTTGTACCCCCCCTCAGGGACAGACAGCATCAAATGGGTCCCTGTGAACAGATGGAGAATATATGAGAAGGGAATTGGGCGAGCACAGAATGCTTGCACTGCAGATTCACAAACGCATAGTCAGTGTTAAGGAAGGAAATTGCAAAAAAAAAAAAAAAAAAAGAAATTGGGAGAAGCAGGGACATAGAAGAGATAGGAGGAAAATGAGAATGTGAGAGAGAAAGTCAGAAGAATCGAGACGGAGTGGCCTTGTGCATCATCAGTTCTCATATTTTTAGGCTGTCCGCATGTATTGAGGCGTGGGCACTGATCATGATCGGATGGGCGATCAAATGGAGGATCATCTCCCCCGGATGGAGAGGAGGCCCCCTTTTCATTCTCCTCCCCTCTCCGCCCCCCTTGCTCTCCGTTCCGTGATGAATATGAATTGTCTGCTAACCAAAAAGAGTGCTGCTCATTTTTCAACGCTGCCATCGCTCTGCAGCAGAGTTTCAAGGGAACCCTCTCACGCTTGTTCCATATTAGATGACACTCTTAATCCAATTTGGTTGGAAATACCTTCGCTCTTCTGCATCCCCTTCTGCTAATAGTGTGTGTAATAGCCTGTGTGCATGTGTGTGCTTGCAGGACTGCATTTGCATGTGCAAATTTGTGTGGGCGCGGGCAGATGTGTGTCATGTCTTTGCAGTGATTAGCTTTAGCTGCCGGGTCTCTCAGGACTTGTGCTACACTGTGTGTTCTGCTTGCCAAGCACGGTTAAGACTACGCTCAAACTCCCTGCACTGTGCCATGGTGGGAAAAAAAATGAGTTTTTCTCTGCTGATTTGTTGTGAAAGGGGAGCAAACACACACTGGTTCGGTTCTACAGCGGCAGTCAAGGTGGATTGCCTCAGGGTGTCTCTCACTGCAGGGCAAAAACCAAACTTTTACCCAAGGTCAGCTTTGGATCATTTTACAGAAAGTGGATGATATTAAATCTGAAAAGTCTGCCATAAAATAATGATCTATAAATCATATAATATACACTTAAAATATGCTGAGGTTTAGGCATGTCTCTATACCTTAAACATGCACACTTTCTTGGCTAAGGCTCAGAATATTCTGAATTTAAAGCATAATATGAGAATCTACTGACATAAGTAGTAAATTCTACTTTTATTATGTCAAGATAAGATCAAACACAAGATGCAAACTGCACAGTAATGTGAATATAGCAGGTGCAAGCAATAACTTTAATGAGTATTTATTCCAATTGCTCATTAAAGTATATATTATACCATAGACAATGTACCAGCACTCACAAAAAAAAACTTTTATATTTATTGATACTTATTGATCTTAATTGCAGCCATTAAATGGGATTTAAACATGTCGTGTGTCTTTTAGGGTATTAAAAGTATCTACTGAACAACAAATTTAGTAATCCAAATTATTCCTCTTAAAAGCAAATCAAAGTTGACCTTTTTCTGTGATTCAGTGACTGACAAATGTAACAAACGGTGTCATCGCATGAATTTTTTATAGGGGTCAGCCAGGTTCAGTTGCTTGTTTTGATTACTGTCTCCTTTGTATCGCTGCACTCAAGTGCCCTCCAGATTTTCAAATAAATCTTCTCCGGCACCCAGGAGATTTGAAAAAAAACAACAACACAGCTCTGTCTGATTGCAATTGAATATTTTTTGTCTGTCACAGGTTAAGTGAATATCTTCAAATCCACTAAATCACTTTAGTTTACATTGTGGTGTGCTGTTTGGACATGGTCTAATCAGGCTCAGTCAGAGAAGCTTTAGAGAGAGGAAGTCTTAAAAAGTGGGTAAAATAAGGCAAAATAAAAGACTTGCTCATTTCACAGTGCTTCACTCTTAGAGGTTTGTCTATGGGGGGAAAAAAAGGAAGATACTGCCTGTGAATGTTACACCCTGACTAAATTGATTTCGGTTTGGGTTGAAGGTTTTATCAAAGCTTCTAATCCTCAGAGGAAAGGATAAGTCTAATCAGAATGTTTTTCTGTTGGGATTAGCGGCTGCAAGCCTCTTCCTCTCGCCCTCATTCTCCTCGACTTGCTTGTCTCATGTACAATTTTTCATTTTTCCTTCACTCTCGCTTATTTCGCCTCCTTTTATCTTGTCCTTTAAAATATCATTCTTTTCACTGTTCCCTTGTATCTCTTCACGAGTGCTCTTTCATTTTTCCAGTTGCTTATTTAAGCTGTAATCGCTAAATTTTGCGAAGCGTTTTTATATTTTAACCATGTCTGTTTTTTCTCATGCCGACTCATCCCCTGCCCTTGCCCTGTCTCACCCTCACCACCCACTTTCTTGGTCTGAGTATGGATAATTCAGCCATTAACTAATGCGATTTTCCCATTTCTCTATTACACCCACTCTTACATATCTTGTTATGTGCCCTCTATTTCTAACTGTCTCTAGAAAGCTCATGTGTAGCCTGTACGGGCAATGATCATTTAGATGTAATGTCTTTCTAACAAGCTGGGAACAAGCTCTTTATGGAGCTGGATAATAATATCACTGTGCCTAAGTCACAAAGGGGAACCTATACTCAGTCATTTTAAAAGACTAGATGCAGTGGATGCTAGCATAACTTGGCTGGAGTGTGGCAGATGGTTAATGGAGAACCACATAAATGGTTTGTGAAAGGAGACATAAAGATCCTACATGTAAAATATAAATAAAAGGTGTTCTCAGAATAGCTGCGGAACACGAAGTGAAATGAGACTATTATGATGAAAACTGGTTCGCGTCTTGTAGCTCAGGTGATTGCAAGTTGTGAGCTAATCAGGAGGTCAGGGGTTTGGATTCCCCTCCAGTCTGCATGTCAAAGTAGCCTTGGATAAAATACTAAACCCCCAGTTTCGCCAGATGGCTGTTTCATCGGTGCGTGAATGTGTGCATGAGTTCTTGACTTTGTAGAGGAGCCACCTGCCATTAGTGTGTGAGTGGGTGGATGATGACTTGTGTTGAAAAGCACTTTGGGTAATCTAAAGATTAGAAAAGGGCTATATAAATGGAGTCCATTCAACATTCCTGCTCTGTCTGTGAACCTGGACGTGATCTGATGTTACATTTGTAATTGTTGTGTGCAACTTATACACTGATTTCATGTTGATAAGTGACCGATCCAATGCATTTGTGTACCATCACATAGCCACATGGATAGAATTCAACTCTGCTTATTTGCAACACATTTGTCAAGTACTATGATTGACTTAGCATGATGTGCTACAGTAATTTATGCACATATGTTAATTGTTGTTCTGCGTTGCTTACAAAAGATATTTTCTAATAACATATATGTATTCGTCTGCTGACTGCAAAGATTGAGAATGAGAAAGGGTGTTGATATACTTTCTGTCATAACGTTGTTTTTGGTTGTTAAAACATTCAAAACTGAATATGAATTTTAAAAAAGCTTCTTGTTTTTCAAAACTGCATATCTGCATGAAACAAAGATGTCTCAGGATATTAACTATGCTGCTATAATATTGGACCAATAGATGAGATATTTTATTATTATATTGTCCTGTAACATAGACATATCAGACACTCTTACTGGTCACACAGCATCATACATACATCATTGAGAAAAATATATGCTTTTTTCATGTAAAGATAAATAAAAATCAAACTGTTCCAAAGTTGGCTTAACAATCAGCACCTCAAATTTGAAGAAATTAACTTGAAAAGTAGTGAACAAAAACTGCTTTTTGGGAAAATCAAACAACACTTTCTGGAGTGATTTTCAGTCATTTTACTCATTTTTGGCTTTTCAAACAGTAAACAGTATCTGCTAAGCAGAGGAAGCAATGCGCACAAGTGAACCCATCTGCTTTTGCAATTTTTAAGGATTTAGTAAATGGTTTTTTGAAAGAAATCCTAGTATCCTTTTTATTTAAGTTAGGCTTTGTAATTGTGAGCAGAAGAGCAAAGAAGTTGAGATAAATCAGCAGGTCAGTCTGGACGGACAATAAACCCAGTTAATCTTATGAAATTAACCTCTGAGTTGTTGACAGATTTTATTTTGCAGTTTGCTTCTTGTCACATGTTTTGTTCCCATTCCTGTTTTTGTTTGCCTTCCCGCCCTTTTTGAAAGATGATGAGCTTCTACTGTCCCTTGTTTATTTTCTGTCCTCAGTCTGTTTCAGTCTTTGTTTCTCCCTCTTTGAGTTGTTAGTTCATCTGCTTCTGTTCGTCAGGCCTGCATCTGTTTCCAGGTCCTGCATGAACACCTCATATCTTCATAGTTTGTTGTTTGGCTCAGTTCTGTAATTTCTTTCTTAGTTTTCCAATTTTCTTTAATCTGCATCCTCAGTTTGCCTGTGTTGGTATCTCAATTTAGGAAAACTCGCTTTTGTATCATTTACCTTCTATCTCTGTGTTTTCCGGTTGGGTTCCCTTTAAAACACTGTTTAACAGAAACTCACGTAGCGGATATACAGAGGTTTTGCCAATCAAACTGTCTCTTCGTTGCCAAACTAGGCAACAAAACTGCAGAAACTGCCTCCGTATTAATCTCATCGCAGAATCTGCTCTCTGCAAGAGATGTGAAAGAATTCACCCCTTAATTTATTTTACTGTGACACACTCATAAACAACCATAATGAGGAAATGATACAATCATCTGAAAATATGATAAAATTATATTATTACTGCAAACAGTTTTTTGCTTTGATGTATTTTTTTACAAAGCCACCAAAAGAAAATTCCAGGCTGAGTAATGAAACAGTGACATGTCAATTTAGGTGACACATTGTGCTGTTATAATCATATAATCACACACCATCACACAAATCATATTTATCAGGCAGATAGTAACAAAGCTTTACATTCCTGCCCCTTACTCCTTTAGTGCAGCGTAATCCAGAAAATCACTTGAGCGGATTATTATGCAATCCAATTATGGTTTATAATCTGAGCCTAGAAAGAGTTCCTGTGTCTCTGTGCTGTTTGACTCCAAGATGGTGTAGTTATCCATTTGCATGGCGGGTTCATATGATCTGTGCATGTGGTTGTACGACACTGGTGTGAGTGGTTCACTACTCAAAATGCCTGGAAACTGTTTTTAAAGAAGTTACCTGAGAGGATTCATGTGATCATCACGTGCAAGTACAGCCTGTATATGCACACACAGTAAGGTAATGCTCGTATAAACAAGTGGGGAAAATATCCTTACTACGTATGTGCTTTCTGCCTGCCTAAACTAAACTTAAGATTTTTATAGAGCACTGAGGGAAAATAGATAGAATAAAGCATAAAATACATTTATGGTCTTTTTTAACATGATCACACATAAAAAAGCCAAAAAAGCCTTATTATTCCAATTGGTCTGCTGACATTAAAGTCAGTTGGATATCTTAGGGAGGACTGAAATAATAGTTTGACTTTGCTGTCTTTCTGCTAAAGCAACCAGCTGCTTCCTGTAGACTTACATTTAACTCAGAGATATGACACAGGCTTCAATTTCCTCATTTCACCCTCTGCTAGAATGCAAATGAAGGCATTTCAGAAATGTTACACTACTCATTCAATTATGAAGAATGTTAACTTTCCTGAGCTTGAGCCAGAAAAATGCCAACATTAGGCAAGTAAAAAGGATAACAAAACAAAACAAATGCCAGTTCCCTGATAATAAAGACAGGTTTTGAAAGACAGACACTGAAAAATGATTTTTGTATGTCGACAAATCAGCATAACTCTTACACTGGCAAATTTTTCTACTTGTCATAAGTATAAGGGTAACTACCCATATTAAACATAAAAACCTCAGATCTGCTATATTAAGACAATGGCACACTGAAAAAAACTACTAAAAGAAAATGGAAATTCCAGTTGGATTATCAAGGTAAGTTTATGTGTCTGTCTCTTTCAACCACAGGGTAATACAAGGTTCTTCACATAAAAAAATAAAATGGAAGCTCGAGGCAATAAAAAAGGGTTGCATTAATAGGATTTAAAAAGAGTAAAATGAAAGCAAGCTAAAATAAAATAAGGAAGATTAAAGAGTGGAATAAAATTTAGATTGCAGTTACGGTGCAGTGCAGGGCAAGAAAGGAATAAATAATCCCAAATTTAATTCAATAAATTGAAAATAGAGGCAGACCAGTCCCAGACAATCCAAAAAGCTTAAACAGTTTGCAAAGTAGCAGCAGATCAGAAATATATTAGCCAATTAAGTGTTTGGTGTTTCATAAACTAAACAAAGACTTTTTTAAGGAAGCCGGTCTAAGGATGTCAGAGGTGAACTGCTGTGATTCTCCTCTCAGTGAACATTTTTCAGATTTCTGAATCAGCTGCAGTTTTCTGATTGACTATCTGAAGATGCTTGAGCTTACCAAAGATAAACACATAAATCCTGCTGAGACACAAGTTCTTTATTTTTGATATACTCTCAAGTTGACAGTAAGTCGATTTTTCAACTGTCTGGAAATTAACATTAAACTTTTGACCAGAGTGCATTTTTAGATAAATATTTCTGGCCTGGTTTGTGATCTGTAATCATAACAACTACAAGTGAGCACTGAACCTTTCCTCTTTGGCTCCAAAAACAAATATTTCTCTTTTATCCTTGTTTAACTAACACATCAAATTACTGAGTTGTTTAATGCAGTTCCTCAGTGCTTATTCGGGACTTTGGTCTACTTTTAGTATCTTTATATTCCTTTATGTCTCTTTTTTATTATTACAGCAAGATATTTTGTTGATTTCTAGTCATGTAGATGTTAAAAAAATGTAAAGATCCAATAGAGGAGCCTTGGGGAACACCACATCACATGTTTATTTCCCTATCAAGACAAAGTCAACTCCATCCTTCAAAAAGGATTCAGATGAGTTTTGCTCAGTTACACCAATCATATTATGTGTATGAGGTGTATAATTGTACATTAATGACCGTCGAAATTAGTCTTTTTCTGATGCCATTGTCTATCTTTAGATAAATATGCAATGTTGTTAAATGTGTGACAGAGGTTTTAAACTGATTTGAGTTGAGCAGAAAAGAGAGGATCAACACAGGTAATGCTAAATAAGTATACTGAGAAATACACAAGCACACACACAAGCACACACACACACACACACACACACACACACACACACACACCTAAAGTTGGACTCCAGACACCCGTAGCAGGCTGGGACTCTTAAAGGCATCAAACAGCTTTGTCTCATCACAGAAACGATACATCAAAACCTCAAAACACTTCAGCACACACAGACAGGAGATCAAACCACATCTCATGACATACATGTTCACTCATCTCATGCCTATTCATCTCAGGAAAAAAATATAATATCAAACACCATGTTCTCTTGCTTACTACACGCTGTGATGCAGTCGTGCTAACGCTGAAGCGAGCACTTTTAGCATCGCAGGATGAAAAAACCCAACTTCAGAGGCTTTCTCACAGACGTCTGTTCTGGAAAACCTTTTTCTTTTTTTTTTTTCTTGCTGAACTATATTAGGAATTAATTAGTAACAGAAGTGCTCATGTCTCGCAATGTGCATCTACCATCACTGCAGCCTGAAATAAATACTGTAATGTTGGCTTTTTACCACTCGCTGCATATAGAGAGCAGAAACTCCTCAGAGACCTCGGCATCTCGGAGCCTCTGTGCCCTCACTGGCCTGTGATAGATTCCCAGCAGAAACGTCTTCGCTTCATCTCGTCTTCATTACTCCCTCTCATTTATCCCACTCTCTATAAACAGAGACGAACAGAAAGAGCATGAATTGAAGCTATATGATTTATGGAAGGCATCAATTAGTCGAACTGTTTTGTTTTTGAAGGTGGTTGTTTGGAATCAGTACAGGGTTTACATATATTTTAGTGAGGATTAGTGAGGATTTAAAATAGGTGATACGGAATGCAAAATGTGAAGCTATTGAAAATGCTATTGGAAAGAGAATAGATCATAGCAAGTGAACTCTAACACCCACACACTTGTAGAATGCAGCACTCCCAATTAAATTGTTTTGAAGTTCAGGGCTTCTGCTTTGTTTTTATGCGTTTGTTGTTTTTATCTGGAGTTGCGACACTGGATATGGTAGGCCCATCATTAGCGCCATCTCTCTTCTCCAGTCTTTGTTGCTTTTGTCTTTCCCTCCTTTCCTAACTTTGCTTTCATCTCAGATCAGAGGAACAAAGACATAGTTTTCAACCTCATCTACCACCTTTTTGACTTTTTCCCCCCGAAAAATACCAGAGTGACGGTTTATCTGGATGTGTTAAGTCGGCCGTGTTTTCCCACTCTGACTCCATGTCTTCTCTTTATTCTCCTTTTATGTCCCATCTTTTCATCATTCATATGATCCAACATCCTCAGCTGCGTCTGTTTTCATCTACTCTTCACATACTCAGCTGGCAGTGTGCTGTTTTTCCTTCCCACCTCTTTTTGTGTCCCTTTATCTCCTGCGTGGCCCTCTCATATGTTCCTGTAATGAGGGTCCCGCACTCAGAGGACCGGAGCCATCTCTCTTGGCAGGAATAAACATCCAATCATGCTTCATATCTGGCATGACCCTCAACCTATCAGGGACCAGATCAAAGCAGGAAGCGGGGGAGAAGCGGCACACCCTGCCACTGCAGATGGACTGTTATTAAAAGGACAGGAGGAGGAGAAGTGTTGTGTGTGCCGTTGCCGGTGTGTTGCATGTTTGCGTGCAGAGAAGAAAGCCAAAAAAACGAGAACAAACCCTGGCACTAAGTGGAGAGTGAAAAGCAGAGGCATAAAGTGGTGTTTCTGAGTCAGAGTGGAGATTTAAGTAGAACAGAGGGAGACAGAGAAAAATTAAGTGAAGGAGATGTAGAAGGGCAGACAGCACAGCTAACACATTCTGTCATGTGCCATTAGTTCTCAACAGGAAAAAGGGGAAAAACAAGTTTCCAGTTTAATCATTTCCAAGCGAGTTTGGTAAGACGTGTCACACCAGCCTTTCCGGCTGACTGAAATCAAGAGAAAAAGCATAGTTCATTTGTCAAAGCCTTCATCAATGCCACTCCTTTATTGTCCCTTAAACAACAATGACATGGCCCTTTGCATGGCATTTCAAACCAGAGTTTAACACCCCAACTGAAATTGCAGCCGTGTGTTCTGTCGAGTGGTAACCTGCCTCTGTGACGGTGGAGGTGTTCAGAATATGTCGTCCTCTTTCTTATTGGAAACGCATAGATGCTCCGTGAAATGGTTTCATGTATATTTCATCCACTATGGGGATGTGGCTCTGTATTATTGATGGCCAACTGCTCAGCTGTCTGTCTGCTGCTCTCGACTGCCTTTTGAAAGAGTTTATGTTACACAGGGTGACTAATAATTGAATCATAGGGCGACTGCTGGAATGCAGGGGGACGTTTTAATGGGAGCTAGCCTCCTGGGTTGACATGGAGAAGGGAGATGGAGAAGGATGAGAGCAGGTTGGAAAACATTAGAGCATAGATTTACTGTAGTCAGGAGGCAGAGTGTTCGTAAAAGGTCCAGTAGACACAGCAGCTTCTATTGCAGTATAAGTTTGGTTAGGTGCATTCTGATGTGCATCCTAATAATGTATTGATTGTTTGAGCAAGTGATGGACAAAATCATTTACATTTTAACTCACACACACACACACACACACACACACACACACCCCCACACACACACGCGCACACTTTAACAAGCAGTGTTAATGGACATTGATCCATAGTAAATTTTAGTATTCAGTTATTTTGATCTGTTTAGCAGATATGAAATAAAAATGAATAAAAATCAACATATATTGTTTTTTTATGAGCAATTAAAATGTGTTTATTTTTGCATACTTGCATGTGTTGGCATATTTTTTTTAAGGTTGCCTATTGTTTGTGTAATGTTACAACAAAATGCAAAAGTGACTCTGCAGTTCCACTGAGCTCTGTTATGATAAGACTAATATAT
>JAQNCA010000009.1:1876160-1891473 GCA_029783725.1 Acanthurus tractus
GCAAAAGTGACTCTGCAGTTCCACTGAGCTCTGTTATGATAAGACTAATATATATATATATATATATATATATACATGTCTTTGCATGTCCACCAAATTGTCCTTTGATAAGAGATATTTTGGAGGTAACCGAGCCTGTCATAAGAAATGGAGAGATTTTCTACCTTCAATAGAGAGATCTGTCTTCAGTTTGCTGCATTTTAACCAGTAATTTAGGAGTCTAAATTCAGTAAAATGTGTGAAAGGCTGCAGGTCAGCCTGTTGCCATGAATATAAACTCACTGATTTCCTCAGAAAACATTTTGTGTTCACTGAACTAACTGAGCAAGTAAAAGTTCCACATACAAGTGTTGATGTAGAATGTGACACCAAGTATTAATCTGTATCTTAAGTGTATTGGATGTTATGGATAAATAAGCACACATAAATAAGTTCAATAAGAAATGCTGCTATGTTCAAGGTGAGGCCCAGATCCATCAAGTGTTCATCAAAAGCTGCTTTCTCTGCTTCTGGTCTATGTTTAGTTTCTATTGCGGGCTTTTTAGCAGAGAGTTGTCTACAACCAACAACTTGATAACTTCAGACATCGACTGGTACACCCCAAAGATAGGAAATATAAAGATGTGAACGACAGAACATGCAGGAAGAGATACAGTGGTAAAACATAAAGGACCCTCGGAAAGAAACTGGAGAGATGAAGGAAAGAGTGAAAAAAATCTGGAAACAAAATCTGGAAATTATTTTGGTCTCCTTGTTTCAGAGCTGGATGTTTTTAGAAATACATTTTTTATTTACAGGCCTAAAATTACAAAGGTTGTCGTACAGAGGTGGTTGGGATCCAAACATCATCAAAACACAATTCCTACTCTACTCGCTCGTCCGTTTGTCTGTGTTTGCACTCCAGTCACAACAGTTCTAACTTTTTATCTCCTTGAGTAATCAGGTTTTATTGTGTGCATAGTAAAGTGTAGTCGAAAACTAAGTAATAGGTGGTTATCTATGTGGAACTGGTTTAGCTCATTAGCTTTTATCCTTAAAGTTATTCCTTTATTAAAGTGATGTTCATTTGTGAAGCTTATTTTGTTGAACAGAGGATGTTAATGCCCTAATCTTACGTTCGGCAAATAGCTAATTTCCTGCAATAATCAAACAGCCGATGGAAAAATCTACCTAGCTTTTGTTTGAGGGAAGTCAGTCCATATATGCTGATAGATTATGCACACAGTTCCACATATGTTTCACATGATGATATTCAACATGAGACATAAACAGAGGAGGGAGAAGCTGATGGAAAGTCCTTGAGGGTTTTTTTTTTTTGTGTCAAATTCTGCCTATGTTCCCTGTGTAAGCCCTGATGCCAGCGGTACACTGAAACATGTCAGGATATGTCAGTGTCGATGTGTGCCAGCTCTCCGGAAGAACAGCAATTTTATCACATTCACTCCCTGAACTGGCACATCCTGTCTGCCAAACTTCAACTGCTTCTTCTGTCTGTTTGATGTGTGATGCAGACATCAATTCATATTTATGTGAGGCCATGTGTAGCGTAACTAGTGTGTGCTGGGCTTGAGTCACATTAAAAAATCTTCTGGTGTTCAGCTGAATATGTAAATATTCTAGTTATATTTTCATTTTGTGACTCGGTAATGTTGCCCAAACAAATCCGTCCTGTAATTAGTGCTTCTCTCATTCAGCGACAGACAATTAAAAGTACATGGACAACACACTGATTAATGCTGTGGTC
Source organism: Acanthurus tractus (assembly GCA_029783725.1). Classification (NCBI taxonomy): domain Eukaryota; kingdom Metazoa; phylum Chordata; class Actinopteri; order Acanthuriformes; family Acanthuridae; genus Acanthurus; species Acanthurus tractus. Next base: position 1,877,905 of record JAQNCA010000009.1, read on the forward strand.
TGTTAAATGACTCAAATGCACTCCCAAGGTTTAGAAAATACACACACACTCAGTTCCATATCTGATCCTCACAGGGAATGGTTCATTTTTCCTCCTAGAGAGAATTCGATTAATGAACAGATGATACACTGACTGTGGTAACCAAGCAGTTGGACAATACTGTGTCTGTAAGGATGTGTGTGTGTGTGTTTGTGTTTGTGTGTGTGTGTGTGAAAGTGAATGCATGTGCATCTCTGCTGTTAGAATCTCAGTAAAAGGTCTCATGCTCACAGTGCGGTCATGAATCGATATCATCTCCCCAGGGTGCAGAGTCATAGTTTTACTATCTCTCAGCATTGATCTGTGTTTGTGTGTGTGTGTGTGATAGTGACTCCCAGACAAAACACACACGTGGCAGAGCGTAGAATCAAACTCAGACACACAAAGGTACTCATTGACTTGTGCACGGTTTGACAAAATATATGTCATGTGACCAGGCGGCATCCTCCGGGGCTGAAAAATGAAGTCTACATGGAAGTCCTAAAACCTGTGGTGCCTTTAATGGCCACTTGAAGTTGGCTCCAAAAGCGAATGATATGCCAGTCGACCCAAATATTAAAATTCTCAACTTTCCAGCAGATGTGAACAGCCAGAGAGCCTTATGTTTACAGCCACTTCTGAGCTTCATAGCTAATTTTACCTTCAATGTCTCATTCATATAATTTTTTTATGGTTTATAGTTGTATAAAATTAAGTGCTTGGCCATTTTGAGTGACAGCAGCCTCTAGCTAACTGAGAATCCTCAGTCATTAGTAGCATGCAGTTTTTCCCCCCAGCTCATCCACATTTGATCACTTCTGACTCCAAAACATCACGGAAAACCTCAAACTTAGGCTTTTAAAGCAGTTGCGCATAACACAACAGATGACGTCACAGTGGCTCCATTTAATACCCAGTTTATGAATGTTACCTGTCATGCCATTCATTTCTTTTTTCAGTGCTGGTTTGTAGATGTGTGAGATTCAAGCTGACACAAGAACAGCTGTGACGAAAAAAAAAGGTCTCCTACTTTCCAGTGTCTTTATTTGACAGATGCCATCATTTGGCCGTGAACATACTGTAGTAGCAGCAGCAGAAAAGACGCTGGGAGAGGGGAGGGGAGGCCTGGTGCCAGAATTTGTCTGTGCTCATGCTCAGTGTGAGAGGAAACATGAGAGTCAAGGCTGCATTTCATTTCCTCTCACAGATGTTTTCTGTTCCAACTCGAAATTCCTCGCCAACTGTCATCCTCTCTGTTTATATTCATGAATTCAATGTGAATGTTTTCAGAGATTTTCTGTCAAAACAGAGGTGAGGCTGCGATGCTTTAATAAAAGTCTGCCCTATTTGCCTATTTAGCTCAGAGCTTGTCGAGTCAGACGCGTCGCAGACACAATTGCATGTGATTTTTTTTCATATTTGTCCCTCATTTCTGATCAAGACTTTACATGCAGAGAAAGTTACACAAAGCTTTCAAGTTCTAAAATTACTCATATTATGATCAGTGGGTGCCAGAGAATTATTTTGTTTGTAGTAAATGCAGTAATTTTCTTCTAAAATGATAATCTGTAAAATCCTTGTACTTTTTAAAACTGTTGAAACCTTGATTTTCAAGAATTATTGTTGTTGTGTTTTTGCCATCCGTGATATAATCAAACAGTGAAGCCAATTAAGGGACTTTTTCCAAATAAAGGATGCATCAGTGAACTTAAAAAATTAAAGTTGATATTGTGCCTCATTATATTTCCCTTAGAAAGGCTCGCATCTGTTAAAATACTCATTTTTTTTCCGGAAAAACAGTGTTATACGTTCTTTTCCCTAAAATTGCTGTGAAAATAACGGTCATGTGACAGAAAACTTGTCACTGTTGCAAAGCAATAATGAATTTTATGAAAAAATAATAAAATAAATGAAACTAATAAGGGTAAGCTATACATTCTCATAAAGTAGTAACGTAGAGAATAACACATGACTGACCAGAGGTTATGTACTTTATTAGGTTTTTACTCAATTTAAACTAAAGTTCATATGTGGGAATTAAAGGGTATATGGAAAAAAAAATATTATTTATGTTACCTCATACCTTCTACTTTTTGTCCACTTTGGGGCAGCGAAGCAGTTATCGTCAAAATACTGACATATCATTTATCTTAACGTGTGGTTGATTCGGCAAACTTGTTATCAAACAGTTCCTTATTTACACTTCCAGCAGGGAAAGAGACATTTTTCTTCTTTTAATCTGATATTTATCTCTACCAACTCCTGAGGGAAATATCTGGCTCTTTAGCCTCTAAATGCTTCACCGTGATCATTAACTGTGTCTCTCTGCAATTTGGTAGCCATACAGTTTTTTTTTCAAGAGCTATTATACTGAAAACATCTGCCTCCTGCAGATGAAAGTCACACCATGAGAGTGATGAGAGCGAACAGTGAAGTTGCAGGTCTGACAGCTTGACAATGTACTGAAAGTCATGGTTAACCTTAAAACAAGCAAACCGGAGGGCTGTAGATTAACATGATAATTCACTGTACACTCATCACTACAAGAGACACTGTTCATGTTGCCACAATGGTTTCAACTGCCAATTGAAAGTCATATATATAAGTATAACATGTTAGAATAACGATTAGCTGCCTAGCTTCAATTCCAGCGGAAAGCGAGCACGCCTCTGCTCGCTGTTGTTTATCTGACCACCTGTTGATTATGCTTCACATCTCCAGCTTGGCCCCACAGGAGCCTGAGAGGTTCACCATTTTGTACTAACACTCAGCAATCAACATAACCACAGTACATGACTCAATACAACAGATGGATAAATACAACAAAGACTATTTGCTGCACAATTGATGCCGGGGCACCTAAGAGCATGTTCTCTTCCTGAGCCTCAGATGTACAGTACCACCGCTGAGGTGCATGCCATCTCCCTCTGCCTTTCAAAATACATGCTTCTCCACAGGACTCCTGTGCCGCGTAACACCACGCTGTATTCACCTCACATAACACAGCATGGAAAAGTTAGCACGTGCGTCAAGCTGAGAGGCCCACTTTTTAAAAAGAGGCTTCTCAAAGGCAGCTGCCAGCCGCCCAAAGGATGTGCATGCATTATTCATGTTCATTTACACAACCTCCCATCTCCTTATCATGGGTTCATCACACTTTCATAACTGCTCACTGTATGATAAAGGACACAGCACAGAAATATATAGGTGCGAAACAATGAATGATGAATAAGGCCCTTATATCTCATCCAGACAGTATGTTTTGATATGCAGGTCCTCCATTCAAGATCGAGTGTGTATTATTGTCTGTAGTGTCACAAATTAAGCACACATCAGGATATTCAGTGGGAGAAGAAAAGAAAAAACTGAGTTGTACATTAGCATCTTTTGCCATCTTTAACACATTGGCACCAACAAAGAGATTAGCATAGTTTAACTGGAAGCATTTCAAGTGGTCTTATTTCGAAAATTATCCAGCAGTTTTGTCGCTTTTTCAAAGAAAATGCTACCGCCATGGGCTCATGAGCCGGTGGCACATCAAGCATTCACTAGCCCCTGGCTAACAAGCCGACAGCAACGCTTCTGCATAGGAAGGGTATCATTTTCTTTGCGCTAATGCATCATTTCCTGTGCATTCATTAAACTTGCATAGCAGGAAAGGAGCTTGCAAAAATGCAAATACATGGAAGTCTGTTGGTAAAAAGATTCCAGCAAGGAAAAGTGGTGCATTTCTCCATAAAATAATCTCAAGGATCAACACCTTTAATCCTCTGGATTAAGTACTGTGTCTGAGTCCATGTGTGACTTTCTATGCGTGTGACAAGAGGATAAGAGGAAGCTGTAGCTGTCAGAATAACGTGCTATTCGTCCAAACAGAACAGAGCAAAACCACTATGGAGGCATTTTAATTACTGTGAGCATGGTGTGACTGTGAGACTTTGTGATTACGTGTGTGTCTGTGTGTGTGTGAGCTCAACTGGCAGCATGCAAGGTATTTAGGGAAAGAGGCCCCCACTGCATTGATAATTTATTACTTCAAACAGTCATGTTCGGCTTCAGGTGAAAAAAAAGGAAAACAAGTTCCACGAATCTGGAGATAAGAAACTTAAATGGCAGCTGTAACTGCACAATAACCTTTCGTTTGATGCAAACAAATCCTCGCCGCTGCTGCACAGCGTGGTGCCAAAGTTGCAGCACTGAATTTAATGGATGTTTTACTCCACTTTGATTTGTGTCCTTCGCCTGGTTTGTTTGATCAACTGCAGCCACACACAGTCATCAAGGTTACCCCCCACCCAAATACACACACACACACACACACACACACACTGAGAAACACACAAACCGCATTAATGACGATATCTGCCTTAATGTCTTCTGACACAGAAAGCTAAGACACGGAGAAGTCCATGCTAACAGGGGGCCCTCCATGAGTTTTTGTGTGTGTGTGTATGTGTGTGCGCGTTTCCCCACATACGCTTCCTGCACACACCTGTGGTCACCAAGGCAACATCTAGCCTGTCAGCCCCCTCCCCACCCCCTCTCTCTATTCGGCAGGGGAAATCAGAGATCCGAAACGCTGCTGCTGTCTTCCTCCGCCTCTCTCCACCTTCCTGTCAGCCAATAGCATAAATTCCTCCCTCTATTCCCCTGTCTCCCCAGGGCAGATGAAACCTTAAATGGAGCTTTAATGAAATCTTAGGGATTGTCCTGTGGCTTAATCACTCGAGTTCCTCTCACATGTGGTGGTTTCCCCCCCCCATCCCCTTTATTTTTTTTTGTGCTGCAAAAAAAGGGGGAGCACAGTCACTAATTGCGGAGCCTCAGAATTAGCACGGAAACGCGGGAAAGAGAGGGTGGAGGGGAGGGGTTGATAAAGCGAGATGTGAGAGAATACTCAAAAAAGGTCACATGTGACGCACAAAAGGCGCACTCATACACCCACATGTGTGCACGCTGCAATCAGAGGCCCCCCCGAACAAGCAGCACCCTGTGGAGGTGATTGTTGAAATGAATATTTAATTAGCACAAGTTAAATTAACGCACTGACAGTAGGCGGTGCTGCTGTGGATCATTGAGGCTCGGGTAATTGGAACCTTCCAGAGCGGTTGGAAACACACAACTATTGTGCGCGCACTTGCAATGAATTGTATACGTGTGTTTGAGAAGTGTGTGTTTGAATACAGTGGCTCAACAGGCTGGAAGCCATGTGCAACACAAGCAACAGTGTACTGCCGGAGTAATTGTTGATCATCACATAAGGCACAATTAAAAAGAAAATATAATGAGTAGATAAACAAAGTTTATTTTTAAATGGAAACTCGTCGTTATAGCTAATGAACTGCTGCAGACTCAACTGTGCAACAGCTGACTGTTATCCACATGCAGACCTTCATATTGCACTGTGACGTGCAACCCGAAATAAACACACATATTTTAGACAATGAAGCAAACATCAGAATAGCTTACTTTCATCTGTGTTATGTTTTAAAATACCTTTTTAATTAGAAGTTTCTGCTGCTTAGTCTGCTTTTGAATGTTTAATAATTCAAGTTTAGACTCCGTTCAATTTCTAAATCATCATCGGTATGAAATAAACATCACCCTCCGTATTTATCATGATACAACGACACGCATAGATCCGATTTTTCGAATGTGTCCTTGTTGCCTTATAGTCTGATCTGTTTGTGTTGACAGTGTCTGCGGGCAGGTGTTGTCTCCGCTCATGGCGCTGAAAACCACAGCTCATTAGACAGTCATCTTGTCGGCGTTGAGTCACAATTTTCACGGGTCTCAGTCTTGACGGTTTGCCACAAAACCTTGACATCGCAGGAAAAGGAAAAAAAAAGAAGCAGTTTCTAATATGTGCGTGCCAACAGGGCTTTATTTAGCAGAATTCAATGGACTTAATTACTGGTATGTTATTTTACACTGTGTAAAATAGCAGTAGATGAAATTCATGTTTACTCTTTGGAACTCAAGGTATTAATTTGCACAGAAAGTGTTTTTTTATTATAGACAGGATTTTTGAACCTCTACTATTTACCTAATAATACCTGAATATAAAAAGTCAGCATTCTGTATAACCTTCTACAGTACAGACTGTAAGATAAGCATCAAGCTTTGACATTTTTTGACACAAAATAAAGGGAAAAAAATTCCATAACTTAACATTTGATAATTGAGTTTCTTTTCCATTCAAAAGCTGCATAAATCATTTTTTTTCCTCTATGACCTGGCGCTGTGGCCTCACTGCATACAGTGAATGGTCTCACCATGAAAGCTGCACAAGGCAATTTGAACATATGAGATGCATTAGAAAATGTTCCTGTTCCTGTGCGCAAATGGAGCGCTGCAAGTAATGTGTGTGTAGCAGGTGCAGGCAGTTTTTGAGTAAGTATTCCAAGTTTTCCTGGGTAATTGTCTTACCCATCTGTGTTGCGTGCAGTTCTGTGTGCATTCACGGTTTCACCAGGAAAAAGCCTAAACCTTGAAAGCGGGGATTTCTGGAGTGATGACTGGATAGTCGAAAGCAAGATACTCACCCAGCTGCCATCACATCATGCACAGTTCGGGTCATTTGCACTGATTGTTCTCCCTCACATGTCTCAGAATGTAACAGTGGCGCTCGGCGTTAACAGTCTGAACCCGGGGGATAAATTCACTTTGCACAAACCTGCAAATGTCATAGAAAATACCAGCTTGTTCCTGGTTGTGCTACTGAGCTGCCATGCCTTTTTTTTTTTTTTTTCTACCTTGGAGACCATGAGCTTTTTTCCACCGTAAAGACTCCTGTCTGGTCTCTGGTTCCTGGTCCACAGACACAGCTCTCATCACCTCTGATGATCCTTGACAGGAAGTTTAGGTCATGCTGAGCCTGATGACAGTTGGTGCAAACTGACACAGTGCTACTTCTGCCTGAGTATCAGGAAATCACACACACCACCAAGAACCCACATGCAGCAAACCACTCAGTGATCACAACTAACGGTGCATCTCCAGTTGCATATTCTTTACTTTACTTTATCACTTTAAATCAAATCTCTCCGTTCATCTCTAGATAATTAAAGCAAGACCATCTCCTGCTCTGCTGCTGATCGCAGACAGTGTGTGATATAGGCTAACCCTGATGCTTGTGAGAGCGCAGCATCTGTTTCAGCCTAAAGCTATATAGAATATCCCCCCACCCCCGTCCCATCGGTGCTGGCTTTAATTAACAGAGCCAGGAGAAAGAGATGACTTACCTGGGAACCTCTGCAAATATCGTTATTATTTGCAGCTTTGTTATTTTATCCCCTATCCAAACACTTGACTTTAATTCATGTCTTAGGAGTGCGTGCGCATGTGTTATCGTGTTTGTTTAGATTTCCTGCAGTATTAGCGCTGTGGAAATATTTCAGTGAGTCCTGCTGAGCGTGTTTGCAGATGACACGAGGCTCAAACCTATATAAGCCCATCAGGCAGGTATGAGCATGCTTCTGATGACACGGTGGGATACCACGATGTTTACGGCGGCCAGTAGCAGGCCAGAGACAACATAAAAACCAGCACGCAGTGAAAGCTAATCAAAGATTTATTTGGCTTTGCAATTTATGTCTGATTACCGCTGTGATGTCCTGAGTGAAGAGGATGATTTTTGAAGTTTCACCTGTTTTTTTTTTTTTTCCTGCAGATCGGGGCACCAGCCTCTTGTTATTCCGCCCATGTGAACGATGCCATCTGCTCATCATCATTTAAATGTTTTTGTCGGAGCCAATTATGTTCACTTATTATGCTAGACGGATCCGAGGGCACGTGGAGCGCCAACCGCCATGTCCGCGTCCCGGTCTAACCCCTGTAATCATCGGAAATACAAACAAACACACACGAAGAAGAGTGAGAGAGCAAAAAAAAACAAAAAACAAACAAAAAACAAACACAAAAGCATCAGTGGTTCTCAAGGTTTGGGGCTTGTTTAAAATGTGAAGTGGTGTGATGTCAGAGAGATCGGTAGCTGGGATAGATTTCATTTAGATAAAGCTTCTCCACTAGCTGCTGAGGTAAACGCATTTTAGTTGATAAAAAGAGCAAATCTTGTTCTCAAAGTCTCCGCTCACCGGAGAATTTGAATGAGAATAGAGTGCTCTCTGGAGTATTGAGAAAAAGCATGTATTTGTCCCCTTGTCTGCTTGGGTGTGTCTGTTTTTCACTGTCAGTGTGTTTTTCTCAGGGAAGAGCTGTTTGATGGAAGGCTGCCCATGGATGAAAAATACTCTTACTCAGTTTCTGTCTCACTGAGTCTTGTCTTTATTCAGCATAAGACAAGTGCAGCTCCTCCTTTCACTCCTCTCCATCACATGCAGAGCCAGCGCGTTCACAGTCCCACTTCAGCAAGGAAACATTTTATTCTCCTTTTGCAATTTGGAATTTCCTGTGCTGTTGTCATCTTTCTTTTTTTAAATCATATTTTTTGATGAAAATTTTTGATGAAATGATTGTGAACAGCTCATTTTATTTATTTGATTCTAGCTTTCTTCTTGACTTTCCGAGGCTACTTCCACACCAACCATTTGCCTGCACATTTAAGACATATAGATATCAGCGTAAATATATTCAAACTGATCGACTATATGTACTTTGTGTTGAAACAGTATATTTCTTTATGTTCTGTAAAGAAATATGCTTATTAAACTATTATCTTTTACTCTTTATATTCACAATATCTTACATTATGAATGTAAAGTATAGCAGTGGTTGTGTGATCATTGCAATTAAGATTTGTATTTTAAAGCCTTTTGGGCATTTTCTGACTTAATCAGTCAGTAAAAAGTTGATAAGAAACAAGGGAGAGAGGGAATAACAGTAAACAAAGGCAGCCTAAAAAAAAAGTTTTTTGATTTTTTTAACAAAGCAGTTTTTGCTAGAATCTTTTTGTTCACCACCAAAATCATCTGATAGTTTATCAGGCGCTTGACTTCATCCCACCTGGACAGTGAAGGACTCATTGGCCTCCACTCGAAGCTTCACCTTGTGCTGTTTTTAGTTGAAGATGAAACATGTATCAAAAAAACACAATTGTTGCTCCACATTCGATACTCCAACCAAGAATGCTTGTGCAACCAAAAGTGCTTCCCCCCCCCCAAAAAAAAAATTACTTGACCATGAACGTTTTATGGCATAGTTCATAAATCAAAAAAATTGAAAAAGTTGAACAAAACAACACACAACCCCTAGTTGTAGTGATAGTAGGCAAGTCTTTGCGTTGCAGCATATTAAAACAGTATTCTGAAATGTATGAAAGTAATTAGAGTAGATGATTGTGTGAGATGATGCTGTGGGAGGTTTGAAAATGAGAGGAAACTGCACCTTTGATTCCAGAACGCAGCTGTTAATTAGCGAATAATCAGTCTGCAGTTTACACTTGCCATGAAGTGCTGTGAAGTTCCCGCTCAACGTGCAAACAGGGTTAAACAAAAAAAGGAAAAGAAGTACAGTGCAAGCAAGAGGCTAGAGAGAGGAGGATGAGGTAGCACACACTCGGGTGGAGGCAGAGGTCAAGCGGAGGGAGAGAGGGATGGCAAGGGAGGGTGGGGGGGGGAGTACGGGTGGTCTTTTGGGTCCGATTCTGCCCGTGTTAGGGGAGCGAGGGCAGCTGTGTTTCACACCCAGAGCACTGAAGCCGAACTAATGAGAATGTAATGGCCCTCCATCAAGCACTCCACCAGCTCACCAGTACACACACACACACACACGCACACACACACACACATGCACATAATACAAGATGCAAGGTGTGCCCACAGATGGCTTTCAGCTGAGTTCAGGCAAAAGTCAAACGAAACAGAATCTGCATCTCCTGTGTGGATTATAAAGACTCAACAAAACGTTAAGATCTACCAAGTAATCAAGTAAGAAAGTAATCTGTTATATTGAATGTATGGCTCTTTATTGTTGGATGAACAGATACGCATATGAATGAAACACCACATGTAAGGTTCATTGCCAGATGCTCCTAGTTGTACAGGTTGGACCTGACTCTGGATCAGATATTGTTCTCTGCTGAAAGGTATTGATGTTTGTGGATGAAAAAGTAGCTGCACCTGGACTTTGATACACCTCCATACATACTGTCACACACATGAATATAGCGTTGAATTGTAACTAAGTGCTTGAAATCATGTACTTAACTGAAATATTTGTACATTTTATGCAACCTTTTGCTATTTCTTTTGTTATCTAACAACGTTATGGGATACAAGATCAATGATAGACGAGACTGAAGTCATGCAAAACAAATAATATATGATTCTATACAGAGAGCTGACCAACAAGGCCAAAGTCACTCACAGTTCAGGAGTGTGTTGCTTCTGCAGTGAGTGAGAGCACAAGGTTGAGCAGAAAGATAGAACAGTGATTGATTAAAAAAAAAAAAAAATAGTGTAACCTTAAATAACAAAGGTAAAAAAAAAAAAGAACAGCCAGACATAATTACAACAGTCTGCTGCTAATTCTTCTCACCTTTGCTTAATAATTCCTGTCATATTGTTCATAAAGCTCCTGCAAAGTTTGCCACATGCTCGGAGAAATCTGTGTCCAAAACCACAATACCTCCGCATAAATTACTTGCATCAAGTCTAGACAAGATAATTTCCATATCAAAGTAATGTTTTTGAAATAACAATACATTTGTGGGTTTCTGCTTTAGTCATGCATACAAATTAAGATTCCAAATTGATATAGAAAAGTCTGTTATAGAAATGAGGACTTGTGCCTCTCAAGTTTAGTAATTCTTAATAAATTTTTAATAAACTAAAAGATTGAGTAGATCTTTATGTTTTATTGGGGGTACTTAATCCCCAAAAACTACTTTAAAAACCTCTTTGATCATCAGGAGAATTCACTGTCACACAGCTGAAAAAAGGCCACTTTTTTTGGTGCTTATGGAAAGTTGACTCTTCGGAAATGCGTGGTGCTCTCAGGACTGCAACGCTTTAAAAACATGATGATCTCATCAAATGTGATGCATTGCTGTCTATTAAACCGCCCGACGGCATGCAAAGCAGCTCAAACGATCTCACCCTTAAACATCCACAGCAGTAAAATTTAACATACATATTAATGCAGCAGTGACAAATCAACAGTAAAACACTTGCAGGGGCCATTTTACTGCTCAACGAGTACTTTTACTTTTAATACTTTGAGCACATTTTTTATGATTATACTGAGGTACTTTTAGTCACTAAAGATCAAAATAGAGGACTTTTACCTGTAGCAGAATATTTTACCGGTGTGATATTAGCAGCCCACTTTAAATCTCTTGTAGACATTTTCCACATGCACGAACCACGTATGTACTTAAACAAAAAATACAATAGGAAAGAGGATCCAGTTTACATGCCGTGAATCTGTGAAGCAAGTTATAATCACAGTTTCATCAAGTGACACATTAATCAGGTACAGATCAGTGTACCTGTTGTTGCAGATAAAAGTAACCTCTTGTACGCAGTGAAAGCTGATATTTGCCAGAGTGGCCAATTACGCTGACAGGATACATGTTAAACTTTACCGCACTGTAAGCATTTAATTAGAGCATCCTCAACGGGTCCACCACACTTTAGCTCTGCCAATCTGACTAATGGTGAAGAGATGAGAGCTAATGATATTAACACTTGCTTATTCCCATACACGGAGACTCATTCACACTCTACTGTCACCGAAGTCGAACAGTTAACAAGCCCTGCGAAATCCAGCCTGATTCAATTAGGGAAATAATAAGCCGAGCTTCTGATGTGGAGGCGTGTGAACGTCAGTGGTGGAGGTGCTGACGGAGCATCGCGCGGCACCAGCGAGCAGAAGGGAAAAAAATCCGGCGCCCTGACCTCGCTGGCGTCCCATTGGTTGACGCATATGTCCTCCGGCAATGAGATCACTGACAGCTCATTGAGTCCTAAATGATGTGGCACGACGTGGCAGGACCTGGCTGCACATGCTCTTATCAGACTGGCCAGACACACACAAGAACACACACCCACCCACACACACACACACACACACACAGACTCACTGTAGGCCTCAGATAATTATTTTCTTTTTATTGTCACACAAAAGTCAACGCGCTCTATAAATATATATATAAACACAAGAACTCTTTGTGTAAATGTTGCATACAACGGCAGCAGAAGTTGACTAAACAGCCGTCATGTTTTCACGCTGTCAGCTCGATTAACTAATGACTCAAACCTTAAAAGGCTGGAGATGCTACTTGCCTTTTAATGGAGTGTGGCCCTCAGATTCTGTCCTGCTCTAAAAGGCTGATAGATAAATAAATAAACTAGCGAGTAGCACATAAGACGTGGAATTTATTACCTGTCCGGCTAATTAAATGGCTAAAGATATATGGACACGGAAGAGAGGGGGATGAGAGTGTGGGATGAAGGGACCGGGTGGAAAAACACAAGAGAAGCGAATTGCTGCGTCGGATAAACTTCCCTTCATCGCTCGTCCTTTCTTCACTCACACGCACACACACACACACACACACACACACACACACACCCCCGCACACACACACATTTCACTGTGACAAGTTGCTCAGCTTGTGATGTACGTGGCCGTGTGGGTGTGAAGGAGTGCGGATGTGCATGATGATGCATGTCCGTCTGTTAAAGAGGTCTCGAGCATAGCAGGCACACATCCGGGCATCCATGACTTATCAATATTCAAGGCAGCTTGGTTTTTTTTTTTCCCAACAAGCTTTTTATAAACAGAGGAGGCGGGGGGGGGGGGTAAATTGAATTATGGAGCAATGTTCTGCCAAATGGACTAGAAATGGCTTGTTAGGCATTTTGCTGGTCGTTCGCCGTTTGACCATCACACACGCACAAACGGATTCCCGTGTGACAATGTCCGTTTGAGTTAAAACGCTTATGTGCCACAGTCCCGCTCATTTAGCCCTAATCCCTCCCCTCAAACTCTTGGAGTGATTGTGACCAGATTGTTTTCAAGGTTACCATTCACGCATGATTCAATTTGCTCTGTTCCTTTTTACCCCTCGCGGATCCTGTCGCCTCGACCAAAAATAGACATGTTAACCACCCCCCCCCCAAAAAAAAGGAAAAAAAAAAAGAAAGAGAAAGAGAAAAAAAAAAAGGGTTTTCTAGCACCAGAATTGAGTGAAGACATGTAAATTGCTAATTTTGGACAAAAGAAGACAATGCCACAGGGCTCAGCTGGCAAGAAAGGCAATCACACTTCCATTAGGCTCCTGCATTCTCTCCTGCAGTGAAGAGGCTGTCCTGTCATTGTGCTCCTATCAGTGACTAATTTAAAAAGAGGTATTACACTCAACCGCTTACCAGCCTGATTGAGACCAGAAGGCTTTGTCTTGCGCTAATTTATTTTTGATGTCTCTCTTTTTTACTCAGCGGGACAGACCTTTAGCTAACCTTTCTTTCACTTCAGTCTCCCGCTCTCCAGCCAAATAACAGATGACTTCGGTCCAATGGATTGCGTGCTTTCTCTCTCCCTCTCTGTGTTTGTGCATGTTTGGTTACCACCCAGGCGGGCCTGGTG
>JAQNCA010000009.1:1901298-1916237 GCA_029783725.1 Acanthurus tractus
CCCCCCCCCCCCCCCCCCCCCCCCCCCCCCCCCCCCCCCCCCCCCCACTTTTTTTTTTTCCCCCACCCCCCCCCCCCATCTCCCCCCCCCCCTCCCCCCCCCCCTCCCCCCCCCCCCCCCCCCCCCCCCCTTCCTCCCCCCCCCCCCCCCCCCCCCGCCGCGCGCCCAATGAAAAGAAGAGGAAGGGAAAAAAAGGAGGGACCTTGAGGAAATCAAGCCACTTAGAGAAAAACATGACCTGATGAAGAGAGAGCAAATTGAAGGTCAGAGCTTCATTTAGACTTCAATCTTGCAACATAAAAAAGGTTGTAGGCGCTGCAATTACCTGGCATGCAGAGTGGGGCTCCAAAATCCCTGACATGCTTACCACACAGGTTCAAAAAAAAAACTAAGTGCTAAGGAAAGGTGGATGTCATTAAAATGGTAATTGTTCTGAGCAGTACCTGATATCGATATGTACTCCCGTCTTCTCTAATTAAATGGCCAATGATTGCAGGTCCTCACCTCCGCTGCAAACCTGTGACTCCTGCGTGTCCCTGTGTCAGTTTTAAGTAGCTCATATGAAGACGAGTCACACCTAGCTTTATTTTATTTCCGTATCTGAGCATGTTGTGCTTCTGTTATCCTTTACATGCATTTGTGGAATTTACTTGAGTTGTAAGATTTCTTCTAGAAGCTTGGGCCGTGCTGCACGATTTCTATCTGCCGATGTATTTCCATCGGTTGGGTGAACTCCAACAACAATGCTGACCCAGTGTCTCATTTGAGGCTCCTTTATTGACTGAACCGCTGTTGATCGAGAATCAGTTACATCCTGAGGCTTTGAGTCGGACTGAGCCCAAAAGCCCCGCAAAACAGTTTTCAATCCATTCAGAAAGTTAATCCTCTCACAAAAGTATTTGGTTTGGCATTGATATACCTTTTTTCCATTAAAGCGGCTTTATCCTCTTATGGATTAGGTTTTTAAATTTGCTTGTCCTGTACTTGGGAGACGGCACAGATATCTTAATGTAGCCAATGAACAGAGATGAAAGGAAGAAACATACCTTGAAAATCAGCTTCATACAGCTAAATATTTGAGGGTTCCCTCTGACCTTTTGTCAATGTCCTCCTGCGACCAGTTTCCATTTGTAGAGCTTTATATAAATGATGTCTTTAAAAGGCAAGGACTTCTCAAAGTCCAAGCCAAAGTTTGATTTTGTCAAGGTACATTTTTGTGAGTATGAGCCTTGCTAGTGTGATGAGGTTTACACATGAATAGAACTTTCATGCACTGGAGGATATTCAGATTCAGGATTTGCTTTCTTGTCCTTTATTGTTGGGAACTTGAACCATTGCTGCATGCGTACAGTGCTGTAGCTACAGGGGACAAATAACAAACAAATTCTAAAAGAAAACAAAAACAGCTCTGTTTCCATATTAATTTCATCCTTTTATCATCCGCCAGCATTAGAATTTTTAATTGAAGTCAGGTGAATATAATTTCAAAACCCACTAAATCAGCAGTGTGGTACTTAAAGCTTCATCCCTGATGGCAGCAGCTGGTACTCAGTGTGTAGCACATGGGATTGGTAGGTAATTATCTCATTGGCTTGCCTTGGATCAGCTTCTTGGTAGGTAGACTGCAGGGTTGGACGCTGTCTTATGCCATATCTTCCATGAAGTCTGCATGAGTTGGGCTCTTCAGACGGTCAATGGTTGGACAAGTTTGCAATTCATTTGCACAGACAGTCTACCAAACCAAGCTGTGATACAGTATCTAATTAGGCTCCCCATCAGTCAGAGACAGCGAACTTATTGTTAATAGAGTTGCAAAGTGAAGGGAGCCGTTTCTTGTGCCTGTGGTACTGGAAGTAAAAGCCTTGGTCATTTTCTCCATGGACAATATTAGTAACTTGAACAGCAGGAGCACCCACATGGTTATGCAAGGAATAAAACTCTCCCATTTAAATCAAAAGTTCTGAATAACAACTGCATTTGTGAAAAAAACAGCTCCAAAATAATCATTTAATGGTGCAGATGTGAAAAAACAAAAACCTCTATAGAAGAAAGTCAACCGCGTCTGCTAAAATGCATTATTGCCGTAACATCATGCGAAATTTGACATGAGATTACAGAAAGGAGAAAAAAAAGGGTTTTGTAATCAGCAGCTCTTCCCATTTCATAAGACTATGACAACAGCGAGACCGTGCGAGTTTGTATAAAAATAAATCAAAACAGAAAAGTAAAGAACACACTAAATTCAAAGATTTAAAGTCTTCTTGGAGTAAATGTCTGCTCTTACTGGACTAGTTATTAGAGAAAGTGGAACCGCTTGAAACTAAAGCTGTGGATGAACAACAAAAAAAAAAAAGTCACACCCCACCAGCGGTTCAGGTTCATTAAATACTTTGGTTTGAAGGACTTGTTGATTGCAAAACACCAACACATTTCAGGATGTTCACAAACACTTGTGCAGCTGTTCGCACACACTCCTCTGTGCAGCTGCCCTCTTGAGGATTACAAAGCATGAACACGAACACACTGGCTATTTTTTTTGTCAAATCTTTGATGAATCATACTGCAAACTTCACCGGCACATGAAGTATCCTTTAAGCTTTAGCCCCTTTATGCCTTAAAGACATGCAAGGAACCGCTCCACGTTTGAATCAATCACCAATGACCTTATGCTGCCACTGAGAGCTTTGATTAGGAGTGCCTATGCTTGTTAGCCACAATGTCATCTTCATCCCACACATCCCAATCAGACTCTCTCTCTCTCTCACACACACACACATGTGCAACTTTCCCTGCTTGATTATTATTTTGCAAACAGCCCCCACACCTCAGCAATCAATGTGAACCTTCTCTTTTCTGATGTTTGCCATCAATATTAGCTGTTAGGGAGTTTCCACCATCTTCCTTTCACTTAAGATAGTAAACACTGTTGCTCCGATGCTCTGAGTCTCATTCAAGCTAAATCATAAAAGAGGCGCCTGTGCAGTGTCAGACCCAGCATGTATCTTATATTTAATAATTAATATATTAAATTCCTGCACTTTAAATGAATTCAAGACCTTAAAATAAATATACCATATATAAATTGTATATAAATATTATATCTGCTTTGCAAAATTAAAGAAAACATTGATCATTCAAAATGTTTTTCCCTCATTTTTTGAACAGATTCAATACTATACAAAATATTTAAGGCAGTGTTTGTGTTTTTATTAAGTTTAAAATTTTCATTCAAAGGAACCAAATTAAAGTTACAGAAAACCAGCATCTCAGTGAGAATTTTGATGTATGGAGGCTTTGAATGTAAGGGCCGGAGATGTATTGAATGTAAAATGAGGATTCAGCAATCATTCTCAAATCGAGTGGATGAATAAAAGTCAAGCCTCATTTTATCTCAGCCTTATCACAAAAAAGTTAGTCAGGCCTGTCTAGAAGAATAAAAGGACAACAACAAGCGAGGCCTTACAAGTCTAATTCCTCAATAAAAATATGGATTTTTCTTCTTTGTACTTTAAAGCCCTTTCTCTTCTAACAAATTCCATAGCATAAAGAAGAGTTAGATCTTTTATTGAATTTAGCATGTTGCCCGCAAATCATGTTAGATGGAAGATTTAGAGCCGTACAGGCTGGAGCTTTCTGCTGATGGCAGGTCTTAATTCTTTTTTACAGCTGAATCTTTACTGTGGATCGAGTGGACCGACACAACATGCTTATCAGACTGCAGATGTTTACAACATGCTGAGAGTCTGAAAAGTACACAAATTCAAAAGATATGTGCGAGTTAGCCATGTTAATCTGAATGAGACAAAGCGGTGCCATTCATATCCCTGTAAGTGCGTGCGTTCAGGTGATTTAAAATTCAGAAATTGTGACAAATCTTGGGCTGTTTTTGACCATTCTGGCAGCAGGGCTCCATGGAAGGCAACGCAGGTCTGTCATTTGGTCGCTCACAGCATCACTGATCAGACTGAAATATCTAAACAACTACTTCATTGCCTTATTTATGACAGAAATGTCATATAATGCTGCATCGTCTCTAACCAGTTTCTGTGTAGAAAGGGGGATCTGATCTTTCTTCTTCATCATCATCACTCCCCTCTTCATTGTCTTTGCCCGTCATCTAGAGGCTTCTGGCCTTTTTTGCATTCACAGGCTTGCTCACTTTGGTTTTTTGTCGATTCAGTCCCACTCTCCAAAATAATCCTCCACTGGGTTCCCCTCAGTGGTTCAAAGTTCCTGTGATACAGTGAAGCTAAAAGCAAAGACTCTCAGGTGCCCAGTGCAGTCAGCCAGCTGCACAGCTAACAGAGCTAACTTGCAGCTACGCTAGCATCATTTCAGGTTACTTCAGACTCCAGACATCTAAGAGTAGCCAGAGACCATCGGGGGGAAAACAGGAAACATTTTACCCACAAGATATGGTCTAGTTTCAGTTTTAGTTTGTGAGTCAGGTGCAGTAAAGTGTTTCACTATATTTGGCCTTGGGAACGCTCAGTGGCACAGAGACATGATCTGCCCTTTTACAAGTCTGTGTACCATCAGGATTATTTTTAAGATATTTATTCAAGGTAAAAACAAATAGGTTGGTAAATTGATTTGGTCACCTTGTGGAATCTTCCAGAGTCAAAAAGTGTATTTGGAACACTGACATGAACACCTTATTGCTGGCACTTCACCTCGGCCAAGAAGAGCAAATTTATTTTAGAAATAAAAATAAACTTTGACTCAAGCGGTCTCTTTTTACATAAAAAAACAGAAGAAGCAGTGGATTGATTTATGAGGGAGAGGAATATATAAGTCTTGCTGAGTAAGACATCGCCCAGGGTCATCCTACTCACTCTTAAAATTACATAAACGCATCTGAGGGACAAGATGGGAGGAGAAACCTATAAAAAAGGACAAAAGGGGGGAGGAAAAAAGCAGAATAAATGGAAAAGAGCGTCAGACATCAAAAGACATGAAGACTGAGCAACAGATTGGAGAACTCAAGTACTAACTGGCAGAAACAAATGATGTATCAGAATGATTAGACCAAGAATAAAAACACATATAGTAGACAAACCACTGTCATTATCAATGAGCAGCAGTATAATATGTGTATGAACAAGTCAGGTATTCTTAGTTGTAATTGATACATACAGAGCAAAGGAACAAATATTGAAAATATGCAAGATGGATGATGTGTATGGTACGTGCGTGTATACATGTTTAAATACATTATGTGCGGTATACATTGATTTATCTTGACAACATATTAAATCAGCAGGGAAAACAATGACAAACAAATACAACACACTGATAAGATGGCAGTGAATCAGGTGAGGCAGGGAGGCTGAAAAAGATGGGAAAATGTTCAGAAATGGAAGGGAAAGATTAAAGGAGGAGGCTGCGAGCTTTTATCTCCCAGCAGAGCCACAAGTGTCTCTTTTGGGTGGGGTTGGGGGTTGCTGGTAACATGCTAACCAGGAGAGCTCGGGGGTACACATGGAGGAGAGAGTAAAGATGAAGGGATGGAGAAAAATAGAAAGTGCTGACTTTAATACTGCGCTGTGTTTCTGTCGTGTTTCACATGTGTAAAATGTTCCCTTCGTTCTCACTGCTGATCCTCAGCTTAGTTTCACTCTTTAGTTTCTCCTCATTTACAATCAAACAGATTTGTATTTTGCTGTAGACAGTAAACTGAGTTTAATTTATCTTTGTTTTGATCTTGTTTCTAATATTTTATTACATTCTGGATCTAGTTATAAATTTGTGGTGCGCCGTGAAATACAACAATCGTGCTCATCAAACTCACAGAACCGCTCCAACATTAGCAGAGAATAACATGTTTATGACCGCATCACTAATCGCAAGACCCTGATAAAGAAGAAGAGTCTTCACATCTCCTTTCTTTGTGTCAATTGAATATACAGATACTTGTGTTTCCGTCTATTTGGTTTCTGTGTGTGTCCAAACAGTGAGTGACAGTGAGGCAGCTTCTGCCTCAGAGACCCAAAGAGCTCAGGCTATGGGTGTCCAATGCTTCACTGATCCGGGTCCAAGCTTTTATTTCTGCATCCCCTCAATGGACAGCCACCCTGTCTGTCAGGTCAGCCTTGACAGCACTGACCCTACGTGGCATCCAGCACCTGGACTTGCAGGTGTGGCTGTGCATCTGCAGTCCTGTCTGGCATTATTTCAAAATGTTGTAAGACCAAGAAAAAAACAAAAAATGAAGTTCCCTTCGTCTATGAACTTTGCAATTTAGTGTCATATCACATTTAGATCCATCCCTGGACATTTACATAGGTTAAAGAATATCCAATGCCGTGATTCCTTGTTATCCATGAATCATACGGTGAATGTGAGATCAAGGTGCCGTTGAATTCCCCCTCTGTCTGTTTCACCAGGGCGGAAATAGTCTGCCATAGTTACAGCAGGCTTCAAGCTAGGCCTCAGGCACCAGTCAGAGCTGCGAGGGAAGTTTCCCTAAATGAGAAAACCCAGAATAGCATCCATATCAAAGAGGGGCTGTCCAAAACAACTTCTGATTGGCTGACCTCTTTGCAGACAGTTGTCAGATTACACCAACCAGAAAGCAGCATGGAGGGATTTTCAACTAAATTACATTTTAGCCCCATTGCTTCGTAATGATTAATGTTCGTTCATTGTATTGCTGCTTAGTTTCTGAAGCTGTTTGCTTTGAGGGGCTTATGTGAATAACAAATTAATTTTTTCCTCTACCCATAATGATTTTTTTTTTTTTTTTTTTTTTTTTGTTGTTCCAGCACAAAATATTATGAAATCTCCTTTGGTGCATGTTTCAAACACTTAAAAAACAAGCCCGGGATAAAGACGCATTGCTGACGCTTTAAGTGATATATTTCTGGGACGCCACACAAAGCGGTTTCCACCTCTGATCATTTACCTTCATTGCAAGATGGCTCATCAATAGCCGACTGTGAAAGAGACGTTGTTGTCTGACAACCCACAAATCATTAATTCATCATATCATTGATGTTCTGACAGAGAGGGCTTTGTCAGAGGATGAGCGCTGAAGACGTGATGTATTATTGGGTATTTTGGAACCACTTGTCAAAATGTTATACAGGCTATTTGTCTGAAAGCCATTATTCTTTTTATCTGCTGATGAAACGCTCACCAAGGTCAAAGACTTGTGTATACGGGGGAGCTTTATTTCTTTTTGTGTTAACTGTGTATTTGCAGCCTGCTACTTAGTCATTCAGACGCCTGTAAATGCATCACAAGATTCTCTCCATGTGGACAAAGCAAACAGTGTTACATCATGTTTATCTGTTAAATAAACACGTTGCCAAATACTGGTATTTACCGACTATGCAAAACTCCAGATTGTGTGAAGCAAAGTTTCGAATGTTTGTCTACAATGTCCAGGATGCAGCATTTTAACTTAGCATATCATTACCACACGCCATGTCATGCAGTATAATAAAATTGAAGGTGTTTTTTATGAAGGTCTTTAATGTTTTTTTTGTTTCTCTTTTTGGCAGGTGGTTTGGCACACGTCCTTTGTCGCTCTTAAAAGAGTGCGGCGCCAGTTTAGTTCAGCACTTCTATAAAATCTCTCGATGGATATTGTCTTTTTTTATTTTGTGCGTTCTCCCTCCTGTTAAAACCTGGTACATCAAGCACAATAAATCTTGACAATCGACAGTTTATCTCAGGATTTGTATGTGTTCTGCAAGTAGCGGCTAATGAAGCACTGTGGCATTAGCAGGCAGAGATGACCTCAACAGACAACTTATTTTTCAAACTTGTAGTCTCCACATCAATGCTGATTTAAACGCATAATACGAAGGGATATCACAAACCAAAGTAAAATCTCAATTATCACTTATGACTCACTTGTAGTGTGTGGTGATATCTGCAGAGAACTTGCCCTCTGCCTGTATTTTCTTACTTTTTACTTATTTTGCCGTGTCTAAGACATTTCTTGGGTTCAGCCTTTGGGGTCAAGGATTTTAAAAATAAATGCAGTGCCAATTTTAAATCTCTTTCTTGTCTCTTTGTCTTAAGCTGATAGTCTTTGCATCAACCTGAGCCACAAACACACTCTCACAAAAAGCACCAACAATAAAACGTGTCCTTCGACTAAATTTGCACAAAATCTATGTCTTCCTGCAGAGATGTGCAGAGATGTGCAGAGCTATGGTCGTGTTTGTTTTTACCTTAGAATATAAGCACTATGTTTTGCACTCTGTTTTAATGCTATATTCTGTATAACACCTCTTGCTCTACACATTCACCCTTTAGCTCCTTTGGCCCTCACTGCCCTTTGATCGTTAAGCTGCGGAGGGGGAGCCAAGTTTAAAGGTTGTGTTTGCAAACACTAATAGACAATCCTGAATATTTTGCCTGTAATATGACATCAATTAAGTCGGTTTTTATTGGATTTATACAGCTACCCCTGAAACTATAAATGCTATTCCAAATATACATTAGTTCCCCCCAAAACTGTTTGTGATTTAGATTATTAAAATGTATAAATGTTCCCTTTAACTTTACCCCAGATCTGTTTTAACGTGAAGCATTGCTGCTTTGATCTATATGAAAATATATAAATTGTGATGGTACATTATCTCATTATCACACCTCTGATCGTAGCAAAGATCACCGTCTCTGTGGGGGCGTGGTCTGCTGCATGTATGACCACACTTTTGTTGAAGCATAGATTATGGAAAGACGGCCCTCACGAACAGGAAATTCAAATTCAAAACACTGCCTCCTGCACTGTCACCAAACTTTGAATGTGAATTGTTCTTTGCTGATTATCCAATAATTCTTTACTTTCAAACTGCACGTCAGAGTCTTTGTGTTTGATTCAGAGAAAATCTACGGCGCTCCCACATACAATACTATATCTGCCAGTGTGACTTCATGCATGAATGCTTGTGTACAATATGTGCACGTGCATGTGTATGATTCCATCCGTGTCCTAGCTTGTTAATGTGGCCTGTAGCAACCCTGTTTATCGTGGTTATTTATAGCTTGCCACTGTTTTGCAGCCAGCTTTAATGTCACAGTAAAGCTTCCCGTGGGATATCTCTATACGCACACGTACACATCTTTAACATCCAGCAACTGAGGGCTGTGTTAGATTTTGACTTCGCTCTAACAACCCTTTATTTCGCTCTCTCTCCTCCCACTTTATTACCCCTGCTGTCACCCCTCTCACCCCTTGTCCATCCGCCTACTCCTGTTTGACCTTCCATCCTCGCAGCCTCCCCTCCCTCTGTCCCTGGGCTTTTGGCTTGGAAAGAGGTGTCCTTATCTCTGATGACAGTGGGCTTGTTTCCAGCCAGGCCACCACTTTGCCCCCAGCTAGCGCGGCTCTCAAGAGGGACAGAGGGTCAGGGATCGGGGGAGGGTGTCACAGACTGACCCACTCCACCAAAACAAACCACCGAATCATTTTCTGACGGTGTCTGCTGCTCGGCCGGGGACAAGCATTTATAGTTCAGTACAACTCTTTTAGCAGCCATGTCTCTGCTGTGTGTGTGTGTGTGTGTGTTAACTCTTTTTTTCTTTCTAGCTGAAGCTGGTCAAGATACCATACAGTAAATATGGACATTTAGTTCCATAATGGACATTATGTTTTGGTTGTGTTTTCTCAGGAGGAAAATGGATTGGAAGAAAAAAAAAAAGCCTTCTGGGTAATAATCACAGTTTGGAGGGCTCATAGGGGCTATGCAAGTTTCAATTTCACACTCTGCTCTCCTTTCCCACCCGTTTGCTCAGTCTCTCCCTCTCTCAGTATCCCCTTTCTCTCTTTCCCAGTAATCCTCCGAGGCAGTGCTGACAGCGGAGGTATGATAGAGGAGGGCCTGCTGGAGCGGAGAGGGAAATGATCTGCTAATGGTACACTCTCTCCCATAGGACACCTGCTTACACTCCACAGCCCTGCTGCTCACTCAGTCGGCATGTGTGTGCGAGTGTGCGAGTGTGAGGGAGAGTGACAGTGTGAACCATGGTCTCATCCGTGTATGCCTCTTTTTTTCTTTTTTTTTTTTTTCAATCAGTGTGCCACATTTTCATTTCCCTGCAACTTCCTGCCTCCGTAATCCTTCCAGTTAAACTTTTTCTCCCCTCCCCCCCCCCGCATCCTCTCTTTTCAAATTTCTCTTTTCCCTCCTTACTCGCCACCTCCTTTATTAATTGTTATCCCTCTCGAGTGCTAATGCCTACCGAAAGCCATCAGCGTGTAACATCAACTTTTCAGAGCTCATCAGATCATGCCAAGCCTCATTAAAACAATCCACACTTGATCATAACACCCATGGCGGTAACACAGCGCACACAGCAATTAATAACCGCTCTTCACAATGGCTTTGTTGGCCAATTTCTCCCCCCGCCCCCCCAACTCTCGCTTGGATAATAAACAATCAGCAAATTTTACATCCCACTAAAACTTTATGAACACGGCTGACTTCACGTCGCCGCCTCCCTCGCTGTCACAATGTCTCAGGCTTTGCGGCAGCTCTCTCTCTCTCTCCTTCTCTTGTTTGTTCACAGACTCAAATCATATTCTTTCTCTCCCTCTGCACCAAGCATGTTAGTTATCCATTTAAGTCGGCCCCGTGCATAGCTGCATTTTAATAGGCTGAGAGGAACAACATTGCTGGCACGTTCCCTTAAACTCCCAAAGCAACAAGCCATACATTCAATCTTGTACGGAACTCACGTCTCCTGCATATGCATAGCGTGGAAAATGTTAATATGTATCATGCATCCCAGCTGATAACTGTTCCATGAACACCCGAGAGATTGTCTCCTATTTATCTGTGTGATCATGAAATTGAATCTATTAAAGTCATATATATTCTAATGGAATGATATAACCATAATCAGATGGCTTTAGGAGCCGATGAGGGAAAATGAACATTGTTAATTGGCGTTTCACACCGTGGCAGAAGGCCACATGGGATGGATTTTGCCAGCATGTGTAGTCCATACTCTTCCGAGGACTAAATGGGAATTTGGATGTGTCCGCTGTGTGTTTGTGTGTTGTTCCAGCCCAGCCTCCTGGTGCTGGGGTACCTGGCCACCCGCTGAGAGGTATGTGTCCCCAACAGGGAACCTGATCTGGGCTTTGGCTTTGCACCAGCCAACCAAAGAGGGGTGTATTGGAGAGAGGGGGGGGATCAAGAGTCTCTCTGCCCAGGGAAGGGGCTCCATATGTGGGTAGAGGAGTGAGATGTCTCCTAGATCAGCTGCCATCTGGAAAAGAGGACAATATGCCAGAAATTGCATGCAGAGAAAGAGAGAGAAAGGAAGAGAGAGGAGGAGAGTAAACCACAGCAGCAGAATGGATGGCTGGAAAAGCTGACAGAGTGAAGGATTGAGAGCAGAACAGGAGTAACAATTCATGAGGGGAAAGATGGATTGATAGGAGGGCTGACAGAAAGAAAAGCAACTGATTTAGAGGGATGTTGTTTTCATCTGCTCTCTTGGCCCAACAACCAGCATTTAAGCTTTTCCTCTCAGGGTTGAGCCGCAGTCCCTTGTGTCTTTACGGTGACGTATTTGAATGCTGTGTGTGTGTGTTGTGTGCGTGTGTTTGTGTATGCGAGGGCCTGTGTGTGAGAAAAGGGTGTAAAATGGTCAAACCAATTCTCCTCACTGAGGAGAGCCTTAGCCTCTGCCTCCCGTCCCAACCCCAATCACAGCTCTGCTCCCGAACCCTTCACACACTGTCCTTGACAGACACATGTGTGTGTCTGTGTGTGTGTTCCCTTGCATTTGTGAGCGTGTGAGGCATACAGATTCAACTGCATAAGTTTATGCTATGTTTTTGAAATGTAGATTTTGTGCATAATTTCTAATATTGCTTTATATATATATATGTTTGCTTTCTATTATTGCTTATTGGCCACATAAATTGAAAAAACTGTATTTTTGCTTTAATATGTTCATGGTTGCAGAACTTTGCAGCCCTCACAGTTTACACTGGAGCTACTTTCTCCTGATCAAATATTACCTCAGATAATACCCTATAAATTCCGGAGAGCACATTTTATGGATTATTCAAACTAACAGAGAGACTGACTTTTGCCACAAATGCAATTTCAGTCACCTCTAATAAACCCGGATGCCTCTTTATTTGTGTAACAAATTAAAGCTGACCTTTTGTAAACCTGAAACTTAAGCAAATCCAAAAGGGAAGCTGATAAGAAATTTGCTTGACTCAAACATCCTTTTTTTGAAAGAGAACAAAGTGATTTACAAGCAGTTGCAGTTAAATAGAATAACAGTTACAGTGCATTTTACCCTCCACTTACAAAATCAGCCAATGTCTCCTAGATGTGAAGTCAATTAAGGACTAATTTGAAACAGCAAATATATCAGGGTTATTAATAACCAACATAACAAAACAAAAAGTCCCAGAGATAATTTTTGTTTTATCAAAATAATATGGAAACTTTGAAACAAACAACATGTCTACCAAGTAAAAAAAAAAAATCTAGACAGAAAAGATACAGTGTTTAATTTGTTCTTCTACGAAAAGCTCTTGCATTACAGGGTCCATTTTTAGCACCTGAGCATGATACAGTTTCTGATGGTTATGCATAAACGCTGGCAACATGGTTCGAGATGGAGCTTTCTCCATAGACAAAAAGTCTGCAGTGACCAGTGGCACGTCACACTGAATGTTTACTGTTTTGACATTCGACCAAAACCACAATCTTTTCCTAAACACAACTAAAGTGTTTTTATTGCTCTGCCAAACCTCTTGTGTTCTGCAGGCAGCAACTCTGTTTTTCCTTTTTTTTGACCACAACCTAATTGAAAAAGGGAATATAAGTAATAGAAGAACAATTCTACTTCAACTTTTCGCACTTTTTGTCTCACATCAAAAAGCACATGCACAGTGTTGTGATTAATACACTTTGTGATCAGGATGATTAGCATATTGGCAATATGTCACTCAGGCCTGACACTTGTGGCAGCACCATGTGACCTTTATCAACCTGTTGGATTTAACAATTTGAGCCTCAGACGGTCTTATGGAATCTGTAAGCCCATAAATATATTACTTTAAGACTTTAAGAGAAAATCATATCAGAATTATGTTGAAAATGTGCTCATTAGCATGGGGAAAAAGTCAAAGCAGTAGTGGTGGGATTATTGTTGTTATGGCCTCACTTTGCCTAATTGGGGCTTTAAATTCTTGGGGTTACTTTTGTGTGTAGTCTCAAAGACTCCTTCTTGTTCTGGCTCTGAACCGCCTCTGCTCCTGTTTGCAGTGACAAACTAATCAAAATATTGCACTGTAATTGGTGGGTAGTGATGTGTAGCCTGTAATTACCGCAGTCAAGGTTGCCTTTATTCTCCAGCACCATCCTTAAGGGACGTGGAAGAAGGTCAACATGCTGCAGTCTGGGAAGCTTCAGTTTGTCAGCAGTGGAAAAATTGCCGTCATGCAAGCCCTGCAATAACAGGAAGATTCCTGTTTAATCCCATACAAAATGACGATTTTGTGCTTTTATATTTTTTGATTTGGATCGATTTGTGGTGCTTTATCTTCACTTTAATTAGAGAGTATTTTTCTGTTGATTGTTGTCAAAAATCCACTGTGATTCAAAGTTTTGCCACTTTCTGTACATTTTTTAGGCACCGTATGATCTTTGAAAAAATAACCACCAACAGGAAGCATCAAGAGCATGAGGTTGTTCACTATGCATTATACTACTTGCGCGTGTGGATTAGGATGGCAGCGAAGGAGAACAAAGAGCTGAAGACTTTAAAAGCCATTCGCCAGAAAGACTAAAAACACGGGACAGTGGGCAAAAAAAATCATACAATGAGTGTATTAAAAGGAAAAAAAAAGATGTCTTTAGTAAAAATGCACCAAGCTTTTCATCTTTTTAAATAGTGCATAAAGGCTTGACAGCTCCTGAAGGGGAGCTTGTGTCATTTGGGAATGAAAAGGATTCGTGCTAATAGACGTTTCCCTCAGAATGGTGACGTTGTTTGATAAGGCAAAAGCGAAGATCCGGGATGGTGAGCTTTTGTGTTACTTCAGACGTCTGCATCTACATGAAACATCTTAATACTGAGTCGCCGTGCTCGGAGAAAAAAAAAAAAAAAAAAGGATCACAGCTTGCCATAATGATGTCACCAAATGATGAAGCTGTTTTATAAACATGAAAAAATGAGGCGGCGAGGAAAGAGGCATCACTCCGTCTCGTGCCTATTGCCAGATTTTTTTTGCCGTGACCTCCTTTGGAGCCACAAAGACATATCATTCCCCCTCTGAAGGCAGGAGATCGATTCCTTTATGACCGGATGTTAATGTATAAATGGAGATATACTGCCTATACATTTTGAAACAATACTGAAGTGTACATATGTGTCACCTAATTCTTATTCTTCCAGCATACGGATTATTGAATATTAGTACTTGCATAAAATTTCCTCTCCAGTGATGTAGAATACAAATGCAGTCCCTTATGGCATATACCAGAAATTAAAATGCCTGCTCTCTCCTGCCGACATTCACTTTTCCAGGCTATTTTAGCAGATAATTTCAGATCCCCACATGAAAGACTATTCCATTACAGAACTCTCCTGTAGCTCAAACATCCCAGCTGATTCTAACATCATAACTGTGGACCACTTCTCCCTTTTGTTTGTTCCACCAGGGGCCCAGCTTGTTATTTTTGGGTAATTAATTTAGAGCCTGTGTGCCTTGTTTGTTGCAGCACCGTAGCATTGATTCATGTTTACACCTAAGCGGCACAATTAACGGATCAATACGAAGTGTAGAAACAGGGAGCTCTTCAGTCAGCCTTTGTTGGACATAAATGAAAGCCAGTTCACATACAAAGTGTACACACACAAACGTACACGCACCCACACACCCACACACACACACACACACAAACACACACCCATACACACAAGCAAAAAAAAAAAAAAAGGCC
>JAQNCA010000009.1:1916337-1933765 GCA_029783725.1 Acanthurus tractus
ATTTAACACAAACAAACTAACACCCACCCACACACACAAACAAACACACAAACAAACACACACAACCAAACACAAACACACCCCCAAACACACAACAAAAAAAAAAAAAAAAAGGCCCAGCAGTGCCTCCCAACTACTCCGTATGCAAATGTGCATGAGTAATGGCTGCAAGGTAGGAAGGGAATGAGAATAAAGACAAAGCAATGCAACATGTTTATTTACTAACTCTTTGGATGAAAAATGTAATATACCCATGGACACTTATTCCTTTGACTCTTCAATATGACCTTTACATAATGTGTGATAACATTTACACTAATTGCTCACATTTCATTTTCCATTATTGCGTCTTTCATGTGCATCAGTCAAGCGCATCAGACTCAAAAGATTTGAAGGCTTTTATAAAGGACGTTCAGTTACAGCGAGCTGCTCTCGTCAGCGTTGTCGTGCCCTCTCTGTGAAGTGTTGGGTGAAAGTGTCGCATCAATTTGCAGCTTTCATCATGGATGAGCATCAGCCATTTTGTGTCAGTGTGGTCTCCAGCTGTGAGTGGAGCGGAGGGGGGGGCGCTCAGGCCATAATCTGAGTGAAATGACAGAAAATATTCTAATGGAAGGAGTGTTTGTACACAACATGATGAGGGAGTACTGAGTCACACAGAGGCATGCTGGGTCATTATAAGTGATTGTGTGTGGTCAGGTATGACAGATGGACATGAAGCAGGCAGGGGGTTGATTGCTGTGGGCGATGTGAGTGTGTGTGTGTGCACGTGTATGTGTGAGAGGAGGTGGTTCTCAGCTCCCGGATCAACAAGTGATAGATGTGTGTGGAATGTTGTGGCTTTTTAATGAGGGTCTGTAAAGGTCAGTGAGCAATTTTGCCCTCACAGGCATCTCTGCAGATGTGCAGGTATGTAGCCAAGTGAGAAAAGAGTGGAAAAAGTCCCTTTTAAATCCAGCAACACCTTTTGTAGAATCTGAAAAAATAGGGCCCGTTTTGTGCTTCTGACACACACCCCTGCAAACTATTTTATGTGTGTATGTGAGTGTGTGTGCTGGAAGTCTTCCACAAACTAAAGCAGGCAGCTGCTGCTGGGTGGAATCATCTCAGCAGAACCATAGAACAGCCAGACAGGCCACCGTCCAACAGAGAAGGATTTGGAGGATTTAAACTCTGTGAAGGTGAGGCGCTCAAACACACATTCTCGCACACTTTCACGCACACCGTAAACCGCACACACTCCAAAGAGAAAGAAAAAAGGACAACGGCGAAGCAATTGAGGTGGAGGAAGGAGGATTTAGCTTCTGTCCTCTTACCTCCCTTTAAAGTGCTCTATCTCGGCAAACCACATTTGTTTTATTAATTTAATGTCACATCAGGAGGAGTCTGTCAGGCGACACACTCGCAAAAACCAACTTCCCAGAACTTTTTTTTTTTTCTCTCTGCGCGCAAAAGGACTAGCAGAACAAAGCGTCATGTGTAATAACAAAGCAGGAGGAGAAAAAAGGGAGAGAGACAAATAGAGGAGGGGCACTGGGGTGTAAAAGTAGCTTCCCTTGTTCGATTAAATTGCCTTTTAGATAAAAGTAAAGCCAGTAAAAGGCAGTGCAGAAAAGGAAAAAAAATATATAAATGATTCTTTCCTCTTATGTGATTTTCAGCCTTAACATCAGATGAATCATAAGAAAATGAAAGGGATGAAAATGTGCATTTCTTTGTATCTCGGCCACATAATTTCTTTAAATAACTGCATTTTGCTGAACCTCAAACAAGCCAACAGAAGTTAAAATATCTCTGTGTCCAACTGGGAGTTTAGACGAGACCTAGTAAATTATGGCCCTCGTGTTTCTCATTAGTGTACAGTCCTCTTGTCAGTTGGGATTTGCTCTGACATTTTGATGGACAGTAAGGCTGAATTATGAAAAAGGGTAAACCCCTCCCCCAGCCACCGGGTGCACTCTCACATGCCTGGTGCGCTTGTGGAGGCATTCGGACATGTGAATGTATGGGTCTGAACATTTTGAAACATTCTGGGTCAAAGAATCTGATTAGAGAAAATAGCCAGGTCAATAGATAACATGTACATGTGTGCGTATGATGTGTGTGTGTGCGTTTGAATTATTCTATCAATCTCTCACAGCAATTGAGCTATTTGTAAATTTACCATTCAATTTACCACCCCTTTACCATGAGTGGGCAAACCTATCATTACCCATTTGTTGTGAGCGAAGATATGACCCAACCAAATGCATTTGCCTCAGCCAACCACAACGATTCGTTTACACACAAAAAAATGTGAAGTAACTACACACATGTAATTGCAGAAGGGAATCCTGCTGCAATTACATGCCTACATGCCTCCCCTCCAAATACATGTATTTGACCACACACATCATTTGATCCCTCGAAATTCTGAAAGAGAGTAAATTTGTTTTCCTCCAACGGCGGTTCACCCAGCTCCTCCTGCTTCACGGGTCCCTGTGAGAAATGAAACAAGAATAAAATCTGTCTAATCCGTCCATTATTGTTATGTTTTTAGTCTCTTACAAAATTAATGTTGTATCTATCAGCCACTATCAGTGTTAACGGACTCCTTAAAAACAGGAAATCCAAAATAACTAAATACATACTTCAACAGAAACTGCTCTCGGACCTCTGCCAAGGAGGCGGTCAGTGCTCAATACTAAACCCACAGTTCAACTACTGATAAATAAAGTCGTTTTTATTAACAAAAAACTCCACTTGGATCTCGGGAGGAAAATAAAAATACTCTTTTTGAGACTCAATACAGCATCTGTTGTCCTGGTCCAGACTTTTAAATCTGCCGACTCAACAGGGTACAGTTGACCGAGTCTACAGAGTCTGGCATTGTGACATGTAGCTGAGAATCCCCTCCCAAAAACAAGATGGTTCAGTGAGTGCAGCGGGGGAATAATGGTTAGCTAATTAGCACCATGGAAATAAACTGATTTGTAGAACACTTTTTAAATATTATCATTATTATCTCTGGGCTTTGGAGAAATTATCATGTTTTTTCAGGCCAAAAGCTTTAAGTCCAAGTGAAGTCAAGTGTCGCCAGTGTTTAAGTCCAAGTGGAGTTGAGACTCAGGTGTGACTCTAGATTGTTTGTGGAATCAACCATGCAGATAGTCATGCTATGTGTCTGATATGTGCTTGTAATAATTTTAGTCTTGACTTTTAAGTGTGGATTGAAGTGGGGGGTGTCAAACTTAGCTGTCCTTGACAAGGAAGATTTCACTAAAAACTGATAGAAACAGACTTTTTCACTAGATAGCACCAAGTTTCAAGAATACTGAAGAGAACCAGTTCAAGCACCAGCAACACTTGGAGGAAAACATCTGCAGACAAGTTGCAATTAGCTGTTACTCAGAGCAGCTATGCATTTAATTATGCATGACTCTAAGTGTTAATATATTCCTATGTATTAGGTATATTATATTAACTAAGTAAGGTAACACCCCCCCCTCCCCCCCGAGGGTTAATTAGCCACAGAGACCAATCCAATCAATCAGATTACTCACAGTTAACACGAGTAAAATGCTAAACATTTGAGTCATGGCTTGAACCGCTGAAATTTTAAATGGAGACAATTAACCCCTCTCAGTGTTCAACGTAGCTGGCTGACAGATGATCTGAGTTTCTCTCACTCAGTCAACTGGAATTTGATAAAGCCCTTCATCGTTGTTTTCTCACTGATTGTATGTCTGTTAGCATACCAGATTATCGTTGTGTTATCGGTCATTGTGCACACACACGTTGCAATTCCATAACTTAGTGCAGCGAGACTAATCCCTTCGTTACAGGACTGGGCTTGTGTGCAGGACTCGTGAAGGGGTTAATACTCGCAACACAAATAGACACACTTAGTTCTTAATCATTCAACTTGTTTACACAATTGTGCCCATTGTGCGCTTTTAAATGTACATTGGAGGCTAGTTGACAGGTGAGGTGATTGGTTTCTTTCAGCTGGTGGCTGAGTAAAGATTTTGCCCTTCAGTGCTTTCAAAGGTAATTAACAAATAATGAAAACTAATTAAGGACCAAACAGTCAGGTAACTGTAGTCTCTGGCACGCATTAACTAAAGTAAATCACCTTAAAAAATAGCCTAAATCATGTTCATTACCGCATAGAAAATAAAAAGGGGAACAGAGGGAAAAATACAACATCATGCAATTCACTAGTGTGGTTAGAAATGTGAAGTTCCCTCTTAACTCAGTCAGAGTGACGGAAAAGAATGCTAACACTGACGTCAATGGCACCATTGCTTGTTAAGATGGGAGCTGGCATTACAAGAAGTTTCTGGCAGTTCAAAAGAGGACCCAAGTGCAAAATACTAGACAGGCAGGCATGTTGAAGAAAACATGAAGCAAGCTTTAATGACACAAAGCTGAAGCATAAAAAAAAACGGGAAAAACTGACAGGCAACAAAAATTGAAGAAATAGGCGCAAGAAAATTCAAGAACTAAGGTGAAAAACAAAATGCAGGTACAAACTGGAATAATGTGAGGAACAGGCAGGACCGCCGACAAGCAAATGCAGAAAACTCAAAGGCTCAACACACAACTAAACACGCAGGATGACAGTCAGGGTCAGGCGAATCTAATCAGACAGCCACAAAGACAGGAAGTACAACAAAACACATCTCACGAAGAGAAAAACTTACAAAATACAGAAAGAACAAAAGAAAACTGAAACCCCAAACTGTGACAGAAACAAAACTAATAGTCAAAAGAGCTTAGGGACAATTTCTCAGCCAATACCACTAATAACTGCACACGCCCCTGCCTGATACAAAGATGAACTATGAGGAAAACAAGTTACAAATGCATTTAGAGAAGATCTAACTTTTCTCAAAGTATTCTGTTACTTTAAAGATCTATTCTTTGTTGCATTAACTGGTTCAACATCAAACCTTTTTCTTCTTGCTGGTGAAACATAAAGCACCTCCTTGTCTTTCTTTACTATCATCAGCTTTTTACAAAAGGAAAAACCTGCTACAAAGCCTGCTATAGCATGACGTCTATCCCCAGTTATGTTTCAGAGAGAAGCAATACTGTTTTCATATTTCCTCTCCCTTTCCTTTCCTCCTCTTAGATACTGAAGTCTGAGTGACCTCCATTATCAGAGCGTAGCTCTAATTTTTCATCAGCAACCATTTCATCAGAACGTTTCTCCTCTGCTTCACTCAGTTGATTGCCCATTTTTGCATGTTCATTAGCAGGTAAATGCTACATATTTAGCCTCATCATGCTCGCAACACCCACATGTTTGCTTATAGAGGAGGGTGATGATGGTTCTGCATTATTCTTTGGACCAGAGGGAGACGAAACATAACCTATCCACCCTTTAAATACCTCTGTTTTTCCAAGCAATTAGACTTATCATTTGTCTTTAATTAGGTTTGTGATTTTTGGGATGTTTTATATGACCTGATATTCGGTGAAATCTCAGGAAATGTAGATTCTTCAATATGACAGAAATATATCTGCTCTCAGCCTCATGATGAAGATCGCAAGAGTGAAGTGTTTATTCTCCAAGAACACAGCAGTTTCTGTGCTCCTCCTGTGTGATGTTGTTTTTCCACTATTATCCTTCCACCGGTGTTGCTGAGCCCAAGAGGGCACTGTTTGATGTCGGAATTGGTATCTTGCCACGGAGGTGGAAAATAGGAAATGAGATTTGTGGCCTCTCCAAGGGTTCTGCCTGATTGTAGCGGCAAGTTGGCCTCAACTTTGCTCTGCATTCTTGACACTGCCTGGTATTTTTAATATCAATATTCCCTCGTCTAATTCAAGGCAGCAGAGGCTTTAAAGGACATCCAATAGCAGCAGAAAACCAGCGGAGAGCTGAGACTCCAGACAGTTATGCAAACCTGCCCCCACTGGGCTTTAGTGACATTTATAACACAAAGTAGTTAGTAGATAGTCTTTTTACTGTGAGATTTAGCTTAAATTTTCCGCCATGGGTATAAAGAAATATCATTAATATCACTAAACCGGATGTCAGACCTGTGTGCAGAATGTTGGTGTATGAACCAATAGATTTTGGATGAAGAGGAACAAAAAGTCTCCTCTGAAAGCATGTTGTGATTTTTAAGCCAGAGTTCCACTTTCAGCACTTGTTGAGCGAGAGAATCTTTAAATTCTTGTGCTTTACAAGTTGAATTCAAGAAAATATCCTGAAGAAGTCATAGAAAATTCTCTCTCTTGCACTTCTTCTCTGACTTAAAAGCGAGTGATGCGACGTAGGGAGATACTCAGCGGAGAGGAAAAGCATCTGATTGCAAAGTAATGAAAAATGACTGATGAAAAACATCAGTGATGAATGATGATGACTCTCCTGGTATTCTTTAGAGGCTGACAACTCAAACAACAGAGCCAGTGATATCTCTCAGAGCAATACGTTGTCATGGACTGGTAGATACTCTCGTTCACTCTCTTGCCTTTCTGTTTCTTGAGATGCATCCTTGTGAGCGGCAAACTACCCTTTGATCTTAAACAATCTTTATCCGACTCAAACCAAATCTTTTTACTTCCATTATTTGACCCAACTACTATAATTATAACTGAGCTTTTTTTTTTTTTTTTAAGTTTGACCAATATTACAATCAATAAAAAAATATTCTGCTCACCAACTGCTCAGAGCTATGTGCACAAAGACGCGGCAGTAAAACCCAAGGTCTGTCAAACTTGTGTTTTATTTGCAAGAGAAAACCAAACTGTCCAAACTGTCTTATACCAAAAAACACAACCTAAGGAAAAACTGCTTGGTTCAACATTGACCTACCATAAAATAATACTCAAAGTCGTGCACAGGCAGAATCTTATAATAGAAACAAAACAGAGAGAAGAAAACCCAAAACACTGGAGATGTTGAACATTTTTGGTGCTTTCCTTTTCATTGTTCCCTCCAAATACAGTAGTTTATTCTTGACCCTTCATACTCCACAATGACAGTGAGCAGTATGATGATGCCATGTTTCCAAAACTTAGCAATTACTTAAGTTGAATTATCGCAGCCATAGAAATGACATATGAAACTTTTAAAAGCTGAGCCTTGTTGTAATAAACTGGAAGCAACCTTTTAATGTAAAACATAGAACATTTCTGCCTTAAATGTCTTGCAGTAAAAAAACATCAGATTTCAGCAGGGTTTTAAGTTTTCTTAAAGGTCTGTCTTAATTTTCAAAAGTCTCAAATCAGCCTGCCTGTTGTTATTTTCATTTCTTTATTTATATAAGGGAGGAAACTAGGATTGAACCCAACTGACAGCAGAAATTCCCTGCTGCCTCTTCTTCTAAAAAAGAAAAAAGAAACAGTCTTAAAGTGGAGTGCAGCTGTGTGAAGTTTCCATTCCTCAACAGCAGCTTTGTGACTAAGCTCCAGTCTTGCTAATGCACAGCCCACGATTAATGACTGTTTCCTAATTAACACCCATCCGGGCAACACAATTAAAAATAACTTCAAAGAAAAACGTAAGCTCTAAAAATATTAAGCAGCACAGGGATTTAAAATAAACTTCTCTCTCTTTCTCTCTCTCTGTCTCTTTATGAGATAACACACACATAAACACACATTTCTATATGACTGCATCACCACAGCCATGAGAGGTGTTTAATAAGATAAACATTACAGACATTTGTATCCTCCATCCCATTATTCCTGACATTTTAACTCTGACCACGGCTAACACAGAGCCTACAATGTTTTCTGACCGTTTAGATATTGCTATGTGTAATTATCACCATCTATAGGATGCAATCTAACAAGCTCAATTGTCTACAGCGAACAACAAACACAACTTGTGTGCGATCCACCTCATTATGATTCCTCCCCTCTACAAGTGAGCTGAAAGTTATTGCTGGGAAAATTATAAACAAGCCTTCCTCTCTCCGCGTCACATCTGTCCTGGCCATTGCCTGATTGCTTTGTGGGCACTGTTTAATTGCCAATTAGGGGGGAAACCAGGACAGCAATCACAATAGGTGTGTGTGTGTGTGTGTTTGTTTGTTTGCGTGTGCATGTATGTGTGTGTGTGTTTCGATATGTGTAGGAGGCAGCAGACGAGACAAGGTAAACTGAGGGTCTTTGAGGCACTGCTAAAAATATATGTTGTGCATTCAGTAGCGTTCTTTCATGCTAATGGCCTCGGATGCAAACACAGTTTTAGCTTCAAAGTAAAATAAGTTGGAGATTAAGCGGGAGACATCATGGCAGAGGCAGCCGAGTTCTCTGGTGCCTTTATTTTTTTTCCTTACAAAACATTCACAAATGAGATGATGAAAAAAAATGAAAAAAAATCTGCTTTGCCATTTGCCTAAATGCGAGACTAATGTAGTTATTTTGTAAAATTATATAAAATTAGTGCAAAATTGAACTGAAAGACTCTAAAGATGAAATGTCTGGTGTCCTTTATTAAAATGTGTTTGTCAGCTTGCTAGCTTACTTGGCAACTAGCTGCATTGCTGCAATATTAGGAGGCACATGAAGCTGCAAAGTGTTGACTTAATCAGTTCTCACTTTAATTATCACTCTGTCAGTCCTTAACAAACAGCTTTTCACATGAATCAGAACAAACAAAACAAAGTCAGACTCCTATATTGGGTTGCAAATATCTTTGTTACATCTTGTGTTCTGTGTCTCAGAGAAATCTACCGTATCACCTTAGCAACACTAAAAATATTTGTAAGGATTAATTCTATTAGCTTTGGTCTTTTCGTGGAAATTGGCATTAATAATTGGAAGTAATAGATTATAGTCTTTACCAGGTATAGCATATATGAACCCACACTGGTCATAGTGTGTCTCTGTGCCTTGATTTAACATTATTCAAGAAAAATTCTTCCCCACTGGCCCGAATTTCAGTGGCCTATACTTTCCCACTTCATGCTTTGTTTTGTTTTGTTTTTTCTACAGTCGAGTGGAATTTTCAAGTATGCTGGTTGACTCTCAAAGGCTTCTCATCCTATTTACGGGCAGCCTGTGATGGTTGGGGTTTATCAGCCTGTGATGGTTGGGGTTTATCAGCCTGTGCTAGCTGCTGGCCCTCTGGTTCAGCAGATGAGAGAAGTGATTGTGTAGCCTGAGGTGAGCAGACTGCACGCCGGACTCAAGGGGACTTAAGAAGTAACTTTAAAATTCACTCTGAGGTGCTTTTGAAATTTCAGTTACCCTTTGGCCCCTTATGTCCAGCCATTGAACACAGTCTTGTGTCCACTTTTGGGTTGCTATGTTGAGACAGGAAGTCCTCACCTGTTATACATCCTCCATTATATAAAAAAAACAAAAAAACACACACTTCTGAAGGTTTTTTTTTCTTTTGTGTGTGTGCAGAATAGAAGTTGCCTGCAGCTGCTTTGTGCTATTTTTTTGTTTGTGAGAAGGGGGACAGTCTTTTTATTAACCTCTGTGTTTTCAGTCTGCTGCTGATAAGACGGGACGTGACTCAGATTTTTGACGGATTGATAAGATGTAAAACTCATCTTGTTTCAAAGCATTTTCTTTATAAGTGTTGTTGATAGTAGCTCTTTATTAAGCAGATGCTCAGGCATTTGTTTCTTCTTTGTTTCATGTCAGGTTGTTTTCTCACTTAAACACTGTTGCATACCAATGGTGACCTCCGTGTCAGCAGTTTTCTAAGGTTGTTCCAACTTTACTCTGTAAGTGTTTACAGTGTTTTGTCATGTTTATGTTTACAGAGTTCCTGTAATTTAATTGAGAGCTTTCTAGCAATGTATTCCTTTAGAAAATAGCTATTTTTACTCGAGAGATCACATTTACTCATGAGCATTTGTCAATTAAATATGCCTTGAAGTGGTATTATAGTGTACATTAGACTGTAAAACAGAAAAATACTGTTCAAATGACAAAGAAATGGCATCTTGTATCTGACCAAGCCGTAACATACTTATTTTAACCTATAGATTGACATTGTTGTTAGTCAATGAATGTCACCAGTTTTAGGAATATTATGCTGACAGGCATTCAAACAGCGTCACAGTACAAACTCCACCACCAGCAGGGAGTGAAGTAGCCATGATCCATTTTTGGATTAGATAAGCAGTTTTAAATTGGCATCAGTTGTAGCTGTTTGCCATGAAAACTTTGAGAGTTGCATCGTCTTCAAAGACAAAGTTTTTAGTCACTAGTTGCTTTTGAGAATAAAGACATTGATGGAAACTGAAAATTTCTTGAACTAAAGGGAAAAAAAGTTGCCAATTTGGCAGCAGTTGGCTAAGGGGGAATCAAAAGGGTCCTTTGCCAACGATAAGTTTGACTTTGCAATAATCTTGCTTTCTGAGAGTTTGTGAGAATGCATTTATGTGACTGTTTCGATCTGTTTCATGCTACAAACGTCCATTCAGCTACTATTGGTGTGTTTCTGTGTCTCCATCCACCAGCTGTTTGCTAAATGGCTGATTGCTGACCCCTTGTTTTTAGCATCACTGTAATAATAAGAGTCTGTTTAGTTTGAAAGTAAAGGCTCACAAGTTCAGTATATTTTTCCTCCTGTTGCTTTTTATTCAATCATCTGTTGAAATGTTCCATCCTACTCACACGTTTGCACTCGTCAGTCTCGACTTGACACAGAAAAAGTTTCAGTGATGAGCAAAGTTGTCCTAAAAACACAGACAGAAGCTGAAGACATGAGTGCAATGCCAGATACTGCTCAGATTTGCCGGTTTGATTGGACTGGACACACTGTGCTGACATTTGGCAAGGACAATTGATTATTCAATAACTCCTGTCAGCCTATGATAGATCACATCTGAATCCAGCAGAAGGTGCATTGTCTGCAACTTTTTCTTTTTTTTTTTCTTTCGCATTTGCTACACACTGTGCTCCTCCAGTTTGGTTAGAAATGAGTGTTGTTTACAACTGCAGCCGTCTGAGGTCGAGGGACTTTCCTGCTCGCTGCGATCAGCGTAGTTTACTGCGTATTTGTTGACCTGCTGCGTGTTGTTGTCACTTCTGACATATTGGTCAATACTTGTGATTAAACTATAATGTTTCTCTTAGATTGTGTGACCCCCAAACTCTCTCGTGGCTGCACAATACGTCTTGATATATTTTCCAACTGAATCCTCTTATTAAATCTCTCTATAATGGCAAAAAAACAAGAGCGGAGAGACCACAGAGCTTTGTCATGTTTACTTACTGACTGCAGTTTTACTCCCTCTGTTTTTTTGTTTAATATTTAAATATTCAAATTCAGGTTAATGATATCAGCCAGACAATGAACGGCAACACTGTGCCACTGTTTGTGTGCAGTGTTAATTTACTGCTCAATGTTTAATTTGGTTTGTTTAGACTCTTAAACAAATCTTCTGAGCTTGTGTCCTCCTTTTTTTCATTACTGTCCAAGTGCTTAAGTCGCTGCACCACAAATTAATTACAGCACATTCACAAATACCCCCCATGTACCTTCATTAAACATTCTTTGAAATGTATTAAACATACTTCCAAGAGCTTTTGGCAGGGTTAGGGACCACTGTAAAATGCACCAGTGTTTTTTCATGATATGCATTTAATTTTAATGCAATTTGTAAGGATTTAACTGCAGTTTCTTACCCTGTAAAGTACTTTGGAGTCTAAACAGGAAACAAATCATTCCCTGCACCCCCAGTGCACAGATCTCTGCTGTGTTCATCTCTGTACATTTTAGCTGATTTTAGCCATCTATGTCACTTTTTTAATTGAAGAAATTGATAGAAAACATGATTTTCAATGACAATGACAGGATGCATGAGTCTCATACTCTGTATTCCTGTCCGCCATAACACTGACTTTAATCAGAATGGACATAACCCAGATGTAACCAATCCCAATTATATGTTGTTTTATAGTCTGTCATTGGTGTTCGCCTTGATTAACAATGAGCACAGTTTTCATTGACCATGTGGTTAAGTTGCCCAATAATATCCATAACTGCAACTAAATTGCCATAACTTTAGTATTCCCATAACCCTTTAGCTGTCATGCATAAATATTAAACAAAGATAATATTTTAGGACTGTTGCCACTACGTGCACAAAATGCCTCTCATAATGGTGTTCTTACTCAGTCATTTGGTGGAGTTCAATTTTTGTCATCTTTCTACGTCATTTTTCTGCAGACACATAAGGCACTCTGGGTGTGATTCACAAAGACGTCTTGCCAAAAACCTTTTTAACACATGGTCAGCGTTGGATTAACGGCTCAGTTTGGTTACATTTGAGCACAAAAAAGGGTAAAAACTTTAATTAGGATTAGAAAATGACGGTTGGTTTCCTTTTTTTTTTTGTTTTGCAGAAGATTCAAGCAGTCTTCTTTGCAAATGTCCTGTGTGTGTGTGTGTGTGTGTGACCTATCAAACTATCCCAACCCTCAGCTGTCTGGGGATTTTGATACTTTTCTACTACGTTGGGTGGAACAGTTGCGACATCGTCTTATATTGAGGCAGATGGGTTTTCACTGGAGTTTGAAATCATGGTTCTCATCTCACACAGAGGGGTATCTTGAGACTCAGAGGGGCAAGAAAAAGCTTGAAAAGGCTGTTTGACAACCCTGAAATGAGTCTGAGCTGCATTATATCGATGATTTATCATGTCTGTTGTATTAAAGCATAGTCCTTATCCTAAACGGGCATGTCCTGGCTACTAGAGCATGTGCAATCCTGATTTTCTGAGTGATTTAAGCCTTGGTGTTCAAAATATTACGACTCCCATTTGTATTTACACATACTGGTGAAGATTTATGTGTAAATGTAAATACAGTGAGGCCCCTTTTCCTCCATGACTTCCCCTTTCTGTCACGTCCACAGTTCAAACCTCCGCTGCATTTTTTGATGAATGCTTTTATTTTCCCATACATGTACAGTATTCCTCAGCCGTGATCTCTGCCCCCAGCCCTGCTGAATAAAGAACTGTCTGAATGTGCATTTCAAAGGCTGCAGCATTATAAAAGGAAGCATCAGTCTCAGATGAAAGCCTCACTGTTGATTCAAACATCCAGCAGCATCCCTCTCCCTATCCGAGCGCTCCTTTCGATGATGACACATGTTCTAATCATTGGGTCACGTCTCTCACCGACATCAAAAGTCCCACGTTGAGATGATGCAGAAACTCTCAAAGAAGCAGAGGAAGGCAAAGGGGAAACCGACTTCCTGGATTGGTTATGTCACGGAGGAGAAGAGAACGTTTGACACTTCCTTCTGTGCTCTCCCAGTTTTGAAGCCCTCCGGGATACAACGAGGACCGTGTAGCTGCTCTCTACCTCTGATTAGGGGACGTCCATGGGGAATTAAGCAAGCGTAGAAATGGATTTTTATTTATATATTTTTTGTGCATTGGAAAGTCATGAGGGAGATGAGGCAGAGTGTCAGGAGCGCAGGTCTCGGGGTAGCACAATGCATTTTTCCACGGTATTAATAGATTGCCCAGCACGGAGCAACCTGACCTAGTTAAAGTCTCCTGAATGGGCTTTGTTACTACGTGCGGCGCTGAGTGTGTGCCTTTGATTGAATGAACGGATACGGCGTAACCATCCGCAGATTTCACTTTATGTGGCCCGAAAGGCAGCAATTATTACAGCAGATGAGATTCTTGCCGCATGAATTTCCTTTTTCTTTCTTATCTCACAGTGAGGAGATATAGTGCATGTTGTAGGTAAAAAAAAACAAACAAACAAATATTGCCAAACCAAACTCTGTTAAATTAATCTTTTGTTTTGCAACCATTTAATATGATGTTATTCCCTTTAAATTAGCAGTTAGTTTTCCTAATGATTCAACTTTTTAATCTTCAAATTATTATGAATACATTCCCATTTTTGGCCGCATTGCTCTGGGATCCAGACCAAAGGATATGAAATTAAAGTAGAGCAACATTTTGTTTCCTTTGATATGTGCATACAAGCTTACATTACACTTGCTAGATTGAGTGTGTTGCTTTGGAGGTTTGAGCCTAAAAAAAAAAAAAAATAGAAGCCCGGCTGGTTCATAATGTTTTCTCATTATATTCAGGGAGCTACAGTCATTTTTGTTGCTGTGCTTTGCCACAGTTGCAGCTCACTGACACTGAAGGTCATTCGTCTTACAGATATTTATTTCTGTGCATGAAATATCAACCCAGATACTGATGATAAAAAGCTAGCTGCCGCTGCTCTGTGAGAGAATGCTATTCAGGTAAGAATGCAAATGTTACGTTATTATTAATGCCCCTGCAAGACTTTGTGCTCCGTAGAAGATTCACTGACCTCTTAAAACCGATCCAGATGGTGATGATACTTATTTTAATAGCAAAAGTAGATATACCTTTATGATAAATGGTGTTTCCTATTTACAGCTGGCTGGTGTGGACATGGCCAACTGCAGTGTTACATCCCTGTAGAGCTGCTGCAGGCTAATAAATTGCAAAAGAAGTCACTATGTGCAAACACTACTTTCACTAAGATAATTCCAGATAAAAAAAATGTTACCCTGAACAAACGTTTTTTTTTTGTCAATGACTTTATTTCTAACAGTTTCATTTATTTGACATGCTCTCATTTTCTCTGCAGTGTAGAAATAATTGTTGCGATGAATGAATGAGTAGAAAAGTCTCTGATTCTACAGGATGAAAGAGGGAACGGCAGATTGATCTCTCTTCACACATACACGTGCACACACACACACACACACTCACTGTAACACCCACCTGTTAAAGCCACTGCCAGGATGCACTGCAGGAACATGAACACATAAACACACACACACACAGACACTCACACACACACACCATCTTGGCCTCGGTGCACCTGATCACAGCCCACACATGGAGAAAACATAAACATAGCTCCACTTGCCAAAAGAATCACAGCGTGTTGCATGAGAGCGGCGGATGACTAAGGCAGGGGGAAAAAAAGGAAGTCAAAGCCTTTTAGTGAGCAGAGAGGAAGAGAGGGAAAACACTTGGCTGGTTCTTTGTTGTCTGCAGAGCAGAGTAAAC
This sequence comes from Acanthurus tractus, assembly GCA_029783725.1. NCBI lineage: Eukaryota > Metazoa > Chordata > Actinopteri > Acanthuriformes > Acanthuridae > Acanthurus > Acanthurus tractus. The sequence continues at coordinate 1,931,325 of JAQNCA010000009.1, forward strand.
TACACTGTGGTTGCTCTGCTGTCTTTTACCTTTACTCGTCACAACAACTGTGCCTCCCAGTAGAGCTTTCACTTCTGAACGTCTACATCCTGCAATGTGTTTTTTTTTTTTTGTTGTTGTTGCAGGTAGAAAAATGAGGAAGTACATATAGATGAGGAACATCTTTGAACAACCTCCCCGTGTACTTTGTTTTTGACTTCTCCGTACCCCCCCAGCTAACCTTCGCAACCACTCGCCTGTGTGAGCTGGTGATAAATCTCTGTTCCCTGTTCACCTTTTCGCCTCTTATAAGGTTCAAGTGTTGTGCCCCCCCCCCCCTCCCCCCCGTGCTCCGTGTGTGGCACAGCTCGGCCACTGACCTCCCGACCTTACCCAGCATCTCGCATGCACACACACGCAGACGAACACCCGGTGCATGTGCGCACGCTTGCACATGCGTGTCGTGCCTTTCCATGGGCACAGCTCCGCTCGTAATGGCAGAAGGCAGAAACTCCTTAAGGAAAGTGATGTCCAACGTGGGCTTATGCACGTACACACACACACACACACACACACACACACACAAAACCATATTGTGGAGAAATCTCTGTGGACTTTCTCGCATCAGTGCTTTTTGTCCCCGAGGGAGAAAAACTCCCTCTGTCACGACGGGGCCGCAGCGAACACCGTCCCCCACAAACATTGGAGTTCATTTGTAGATGCAGTGCTGTGTGTTCTGTTTAAAACTAGAGTGTGAAAAATGTCACATTATTATAATCTAATGGTAGGATCAAAAACTGTGTTTATAAATTGCTTCTGGCTTGTCTGCGTTGCGGTGTGATCACAGTTTGTGTTCTTTGAACATTTGCAGTATGTGTGTCTAGGCTCAGTTATATAACTCAATGTTAAGAATAACATACAGAACATGAATAAAAGTCGGATTCATGTTGCATATGAGGCTATAAGAACCAACTAACCTGTAGACAATGAAACTAGTTTCTAAGTTTAAATGCAGCACCCGAAACTCTTGATAAGTGCGTTTGTTTGTTATGGAACAAATGCTTTTCCTCTCTCCTTTATCTTTAATAAGAAGGAAAGGCGTGTGTATGGCTGTGTTTGTGTGAAATGAATAAGAACAAGTGAAGTTAAATCATTCATAAAGCCTTCCCAGGAAAAACAAACATCAAGCAATCTCCTCCAAACTGCAGAGCCTCGTAGGTGCGTCAGTATATTTACATATTGTGAAGACATGAAGTATTACCTCAAATATTTTATTTAGCGTTTTTTTTTTTTTTTTTTTATACCCAGGAGTGTTAAAGGAGGAGAGATAATTATATTGCATTGTTTCCATGGTGATGGCAAACCAGTTGATTTACCTCCTGCTGATTGGCTGGCAGTGGGATCAGTTTAGCTGCAGGTAGTGAATTACAGTGCTTGTAGATGCGGTTTTTGCCCAATAAACAGCTTCAATTCCAACACTCGTAATGAGACTGACTTTATTTAGGCAGCCGGAGTGGAACAGTTGTGAAAAATAAATACGATAAAAATGAGAAGAAAGTGCAGCGGCTGCTCAAAGTAGGCTACATATATCACAAGTGTCTGACCCAATACTGTTCATCAGGCAGACCTGCGAAAGGGTCGGACTAATAACTTCGTGTCGCACAGCAAAGATTTACAGGGACCTTTGAGCCAACTTGTGGAAAACTATTATGCAAATATACAACATTATCTCACCTTTCCTGTCATTTCCATCACCAAAAAGCTGTCACTAATGTGCTCCGCCTGCTGTGTGGGCTACATCCAGACAGAAATAAGAGAAACAAATGCAAGCAAACAGGCAGACATGAGTAACTTCCTGTTTTTTTTTCCCCCTCTCTCTCTCTCTCTCTGTCTGTCTCTTTCTCTTTCTTTCTGTTTGTCTCACTGGGTCTTTCATCCTCACACGTAGAGACACTTTGTCAGACTGATGTACGCTCACGCAAAAACACGCGGAGTAAACAAGAAGACAGAGAGCAAACAAGGAGACAACTGAAAGACGCTCCTTTTTTTTTTTTGCACTCCATGCAACCGCGCATTTGTGGGAGCGGATGGGCGCACATGAGCAGCAGAGCATCGGTGCAGAGGCGCACTCATGGAAGCATACAGGAACAAATAATCATAAAGCGGTGAGTAATCACCTCTGCAGTCCTAATTACACCCCCATTCACGTGTAGTCACCCATGAGTAACCAACCGGACCAGGATAAACAAGCCCCTTGGTGTCATGTTTGGGACATAACAAGGATGAAACTCGGGCAGGGACAGAGGGCGAGCCGAGGGGTGAGAGTGGAAAAAGTAGCCTTAAGGAAAACGCCCACCATGGAGAACAATTTTCACTGCCTCCAAGCAAAAAAAAAAAAAAAAAAAAAAAAAAAACAAAAAAAGAAATAAAATTAAAAGAAGCAGACGCAGATTTATTGCCTT
>JAQNCA010000009.1:1941936-1953601 GCA_029783725.1 Acanthurus tractus
CATTACCTATTGTGTCGGGGGTCGCAGATGGGGGGGGGGGTGCTCCATTATATTTAGACCCCGCAATAAAACCCACCAGTGTGTACTTTAAAAAAAAAAAAAAAAAAAAAATCAGCTCCACTCCACTCCAGAGAGGAGCGACACGCACAGTAATGATGTTGACTCAAGTCTGATCCATGTGTACACTTCCCCCTCACTCGGCGTGCCCAGAGAGGGAGGTTTGCGTTTGTGGATGTTTCATTTTTTCGAGGAGTGTGCATAATAAGCAAAGTGACAGGGGACTACAGTGAGAACTACAGTACACCATCAGAAAAAATGTTTGAATAATGTTGCCTAATTGGTGCCCGATATGTTTGGGAGCAAAACAAGAGTAAAGAGAGCAGTTAGCTATACTTAGCAACAGTTTTAGCTCAGTCGCAGAGCGGCTCACAGTTTTCCGATTGGCCCGCTGAGGAATGGTTTTTGTCTCCGGAATACAAAAACAAAATGTGGCTTCTTCGCCCATTTGTTTTAAAATTTGAAGTTAATTTATGCGTTTGTGGGGAAAAAAAACAAAAAAAAGAATCCATGCATCGCAGATTGGAGCAACCTTTAACTGTAGCATCGCATCAACAGATGAGCCCCACCGTCTGCTGGTCTCTCCTCCACCCCACCCCCCGCCTCAGGACAGCAGCCAATGAAGAATGAATTATGAATCTTTGGCTGTTAAGCAGTTATACAAATTGTGGACAGATTTATTTGATCAGTGGAAGACAGAACCATCAACACATGAGCTTGCAGCCTGCAGGTATGTGTGGATGCTAATCGCAGTGTGTTTAGAAAAAAAAAAAAAGGGGGAATAGCAGCTTCATTAGCCAAGATGTTTAACAAACTGAGCAGGAGAGGAGGAGGAAACACAGTGGGAAATCTGTGGGAAGGGCTGGGAGAAAATTAAAGAAGAAAATGAAGAGACATCAGAATAGGAATGACAGAATGGAAAGAGAAAACGAGATGAAATTCCTAGATAGATTTTAGGACAAAATTAAATGTAAAAATGAGAAAAATTAGGATTTTGTAATACATTAAAAAAAAAACATTTTAAACAGTTAAGATTGTCACACTTTTTTAGGTGAATCAGAAAAATTAAAGAAATAAAAACACACAAGAGCATCACTTTAGCCATTAAAAGTGACCTTGCTACTCTTCATGCATTCAGGAAGCTTTTTAAATATAAATATATAACAGAATTAGTAAGGTGAATGATTTAAACACAGTGCCAACATGACTTTCAGCTGCTTTCACAGTTAAAGCCTTCTGCCTTCTGTCATATTAATACAGGGAAACAGTAAGTTAATCAAAAAGACATGTCTGACATTTTTGTTGGAGCATTTAAGTGTTTAATTTGAATTTTAAGACCAGATTTATTTCATATTATCACCTTATAATTTTTTGTGGGATGTTAGCAAAGATTTACCTCTTTAAAGGTGTTGTATTAAACAACACCTTTAAACTCAAATTACAGTACAGTCTCTTTAAGGAAGTGAAACTAATGATAAATACTAAAAAGTGTGTTGTAAACAAAAATTCATGCCTTTTTTTCATTTTTTAATCAGGAAAAAAAATAGTGCACCAGTATTCTTATGCATCCTATTCTGCTAACTGATGATCCAGTAAAAATGGGCCAACAACCCAATTTGGGAGCCATCTCTTCATTTTAGAAATGCTCGACTTGCACATAATAGGTGGATTAAATGCACATTACACTGAAGCAATCCCAGTTCTATGATTGATATTAGAAATCAGTACTTTCATTTAGGGATTGTGGTAGTATTAGAATAGAAGAAGAGATGAGTCCTACTCAAGGATCAAAAGGATGTATTAAGATAATTGTACAATATTTTATTTTAGTACCTCTGACACATAAAAAAAAGGGCCATATCCATAGAGTGAAACATCTTATTTGCTCAGGAAGGTATTTGTTACATTTTCCCTCTCATTAGCAAACGAGTAATGGAATTCTTTAATCACCGGGCATCCAACATGGTTCCAGTGAAACCAGCACAAGGCCTTGAAAGTCCTCCGAGTGATAAAACTTGAAAGGACTCGAGGGAATCAGTGAGAATAGCTGACCCAAATTAGCAACAGAAAAAAATACATTTACTTATGTGGAATTTGATAAGCCAGTTAAAATAGACACTTTGTTTTGTTTTTGCCTCACAGAATAAACAAATTAAGAAGGCGGGTACATCTTTGTGTTTTTTACACTCTACATTAAACTGCCTTTGCTGCCAGACCTGCTGCCACCTGCCTTTAAGCTAATTTAAGGTTTAATGATCTCTTCAAATATCATCATTTTTCCTGCAATCTTGCTTCTCCACTGACACTAGGAAATGTCAGGTGTCTGTGTTTTACGCCACCAACCTCAAACTTTTTCAGGTCAGTCCTATTTCATGTCACAAAAGTCTTTGTTTTATGGATAATGTCACCTTCCATTTTCTTCCGTTGCTGCAGGAAATCATCAAGCTGCTTGACTGCCATTACATTTCATAAGTTTGTCAGTCTGAATTGTCTGTGAGGACAATTTGTAGTTACTGTTTTTTTTTTCCCCCCTGCTTTTTTACAATCCAAAAATGTTTTATTCAGGCACTAAAGTGAGAGTAAAAGCAATCAGTGGCACATGAATGAAAGAGAAACTGCTATGAATCAGCAGCAGGGACAAGAGCCTTGACTGCCTCTCCACCTGAAAATGCTTTTGATCTGATGTGTCACAAGATGATGCACAGTTGACAATTCTCTCCTGCAGCACTCAGAGAGAGAGAGAGAGAGAAAAAAAGCACTCTAACTGTTCCCGGCCCACATGTGCTCAGTCACACACATACAAAGGTATTCTGCCATTTGCCAAGACCACTTGGACCAGCCTCCAACCTGTTGAACACAAAGCCGAGATAAGATGGATTTAGGCGCCCTGTCTCTCTTTGTATTTCCCAAGCAAAATGTCAACAATACAAGGTGTCCTGGGGAGTGGCTCAAAACCAAACAGCTCCCCTCTATCAGCCTGTCTGGCCTCTGATCCCCTTTGATGCTACGTCTTTCCATTAAAACTCTAAACGGATCTTAAACCCCTTATCTTCCTTCAGCTTCCACTGCAGTCATGCAACTCGCCAATGACGAACGACACACCCCTCCTCATGCCCCCGGGGTGCCTATGTGTGTGCACATGCAATCCGGAGCGCAACACTTACGTGTCTCCGTAGATGCAACCGCGTTTGTGTTTGTGTGCGTAAATATGTGTACCAGTGCAGCTAAGTGGCTGTTGACAGTCCTCCTGGCTTTGTGCCGAGCACCTTGAGTGACGTGGGGTATTAAAAGTGTCAGTGTTGGGTGACATGGCTGTGATAAGGAGCCAGTGAGAGTCATCCTCATTAAACATCAATCCTGCTTGGCTTACAGGCTTGTTGCCCTGGGCGACACCCTGTATTGTGACACAAAGAACAGCAGCTAATGCTAAAAAAAAAAAAAAAAAGAAGAAGATAGAAAAGAAGCCCTCTGCTGTTCTAAAAACCGCCTCCTATTTCTGTCACCCGCAGGTAATTTGATGTCTTGTTTTGTATACATCTGATATACCTACAGAATTTCCCATGTCTCGGCTTCTACTGTTAACATATGGGCAGATTAAACCATGTTAGAGGTGCATGTGTTTGCTTATCGTGAGTCCTAAATTAAAGTCTAGTCATCTGTAAAGTATTATAGGATTAAAATAGTTTTGTTACCAACTGCAGATGGTGCTGAAAGGGATTTGTTTGTTTCTTGTCTCTCTCTCTCTCTCTCTCTCTCATACTCTCACTCATTCCTTCCCATCAAACACACACACACACACACACACACACACACACACACACACACACACACACGTTCATGCACACAGTGGCAGGGAGAGTGGTATATCAGTGCTCAAACCATTCCAGTGTGTCTGTGTGCTTATCAGTTGTCCTCAGAGCACTAAATAGACACACTGTGACTGGGGATTTCTTTCTGACAATGCTGACTGCAGACCCTGTATTGTGTCAGTCTGCTGAAAATAGCTGCATGGATTTAGCAGCTTTCCAGCTACAGGTGTGTAATGTAAAAAAAAAATATTGTAAAGGCTGTGTATGCGGGTGTGTGTGCGTGTGTGTTGGTAAGTGTGTCATATGGTGTCGAAGGATAACACATTTTCTTTTTCGTTTAATTCTAGCCTTATTCCATATTGTGTGTGTTCTCACACATGTCCACACTGAGCCTTTGGCCAGAATCTTAATCCTTTTATTCATCTTCCAGAATAAAAATACTAGAGCTTGTCTGGGTTGAAATTGGTGCACAAATACAAACAACACATTTAGCTACAAGTGCATGCAGCATGCATGTTACAAAGATCGCAGGAGCCTCACATTGAGGGACAATGCAGGGTGCAGTGGCATCAGTTACACATGCACCTCAGTCAGCGTTATATCATCACTACATTTTCATTCAGGTGAGCTGTGTGCAAGTTTCAGTAGGTCCAAACAGAGTTCCTTCACCATTGCTTTTCTTTTTGTTCATGTGACATAGGTCCAGCATTTTCAGTGAGCTTTCCCCAATCAACTCAGTGTATTCTGAGACACATACACATACATACACACACATACACACATTCGTATTCAGGCTGTTTTAATTCTAAGAGTAGCTATAAAGACATCCAGTTATGGTTATAACAAAAGTGAACCAAAAAGCAAAAACACCAACACAACTGGTATAAGAGACCGAGGGGAAGCTTTAATAACAAAGGCAGATATACTAACAAAAACCAAGAAACAGCAAAACGGAATCGAAATACTAGACAAAGGAAAAATATAAAACTGGGTAGTACATGGAGACAGAGATGAGGCAGCAGAGCCGAGGGAGTGTCATCAACACAGGTGAAACTTGTATGTAATCAAAAAAGTAAGGAAAGTAACAGATATAGGAAGTTATGAAAGCCTGACAGAAAACCCACTAAAATAAAACAGGAAATAACTGAACTTAAGATGCTTACTGTGGCAGATATTTTATCACTATTGATTTGTAGTCATAAATGCTAAATGCATGCATCAAGCTGCATTAACTATCAACCTCTTACTGGGCATGAAGCAGTTATTTTAAATCTCTCATCCTGTCTTAATTTGCCTTACATGTTTTTTGCACAAGTAAAACACACAACTTCTGCAAACACAGAAGTCTTGATCATCTTTCTCTGCTGTTAATAAAGTGCCTACACAATTTGTTGTATTGTTAAAGATAAAAAGAAGAAGCCTCAGCCATCTTAAATTTGTGCAAATTGCCTTAAGATGCAAAACAAGAAAAGGGAAGAATATGAAGATTGAAGGCAGGAAATAAAAACACGGTCCGCCTGGTTTGTTGTAGTCATGGTCACGGTCGTCTCAGTCAAGGCTGTAGTGGCTTTCTGACAGCGATGGTTAGTATTGGATTTCAGTGTTTGTCCAGCTTTAGATTTAATCTGACATGTACCTGTGTCAGTATATCATCCCCCATTCCTCAAAAAAAATATATATATACTATTTAACAACCTCCACATCCACCCTGATCCTCCAGTGAGTCGCAGGCAGCTTCATTTTAATGACAACATTTTTTATTTTCCCTGAAAGATAATGCTGGAGTTTGAGGTTGTAAACTGTGTAGTGATATTGATCTTGCAAAATGAGGCGCTGGAGCAGAATTCCAAGCAAATTGAAACACGTTTTTTTTTTCTTTTTTCATATGCTCATTTTGTCAGGTGCAGAATCAATCAGTTTGGAAAGCGTGTGCTCCACCGCCTTGTCAAAAACGAATAATGTGCTCTCCTATCGATCACGGAGATACAGAATCTTCACTCATGTCAGTTCTCAAAGGGAACTCAGAAACCAATCAGGCGCACATCAAACTGGTTTCCCACCTCAAGGAACCCTGTTCGTCTGTGGAGACCAGGAGATAGGTTATGTCTATTCATGAGTCACTGCTGCTCCTCTCCTCATCTCTAAAACTCCCTTTTCCCCAGCCGCAAACACCTATAACTCTTCCAAGTTCAAACAGCCTGTGCCATTCAGCAGCCAATGGCATCATTTAGCAGCTGGTATTGTGCTAATTATCATCTGGTTTCACAACCTCAGTTCAGAGGCCATATTGGATCCAGACTCGGTGATGAGTCACTGGCCACGGGGGCGGCACCAATGTGGGTTTTGTCGCGTGGTTGGATAATTTGCATAAGGAAACCAGCAGGGTTTGGCCTTAAGAGATTAGGGTCAGTGGAATAATAGAAAGGTTCACTTTTATTTCTTAATCAAAATGGTGTCCTCAGGGCTTGTACAAGGCTGCTCTAATAAGAGTTATTGGGAGTGTTCGCCTTATGTAATGCTCATCCTGAACATTTTGCTGATGATCAGCAGTGCTGAATCCGATCTGGAAACATTCGACCCATCCGGGTGAGTGTTAGATATCAAGGATTCTCCTCCTGTTATTCTACGTCACTTTTTCATCCTTCTTTTACATCATCTTCAACCCAGTTTCCCTGAAATCAAAAGGCATGACTGATGATGGAAATCCGCAATTAACAAAGGCATTACATTAATAAGTCATTCAAGTATAGAAGAGGAACAGATACATTTGGCAACACAAAATGTTTTAAAAGTGGAAAATTAAGCTAGTAAAGGCACCTGTCAATACCACTGCAATGGTATAATTGCAACACTACTGTTACCACCTTAAGCACACACAGTTTCATATTACCAAACGTCCTCGGTGACTCAACACTGTAAGCTTTAGATGATATCAGATGACCTTCATTACTAGATAGAGAGTTCCCTTTTATCATGGAATTTTAAAACATTCACACTTCATATTTTTTTGAGAGCTTTAAGGACTCCTTGTTGATACTGTCTTTAAAAGCTGAGGACTAAAGTTATTCTTTCATCCTTACTGTTTTAAGGAGGCGCAAGGTCTTTCAGGTTGCTGTTTTGAAGTTTCAGGGGAACAGAAAGTCTTTGTCAATTGACATTATATGCAACATTTACATTATAATACTTATAATATGCCATTTGATATAGAAGAATGGTAATATTGACATAGAATTGCCTTAACAATGCCCCAATTCATACCTAAAATGTAAATATAAAAATACATATTAATGGTCAAGACTTGCAAACATGTATAAGTGAAAATACTCACTTGAGACATATAGTGTAATATTTAGAGGATGTATCTTAATAAAATGGGTTCAAACTGCACGTTTATCATTCCAAATGAGAAAAAATAAATAATAAGTCCATCCCATTTACCATCAACATGGCTGTAGCTTAGTCTAGTTGACACATGAACTGCAGCAAAACATTATGCTCACTTTATGGATGGAGGTATCACACTGCAAACATCAGCAGCTCACTCTGCAGCCATGACACAGTGGTGTCGCCGGCGCTCAGCCTTCAGCCTCAGAGAGCTTACAAGGCTTACTTATGTGTGGTCCAATCAATAACAGGGCCTGTGAAGGTCCAACAGCGATGCATTAAGACGCATCACCACACCACACCTCACCTCCTCTCAGGTTAGAGCACCAAACACTCTATATTAGGAAAAATGTAAGTGAGAAACCATTGATAAAATAATAACACTGTAAGATCATGTCATGATGTTTAAGTTTCTTTTTTTTCCCCCAATGACATTTAAAGTACCTTCATCTTAATCCAGTAGTATTTATAGTTTTTCCCCAACTGAAGATAAAAATGTTCCTTATGTTCAAGCTAATCATTGCTTTGATGAGCAGAATGATGTTTTCCAGGTACATTGCCACACTAAACAGTTTGTGGAGAGGAATGTGCAATCCACATAACATATGTCTCCACCGCTTTATGTGTTTCACAGCTTGTTCCCTTCAATAAAGTTTTATGAGGCTGTGTTATGTCATGTGCTTGTCACATACTGCATATGTTTACACATCGATTTTACCTTGGGGTGTCGAGGAAATACTGGATATGCTCCTCTGTGTTTTTCTTCCCCCCCTTAGTATGCAATCCACATACAGCCACATGTTTAGAGGCCACAATGCATTATCACTCCACCAGGGAAAGTGATGGTGCGTGAAGAGAAAGGTGAGAGGAAAAGTGCATAGTATGTATGGGGAAGGAAAAAGAAAAGCATGGGAAAAGAAAATGAGCAGAATACCTGTAAGATGGACACAACTCTTGTAGTATTTTGCTTTTTGTGGTGCCTGTTTCTCTATTTTTTGCAATGTCTGAGTTATATGTGGCCAAAATGCATCAAAAGTGGTTCTATTTGTAGTTCTTTACTTTTGATTACATAACTAAATTTGTCAGACTTCTGTGATTTAAGCATTACTATATTTTCAGATTTTGTATAATGTTATGCTTTAACTAAGAAATTTCCCCTTGAACAATCATGACAGCCTACCTTCCGACCTATTAGCAATTATATTCAAAAATATGAAACTCAACTGGAACATCATGATTATGTTGTCTGGTCTGTAGCCTGTTTGCCACACAGAAAAATGCTATTTACCATATGTAGGACTCATTTTAAAAAACACCAACAAACAAACTCATGATACTAACATCTTGTGCACAAAGTATTGCATCAGTGAAATCCAACTAAAGATTAGAAAAGCAGATACTGGAGCTCATTGAAAAAGCTGCGACTGGCTGCCCATGTTTTCTCTTGCACTATCATCATCTCAGTTACAAACTCTTATTACGTTTGTCGCCCTTTGACAACAAATAAAACAATGTTAACATGATGACTGTACAGCACTTTCCCTCTATATTGTAAAAAGACAAACAAAATAGGATTAACATGATGCAACTCCAGCTCTCTTAGTTTGTGTGTAGAACACTGTTGCTTTGTAACGCAAAGTAGGCAAGTGTTGAGAATTAGCACATGTGCTAAAACAATATTTAGCACGTTTCATGTGATTCACCCAATGTTAATGTGACGTCCATGTCAAATCAAAAATTACATGAAATGAAACTCTAGTGAGTGAATTGTAACCATGAAGTTGTAAAGAAGATCGAATTCAACTCACAGCAAAAAGTCTGTGGCTTTTTTAAGGTGTTTTAGTCATTGAATAAGTAAACAAATGCCTACAGTGTCACAAAAACATCGATATTTAATTGTCCTTTTTCCTGCCCTCATTGAAAGTCAGTGTTTACACACATTTTTCCTTGTCTACAACTTCACCGGGCAAGTGTTTACTTCACAAAAGAGCGATCAAAGAAATTCCTGTGGTGCTATATGAAAGCTCAGTGTTTGTTTGTGTCAGTCCAGTAAACCATAAAGTGAACGTGAAATGTGATTAACAATGGCTGATATGTACAAAATAACTGGCCTGTCTGAATTTTCTCTGATGTTGCCTATAAAAACGACCTGCACGTTGCTAATATGCTGTAGGAAACCTGCTGATTTATGTTCCCCTGAAGGAGTTTTCAACGGAAAAGCTCTGAATCCAACTAGCTTTGAAGAAAAGCAGTTGGTATGAGACGAGCATCGGCTCCTCTAAAATATTAGATGAGACATGAAGCGAAACTCTTTCATGCTGGTTGACAACTTTTGTATTTTATTGGCGTATTGTTAGATTGAGGTAAAATAAAAAGAAGGGAGAAAGCAAAAGGATGTCATAGGCAATCGGGGGAAGATCATTAAAAAGTCATTGTTTTCCTGTGGCATCAATTGAGCAAACGCTTGCAATCAAACCCCCACCCCCCCCCCCTCCACCCTCTACCTGAACACGCCATCGCTCCTCATTTGATGGTCCCTGTAGTCTGCCACACTGGGTCACTATGGAGCCCAGGATTGATTTTAATCAGAGCTGTCACCGGATCAATGGAAGTTTATTACCCCCAGAAGGAACACTTGCGATGAAGCTGTGCCTCCTGGGAAGTGTCGTTTCACCAGCCTTCATCATCCAACCTGCTAACACCCCTTAGGGAGCATCTGGTATGGGAATTGCAGTTTTTTATTGTCTGCAGTAAAAACTCATTGTTATTCTTCTGAAATGTGATGGTTTGGCCGACAATTGTGTCATGAAGGAAAATTGAAAGAAGTGCCACGGCGGAGAGAATATGCCTCTAAATACATTAGCTGAGAGCACGGGTGCGATTTGTCAAAATGCAAAGCGATGTGGCCAGAAGTGGATAGACAAAAGAGGAATGAACAACAGAGCGGGGGTTATTTATTTGCGCTCGCAGTCCCGTCAGCATGATGAAACAGTGGGTTTCTCATCTAATGCCTGGTATTTGCGTGCAGCAGGCGTTCTTCGCAACACAGCGTGTTCTATTAGAGCCATTTAGAGAGCCCGCTGGAGCCCACTCCCCACTGCTCTCAATGCACTCTGGTTTGCAGTTGCCCAGGTGACTAGTACATGGCTGTGATTAATTGCACTTTGTTAATAAGCACTTGCTGCAACAACTGTCTGCTCCAGCTATCTGAGCATACAGTATCTGTGTGTGTGTTGGTGGAAGAGGTACATCCAAACGTGCACACACACGCACACACATGCGTATCTGTGCCAAGCCTTTGTGCCTCCATGCTTTTGTACATGATCATATTCACTTGGGGGTTAAACAATTACAAACAAGAGAGGTCTCTCCCCAATATTGTCCTCATTTCTCACTGTCCCCACCACTAGTATTTGTTTAGTGATATATGAGGTGAACCTAATACTGTTCTCACCAACCCAATGTCCTGATTACAAACAATTATTCATTGTTACTTAGAGTAATAAAAGGGTAATGAGGCCTCATAAATCTACTGGCTGGTACTCCCATTCGCTCCCAGAGGGGTGTTGCCAACTGGCTCCCATGGGAGGGGGGGGTGCGAGACTGGGTGAGCAGGATGGTCATCGCCAATGTCAAGCGTTTGACCTGCTTCGCTGATTTAAGTCTGCTCAACTATCTCGTAAAAAGCATCACATTATCGCTCGGTAAATGGCGCCGATGATAAATCTCTGTCGGAATTTATGTTGGCGCTTCAAAGAACAGCGAGTGATGAATCATAAAACATTGGAGTTTATCGATACACAGGCGGCTGGGTGAAAACGCACGCACGCACGCCGAGGCTGTTATTGGATGCATCGAAATGACTGATTAGATGACAGGAGGCTGTAAGTGTGTGGCATCAGATTATAGAGTATAATGAAGGAGGTAATGCTAAATGATCTGCAGGGAGGTTGATGCTTTCATTACATCCAAGTGCTGATGTTGGAGGAACATCTGATCAGCACATGACGTTTGATGTGCAATGTCAGGAAATGAAACGAGAGAAATAGAGAAAGGAGGTAGGCAAGGAGATCTTTATCATCCCAGCACACGATGTAGGAAGCCTGCCTTTGCTAAATTAAACTTGAATTAAATGCTCGAATTTTCTAATCCCATCAACCTGTTTCTCGTTCCCACGCTCGGCCTCCTACACGTTAAACTCACACACACACACACGCACACACGCTCTCGTATATGCTGCATTTCTCGACTTCCCTGCAGAACAGAATGACAGTGTTACCATGACGCTACAGCAGCGGTCAGTCATCAAGGACAGCTCGTTGAAATTCTGCTCGTCTCTCCCCCTTTCTCCCTCACTTTGCCTCTATGCTCCCAACCCTCTCCCCTTCCCTGGCCAGGGTGAAGCGGCCTGCTTT
>JAQNCA010000009.1:1953701-1966266 GCA_029783725.1 Acanthurus tractus
GGGTGAAGCGGCCTGCTTTTGTTAACAGCATTACATAAGTGCCTGAAGACGAGCAAGAGAGAAAGAGAGATGGAAGAGGACACATGCAAAAAAAAAAAAAAAGAAGGGGGCTAAGATTGTAGAGAAAAATAGAACTCATGTATATAATGCACAGATAATCCTTTGTAAATCACTTAATGTTCCCCTTTATAAAACAGGGATAAAATGATTAGGTGGCTGTTTGAACAGGAAACTGCTTGTCCCCCCTCTACACACACACACACACAAACACACAAATCACACACATGCATTCCACTGCTAAACAGATGATGATTGCCAGGAAGCACTTAGCTTTGCACTGACCCCAGTGTTTATAGTAAGGATGGAAGACAGGATTATAGGAAACATATAACAGGGGTACAGATCGAGGCGAGGCAGAGATGGATGGAGGAGAGTGGACGCTTAAGTAATCTATGAAGGCGGACTCATGGAAGGGAAGACCTTTGATGGACTGCATGTTCAAGGACGGGTTGAAGTGGAAGGGATGGGTGAGGAGTGCGTGCATGTGGGCGGTGGTGGGGTTATAATAAGTAGAAGGTTGGCGGGTGTGATGATGTGGCGGGGAGGGGGGGGGGGGTTTGATGCGATAAGTGGGCCGTTCCACGCAAAACACGTGTTTTATTCTGCCTCATTTAGCTCAGCGGAGGCCAGACTTTGTGACTCCCACTTCTCATGGGACACGCTGATACATTCTGATCTGGGGAGCGCCCGCTTACATGTGTTCACATGAGTACACTCATCGGCGCCAATGGCATAAATATCCATCAATATAATGCAATGGGACTAAAAAGGCTCGAGCTGATTTTTTTTCTCTGTGGCACCCACAAACATGTACTTGCACACGCTTACATACACACACATGCATGCATACAGACACGCAGCTGCACCTGCCTTTGACTGGCCCATTAACCATGTTGAGAGGGAGGAAAGTCGGGGGCAGTGGAGTGTCTCTTATTCCAACAATCAATCATACATTAGCCAGATAGCATATCCAACTGAGCAAGCTGCCAAGCAGACAGGGAGACAGAGAGGAGGAAATCTCTGCCTAACACCAGGAGCCAGATGCATAAAGCCTGTGTAGGTTCAATACTAATAACCTGCATGCACACAGCTTAGGAAATATGCATACTCTCTCTTTCAGATTTGTAAAGCTGGTGTGCGCACAGATCTGTTTTGCACAGCTTGAAATTGGTTTTACATAAACTTGCCTGATCTGAGAATCTTTGGGATGTTCACTGGACATGGTGGCATTGTGAAAGTCCAACAACAACAACAACAGAGCAACTGTGCCGAATGTACAAGTGTACATTTGTGATCAGACAATGACAGTAAATCAAATATTAAACTCTGCTGATAGTAACATCCTTTTTAATCGCAGTTACTGTCAAAAGTAATCAGTAATATGATTATTTATTTGCATTTAATTTATTTGCATTTATATTCCAACAGAGTTCACAAATATATTTGCAAGAACAATTAAACCATAACAAAATTAACACCTGTGAGTAAATTGATTTGTAATTGAAAACATCAAAAGTAACATAAATGTGTATCTGTTTGACATTTTATTCAAAAAATGCTAGAACAGAACTAATGATATATTCCCAATTAAACTGGCGAAAAGACTACAACCAAAAGTAATGGCTATTAAATGAAAAATTGTGGCACGGTCTACAGTTTGCACAAGGTGTGCACATTCTCATTGCATGTCCTGTTTTTAATAGCTGCAGATTATTTGTAGCAAAAACATATTTAAATTGCACAGAGACACCATTTATGGCCCCCACGGGTACCAACTTTTGTGTTGTGAACATTTATAGATATTGCAAATAAACTACAGCAATCTGTTCCATTTCCCCATCGGTTCTTTTAGGCGATGTAGCAAATTAGCATGGATAAGTCCTAAAGAATATACTGTGTACTTTGAAATGAATGATGCTGACAGTCATCAAAGAGGAGTGTGGGCACTAATGAGTGCAGCACAGCTTCAGCTGCACTAGCAGGAAGCATTGCTCAGGTTGGCTTTTTCCAACCTGCCTGTTCATTTATTCATGCTGTGTTTTTCCCACCCAGTGAAACTCATTCAGTATGACCCTCCAACCCTCCATCCGTTTCTGGCTGCTCTTCATTTTTGCTTGTCCTTTGCTCTCCTGTGTCATCGGAAGAGCATTCAAAGCATCAAAACTCAATTATCGGATGTTTTCACTTGGACAAGGGTTGGTTAAAATGGACTAACACAGTTTCTATTATATAAGATGTTATTTTACAACTTCTGTTGGGAGTCATGGTTAGAGTGTGCTTTCCCTTTAAAATGGTCGGTGTACCTTTTGACATTTTGTTTCTTACAAAATCATCTATCAGGTACAGCTTCTCCACCTGTGTAATATCAAATAATGTTGCTGCCTCCAGCTCTTTGCTCTCCATGCTGACTGCAAGTAAAAACAGAGGAGCAGAGGACAGAGCCTCTATGCTGCCTTGATTTTTTTCTGTCGGTCCACCTCTTTGGTCCAGGCTGAAAATATCTCAACAGCTACTAAATGGATTTCCATTAAATTTGGGACAGACACTCTAGGTCCCTGGACGAGGAAGCTTACTGTCTCTCTCATTTTTGGCTTTTAGTAAAATGTTTTTACTAACTATTGGATTTATTGCCATTAAATTTCATATCCGTGGCGGCCTGAGGATGGATCTAATGCCGTCGGTGATCCCCTGACTTTTCATAAGGAGAAAGCTGACATTTGTGAAATTTAGTAAAATGTCTCACTGGCTATTGAATGGATTGCCATGAAATTTGGTTCACACCTTCTATTTCCCCCTCAGGATAAATTTGTAATAACTATGGTGATTTTTGAACTTCTATGTAGCGCCATCATCAGGGTGAAATGTCAATTTTTCCAATACTTTGATGCGTGACCAAAAATTTGCAAATCCTATTGCTGTATTTGCTAATTAGCAAATGTTACTGTGCTACTTTCTCAACAAAGATTGTGAGCAGATTTTTTTAATTGCGTTGCTGTGGCCAAGTCTCATAGCTGCAGTCCTCTGTGATGCTCTAAAGCTTTTTGTCTGCCGTCTATATTGTATTTGAGGTACAAGTGTGCAATAAGCTGCTGGAATGACTGTAGGGAGCAGGTATGAAATGTTAGGTCATGACAACTATCAGTTATTATATTAGTTTTATAAAAACAGAAGAGCAAAAGAGCAGTAACAAAGAAAACATTGCTTCGGTTAACAACAACGCCCAGCTGAATTGTACTCTTGTACAGAGATGAAAAAGACAAATGAGCTTCAGCTCAGCAGTGCTGTTTGATGTAAAAAGGATACCGCTGCTCTGAAGGAAACAGACAAGGTAAGTAGAACATTATATTTAGTTTGGACATTTATTTAGACATCAGGTGCATCATTAGGGACACAAACAAAAGATGTAGAAGTTTTTGTATAAGAGTTCTTAAAATGAGAAAAGGTATTGGGATTTAAATAAAAGTAAAGGGAAACATAGTGGCTCTCCAACTTTATCTATCATAACCTCCTTGAGAAATTAATTTTTTTGGTAAAGTTTAGGAAAACAAAGCAACAAAACATTCTTCTTTTTTCCCTTCATAAATCTCATTCATTTATTCTAGTTTTACTCCATGTTTTTCCCTGGACATTCACGCCTCAACTGCAGTGGCTCTTTGCCCCCCCCCCCATGGAGTCTGCCCCACAGTTTGAGAAGCACTGCATAATTAAGACTGTAATTAAAGCGCTGGGCAGCCACAAACTGCTACAGTCAGTGTGGCCTGGCACAGACTCCTCAAGTTGCTGAGGCTCCACTGGGAGGATGAGATTACAGCCGTCACAGCGATAACGCTCAGACAGTGTGTATTTACTGCCGTCAAAGTTAGCTTTAATAGGTTGAGTGGACCGAAAGGAGACCAACGCATGAAAAAAACAAACTTCTTTCCCATTTCTATTTATTTTTATTTTACTCAGCTGTTTCTTTTATTTTGCTGCTGTGTACATATCGGCAGAAATCCCACAGTCAGCACCACAGACAGCAACACATGCCTCAGTAAAAAAAAAGAAAAAAAAAAGATTTATGTTTGCTTTTCTGTATTCTGACATTTGCAAGTATTAAAAATACATGAATCTCCTTTTTTTTTTTTTTTTCTCAGCGCATAAAACAGTTGCTACTGCTGCATCAGCAGCTCTCCGCAAGGTTAATAAATACATGATGTAAAGTCATAAATTGCCACTTAATGTCAGAAAACAGATGTTTTTTCTACATCAACAGGTAAACAAAACGTGCGTAACCGAGGGAAACAGGTGGAGATCTGCTCATTGAAAATACTGTCTGTTGCACTTATGGAAAAAATAAAACATGCAAAGAAATATAAAAACACAGTAACAAGCTCCTCAAGTTTAAGCTCAAGCAGCTTGAAAAGTTAGTTACAAACTAGCAAAGCCGGACCAAACAGGTCTTTGGAAGTTGTGACATGGCTGAATGAACTTATATGCAACAAATTTAAATTGCTTCTATAAAACATAATTTAAGTGATGCACAATGGTGTAGTTTTTACAAATTTTAGTGTCAATGTACAAGATCTGCAACTTTTCTTTTTAAGGAATGCACTTTTCCCGTCTGTACATGAGTAACAACAGCAGACTGAGGGCGCTTATTCACTGGTGTGTTGGTGGTGAAACAGTGGCAGCCAGTGTTATGAGTTATTGACCTGTAAGACAGAGACTTACTGTGAGGTCTGTTCCTGGTGGGGGAAGCTTGAGGTTTGCTCCTCCCCTGTCCTAACACCGTGGTAATAAAAAAAAAAAGTGTCAGAATAAGGAAAAACTCAGCTCAAAAATGGGATGTAATCTCCAGAGGACACTTGACATGGATGCTGCTTTGGAAGCTTATCTTATTAAAAAAAAAAAAAAAAGTGTGATCATGGCACCCAGGACTTCAAAGGGTTTTCACTCACAATGCGCCCAGTAATCCATGCAGCCAACTTGCTTCCACAGCATGTCAGACGCTTCCTTTTCTTGCAGTATTAGACTTAACAAATACCTATGTATGACTGTGTGAAAGAGAACCTGTTTTCTGTTGTTAAGGCAAGATTTTAATGACTAATAACTGACCTTTTTTCTGGAGACTCTTGGCTTAAATGTTAAGTACAATTTTATCCACATCTACGTTGATGTTGATAAAAACAAAATGGATAGTGGTGAATGAATCGTGACGCAAATGACAAATGCAACTTAAACATCCACTTATGCTTCCGATTCACTTGAAAGACGAAAAATAACAGCAGATGAAAAATTTCAGATCTGTGTGGACCAATTACATGACTGTAACCTTCCTTAAATTAACAGTTTTCCACCGTTTGAGGTTTCACTGGCTCTCTTTTAATTACATCATCCCGTTGTGGCCTCTCCTTCTGCTGTGATTTAATGGGAACCCACCGGAGAGTTAGTGCTACCAACTGTTTATCTAAATACGCTGAGCTCCTCATGTTCAAATTACAGTACAGTGGATGGAAGTGCACAGAAATTAGCTTTTTTTTTCTTGCAGGTTTTTTGACAATCAATCCACTAAATTTTTTGCTGCATTTGAATGAAAACCAGATTAACGATACCCACACTGATGGACGAGTTGCAACGGACTCTTCTGACGACAAAACAGACTCTGGGATGGTCAGAAATTGCTACTGTGGTGTCCTGAAGTTTCTTGAAGCCAGAAAAAAAAATTAAAAACAGGCAGCAAGTGGCCTTCAAAAGCTTTCAGCCTTAAAACTGCTTTCCAAAGGAAAAAAGAGAAGCAGATTGTAAATATTTAATTTTTACTGCAGTCAACCTCCGTGTGACAGTGCTGTTTGGACAGGTTTTCTTATCCGTTCTCCTTGTGCTTGTGAGGTCATGAAAGTCCTCCATCTGCTGCGGCTCGACGCCGTCCTCGTGGAACTCATCCGTCTGACCAACAAAAACATGCCACATATTTGTTTAAATATTTTATGACCCACTGAACACTGAGTATAAATTGCATTCAGTGTGTGCAGTAGGTTTTTTTCTGTGTCACTGAGCACATGCTGTGACTCTTTTTGAGCCCGGCTATTAAAAGATACCACATGTATGAATTATGGATGGCCTGTTAGAGGCTAAATCTGAGCCAAAGGGAAGTTTCTTTTAAGAACAGTACATGCAGCTGGAGTGTTTAAGTTGCGTTCTTTTATAGAGAGAAAGTGCCAATGCACTGTCGACACAGTGTGCGCTCATTACTTGTCTGGTAACACAGTCTAGCGCAGTTAAAACAGCAGTCAAGGGTATCCAAGGTCATAAATTCTTGTTCATGTGGCAGAATACATTTGAAAACATCCAAATGCATCACGTATGTAACATTATCGATAATGGCTTCTGCCTGTCTGTCTTTCTTTGCTCTCATGCTTTCTTCCCCTTTCACACACACACATACCCACACAATCACAAACAGCCGTGGGACTAAGGGCCAAGGCCTTTACCTTTTAGTGTTTGCAGTGGTTATTGGAGCGTGCTGTCTATGCCATGGCCCAGCTCTTAACAATGGCCTCAGCAAAGATCCCATTTAGTTAAGAGCCTACAGAAGACCTGTCTTGAGGCTAAACACAGAGAAACGCGGCAGAAAAGGAAAAGCAAAGTAGTAGAAAGTGAGTGCAGAGCGGCCGCAGACAGAGATGAGTAATTGATAATACGTGTTGGGCGCTTATTGTTTATTGGTTTCTTGAAATCTGCGCTGGTTCTTGTTGTGCAGCCATCCTCTTTGGCCTTGTACCAAAGCTCTTTCTCCTGTAAATTAGAAACTACCTTAAAAGACACTTCCCACTTCCTCACTACCACACACACATGCACACACACACACACACATACGACATTAGTCACTTAACACTGTCGATCTACTGCCTCTCATGAATCCAGCGTTTGTCATTTCCTCCCCTTGAAAGTCCAACTCTCTCCATCCGAGCAATCTCTCTCTCATCTTGATTCCCTTTTGGTATTGTCAAAATGATGGAAATAGCAGCAATTCTTCAGCGACTGTAGCTCTCTAATGTTGATGGGTGTTTTCTGCTGCCATGAAATTGCTAACTCATCTCCCGGATGGCAGGATCAACCGTCATCACTACTGTCACGCTGGGTTTAATTCATGGCCTTGCTCTGTCCACCTTGTGGAGATGGAGTGCAACAAGGCCCTACTATTTCAAGCGCTGTAAACGCTCAATTAGGATCATGTCTGGCAAGGAGAGCGTTCACAGGTATATTCCTCCATCATGGTGCAGAATCTGTTGACAATGTAGACTTTTCTGTGAGGGATCATTGATGTTTAAAAGGTGTCTGGATGTAATGTTTTAAGCCACTTTTTTGGATTCTGATTTATTCTTTTGGTGGAAAGTCTGGTTGGTTTGACCTTTAGACGACAGGCTGTGGAAAAGGGGCTCATGACAATTTATTACTGTTTGTGTGGGGGACAAACAAAAAAGTTTGGTAAAGATGAAACTTCCTGTTCTGCAACTGCGTCACTGATTTCAGTCAGTTTTGTAGAAAATTACTTCCAAGTCTCCAGGTGAATTTAGCTCTAAATTTGCCATTTCAAACTTTATGCAAATGAAGCCTGCAGAAAGATGAAGCCTGGTGTTAAGTTGCTCTTAAATGGTCATTTAGTAGCTGCGTTTTCAAGAATGTGAAGTGTTTTTAGTGCTTAACATACAACTTGACCCCACGAAGGACCACTTGACAAGACATTTTATGTATTCATGCCATTGATTGTATCGTCAGGCCAGTCAGAATAGATTTTTCCATACCATACAAGGTACGTAATGATTAAACACTTTTATTCCTCATCCGTGAATATATTAGCACAGATGATGCCCTCCAACACTGTTCAGTCAGCTTTTTTACAGCTTGATTGTTACTGTTGATGCTGCTCTCCTCGTATAATGCAGAACATGGATCGGATTGTTTGTTAGAGGGGGAACTGAATAAACGAGCTTACTCTCAGTTCATGATTCTGATTAACATTTTCAAAAAGGGGCCATGAACATGTTTGTCTCGATTGATTGTTCTTCCCAATCAATGCAGAAAATCAAGATTGTGCAAACAGTTATGATCATGGTGGAAGAATCATAATTTGGTGTTAGTAGCTAAACTTCAGACTGGATCTAAGAACCAGCTGTAGCAACCACAGAGCCGCCTGCCCAGCCAAAAGCAAGGTAGACTTAAATCATAGCTTCTTTTTTTTTTCTGGACCTGTTTGGCCTACAGTCAGTCATGATGGATGGGCCAACAAAGTATGGTCTGCTATGGGCTTCAGCTGCTCTTAAATGTATGGGCAGGGGGCTGGAGAGATGGGATGAATGGAACAGACAGAGAGATAAGATGGAGGGACCAGGGGAGATATATGAGAAGAAGGCCGGGGAGAGGTGATAGATGCCTACCAAGAGAAGAGAAAAGGAAAGGGGTAGACGCACTGATATGACCACAGAGAAGCTATATTGTGGGTGGGCTAAGGAGGGGGTCATGGTCAGCATGTGATCTGTCACTGTCAGATAAAGGAAAGGATTTCTCTCTCAGATAATCTTAAAATTTCACACCGAGGGCTGAGGTATGGTTGGTTGTGTGCAGGTATGTGGACCACCACTACATGTTTTCTTGTATGATTTATAGCATGGAGGAAATTGAAAGCGTGTTGCTCTTTGATGAGCCTGACTTTGTTGACACACAATCAGAACTTCACATCCTCATAAAGATGAGAAGGAAGAGAGGTTGAAGGGCAAAGTACGGCAAAAAGTTCAAGAAAATTTCTATGGCTATAGGGCTGAAGTTTGTGGATAACACTACCAGGAGCCTGAACACTATTTTCTGTTCGGTGCTAGTCAGCAAATGTTTGAATGGAAAACTCAGATGATTAACAAAAAGGATGTATGTGCTACACTTGCCTGATGTTTGCTCATTTGCAGGTTTAAAACATAATATTTGCTTCGCTCTAGCGTGCGTAGTGTGAGCATGTTAGCATGCTGACAATAACAATGAGCTTAAAGCACCTCTTTGCCTATGTACAGCCTCACAGACCCATTAACATGGCTGTACAGACTCTACTGTTGTTCATTTAATTGACAGTTTATTGCCCTATTTCAGATGGACAATAAAAAACAACAATGAGTCATTAATCTCTGCTTTAAAACAAAAAGTCAAAACACTTATATTATTACTTACTCACAATGTCTCCTCATGAGCAAGCTAATACAATAAGGAAAGTACTTTAAATCTGCTTCATTTAAAACAAAGATAGAGAAGTTTTATTTTCATTCCAGAAGCCATGAGACCTTTGCCATTGCTACAAAAGATGGCCAGCAATAGAGGATAGAGTAATAAATATTTATACTATATATAAATGCACCATTACTCCCATTAAAACGGCTTGCAAGCTACTTTGCATTTAATATTACTTTACAATTATTAAATAATTATTATTTATTTAATGTTAATTTATATTTAATTGATTTAATTTAAAAGCCCATCAAAAATATAGCTACAAGGTCATTTAGTATTATTATCATAACATTAAATATTAACGATGCACATAAAAAATTAACATAGGTAATGCTAGCGAATGCTAACTTCATGTTCATCTACAGCATGAGCAGCTTACTTTAGAAGAGGTTGGAGGAGGGGTTTTGTGCGGTCTTCTTGTTTTATAAGTGGTACAGGAAGCCTTTTATCATGCAATTGATTCAAAAGTTTGACCATTTGTGGACAGGGATTGTGGCTGAAAGCAGCCTCTTGTTACCGGGTTTGCTCCATCATCATCACATCATGGTCAAAGGACAGCTGGTGCTTCATGTTCTTCCAGGCAGCTGGCAAATTGGGCTCTGCAATAGAGGTATTTGGCAAACGTGGTAAAGTAAAAATAGATAATGAGCTCAAAATTGTACTCAAGTTAGAACAAAGAAAAGCAATTTTTAAAAAATAGCATGAAAAGTACTTTTAAAAGCACTTTTTAAGTACAAGTACTTTTTTACTTGGGTTACTTGTATAATCTTTTACTACCCATCTTTAAGTTTACTTTGTTTTTAGATCAATTAATGCATTTGCACCTCTTGCACTTTTTGACATAATGTGCAGGTGCTGGATATAGGTGGCCAACTATGGATTGCCGACTGCATTTATCCTTTTTTTCAACTCCTTCCATATGTTATCAGATTTTATCAGTGTGAATGAATTGCTTGTGTTTGCAGAAGGGGGTAGAAATATTAGCTTTGAGTGTGCTGGAAAAAAAACATCAATTTGAAAAATATAGAGTCCTGATCGCATGTTGGAGAAAAGGGCAGAAAACTAAAGGAGGTAAAGTGAAGGTGGCATTAGGAGAGAGGAGGAAGGAATGGATGGGGAACCAGAGAGGAGTTTTGTACCGAGAAGCACTATCATAATTGTCACATTTCATCAGGGAGGAACTCTAGTTAGCTTCATGGACCACTGCTTTTTTCCAAGCTCCCACCCTGCTGAGGACGCAGTAGGCTGAGCATGAGACACACACGCACAAACACCCCTTTTTTTGTTAGCATTCATGTGTAAAGCTGCACGAAAAATGCAAACATGTGCCAATACATTCATACAGACGTGCATATGTGCACATTTGTAGAAAGAAATAGAGGAAATAAAAAGATAACAATAACAAGTTCTGAAGCAATTTGGGGGTGTTTTATTAAGGTGTTCCTGTGCTTGGATTTACCTCAACATTAACATCTCCCCCTGAGCACAACACACTGCTTTTTCTTGATGTGAAATTTAAGCAGAGTGGAGATGCATTGACACGGAGAAGAGAGGATTACTGAAGTGTATCTCTGTTAAGTGTGAATGAAAAAGTGGTCGAGTGAAAGTGTGGTTTCAGCGCGATTTTATCGATCGAAGTTGCACTGGCAAACTTCAAAGCGATTACTGCAAACGGGGATCAGAAAAGGGGAGAATAAATCCTAAAGGCAAGTAATACGTATGGACATTCAAACAGCTGATGATTCACAGACTATCCGGAGGTCCTTCGGGGAAAATACAAGTCAAGTGAAATGCCAGTTTGAAAAAATACATCTGTCTGTGTATGTTTAGCAGGGTGTCAGAGCAGCTGTGATTGAATTGGGCTTGCTCTTTTCCCTCAAACTAGCAGAGTAGGGGGAAAAAAAACAGAGGAAAGTGAAAAACAATGGTGACAATGTGAGTTGAACCCCAGGCTTTGGCTTGTTCTTACTTTGCTTGATTCATGGGGAGCAAATCAAACACGCCATTGTTCAGGAGCTATTTATCCTCAAGAAAATTAATCAAACGGGGGGCAATACAATTTTCTGACTAGGCAGGCATTTTAAAATTACAGAGAAGAAGAGTAGAAAATTGCAGTTGTTTTGATTAGGGGCCCAGCAGTGGAGTTGTGGGTATCTGCATGCCTTTCGGCTCTTTCATTTAATGTGAGTATTAAGGTCGCACACAAAAAGTGAGAGCTATGCACATGCAGACATTAAGACTTAATAGTCATCACTAAGGGAAGTGCTTATTGTTCTCGCAGTTTCTTAAAAGATAGCAGCATCATATGAGTAAGGGGTTTTTGTTCTTTTGGGAGCAGCAAATGAGGTAAGTAGCAAGGAAATGTGTTTATTTGCACAAAAAGATTTGCACCATTCATAAACATACAGGCACACGGTGGATAAAGACATGATCCTCACACTTTATCACTTTATCCTGCTCTGATTAGCTGCCTGATGTTTTCATCTTGCTTTGAGGATTTCTTCTACCAGTTCTTCTTATTGTGCAGGAACAGGAACAGGAACATTCCCTCTGGCCACAGCAGATGTCTGCTAATCAGGTCAAGGGGCCCCTTTGACTTGTGCTCAAATGTATATACGTGGTAGGGTACATATATGTTATGCAGTTGCATGGACAATAAAAAAGGTTGACCTAGCTGCTTCCTGAAGCATGGCCACCAGAGGTGCAGGTCAGCTTCGGTGCTGTGGAATTATAGGTATTTTTCAGGGTGATGCTGGTAACTGTATGTATGATCTTTAAAAGGGAAATCATTTATTCGAGTCATTTAATTTAGTCCTGAGCTCCGCATGAAGGTCATTTTTTTGTAATCATGAATGCCAAACCTGAGAAAGAAAAGGGAATGTATTTTATTTTTCCATAAATGCTGACAGATTTTTATTGCATAAAATTTGACTTGTAAAGTCCAAAAAATATATCTACACATGGAGGTCAATGTAATCCGTTAATTGGAGCTGGGAGAAGAGCTGCTTTGGTTGTGCATAATAGCTTAAATTTGTACAATGCTGCAGACACCATAGTAAAGAATATTGATATCCGGTGGAGATTTTAAAAAGCTTTGTTTCTTAAATCACTCTGTTTTTAAGTGAAAAAAATAGAGTGCAGAATTTATGTTTAGGAAAATGCCCATTGGTTTAATGGAATCACATAAATATCTTTCACAAAGAAGCTTTCAATCTCTGCGTTGTCCTGAAACTTGCTGGATCAGCTTTAGTGC
>JAQNCA010000009.1:1986189-2004148 GCA_029783725.1 Acanthurus tractus
TGTGTAGTTTTAACCCACTTGCAGTCGGTCACTACACATGAACATTAAAATCAGTCATTAATACTTCATGACTCCATATGTGCTCCGGTGAAGAGGAAAATCCCCGGTGATGCTTAGATAGGTTTCGCTGCTCGCGGTCTGACAGCGTTTTAATTCCCCTTGCGGTTCCAGTATCATAGCAGCACAATCTCCTCTCACCACACCATCAGCACCTTTTCTCCCGGACCCAATTTAGCCGGTGATCCCAAAACTAGCACGCATGAGACCCCGGAGATTCAAAACAGTGCTCTTTGCGGAACAGCACCCTATTACCTTAAAGGAACAGACCGCCTCGGAATGTAATTAGATGCTGCCAATCTCTCTGGATCGCTTGGGAGCGGAGGCTAGCGGGTCTCTTTACGGAGATGGTTTCTGCATGCACATATCCCTCTCAAGTAGAGCAGAACTCGCTCTCAAACCAGCATGTTAAACATCAAAGTATCTTGTTAAAATGCTCATTGTTATGAATGTCCCCTGTTAGATCTGATCTCATTTGCTAAATGACGCTTTGTAAAACTTGCACGTCTCGTAAAAACAAATTCAGAACCTTCGCAGCGCAGCCTGACTCTCTATGACTAGAAAAGTATGGGTCATTTGCTTGATTTCATAACAAAAGTGTTGCTCTGTTTCGAAACATTGACGAGGGAGGGTCATTAAACATCTCAGTTTTTCCCGAAATTTGTGAATTACCATCACACAGTTCGGCGTTTGACCTCTGAAGGGATAATATGAGAAGTATCTCAGCTCCAACTGAGTTTTGTCGTACTTCCTCCGCAGATTTGATGGTCGGAATGATTATGTGTAAATTACGGTCGCTGATTGTGTTTTAAACTGTGTTATAAATGTGTTTTAAATCCTATAGAGCTTAAGCTTTGATGAGAACATAGCTTGTGGGACTCTCACATCAACCACATTATTTCAGAAGTCATTCCAATGCTTTGTGCTGCCATTAAGGCTTTTCAGGGTGTTTATGATTTGGCAAATACACTGAAATATGAATCACGATTTGCAACCTGCTGCTGGAAAATTAACCTGCAAAGCCCTAAGCCTTCCAGTTATTTTAATTCTGTAAAGTCATTGGATGTACGGACACACACTGCTATAATGCGGGGTGCTTTTCTCAACTAGCCCTGTGCTTAGCATGTTGTTTTTATCTCCCTCAAGGCCAAGTTAACTGGCTGTAAATACCTATTGAGCGAATGAGAGCGAAGGTCCAAGCGCAGGAGTCATCGTGGGAGTGTGTGTATGCATGTGTGTATGTGTGGTTCAGTGTGAGGATTTGCCGACCTGAGCGTGTATGCAAGCGTCTGGCGGCGCAGTGATAGGACTTGCTCTTTTTTGTCGGCCATATCCCCTATCTACACTGCTTCACACAGGTACAGGATTAAATTTAACAATGTGCACTGTATGTGTGTTTGTGTGCGTGCCTGTGTTTGTCTGTGTGTGTGTGTGTGTGTTCATGCATGGGTGTGGATGTGTACTCGGTGTGCTCAAGGGGCCGTCCAGAGTTAGAGCCACTGTCAGAACTGGACAGCAGAAGGTGACGGCAGGTACATGAGGCTACCAGCATTATTAACCCCTTACTGATTTGAGTGGAGCAGGCAATTAAAGGCAGTCACATGGCTGTCACATTGCCAGAGGGAGACAGTTAAAACACACAGTCTCTCTGTCTCTTTCACACACACACACACACACTTTCATATAAGAAATATCAGATCCATTACTTAAAGGATAATTGAAGGATAATAACAAATAATTTTGTGCTATTATCCGCACTGGAACACTGCATTCACGCAGTTAATTGTTAATGTCTAAGCACTCAGTAATATCACTCAAAAGAGCTCAGATTGTTCATAAAAACATGATCAGTCTGACAAATTTTCGCCAAAACTCTTTTTAGAGGAGGGAAATAATAACAATAACAAGCACTTTCATGTGCACTTACAGCAGGATATTTTATGGCTAAACTGTTACTTGCCTCAATGGATTGTGTTTTGTAGTGATGCCGCCATGTTCCAAGATCTCTGCAATTACTTAGCGAGTCACGTTTCAGCACTCTAATTCACAAACGGGTTTTCTTAAGAGTTTTCCCTTTACATGCCATCTGTTAGCAGCACAAATGCTCCACTCACTCTTCATTGCATTTATTGTCTTAAGCAGCAGGGGATTCGGAAAGGGATGCGATCCCCTCGGAAGCAAAAAAAAAAAGACCAAAAATGCATCCCCCCTTGTTAACCTGCCTCCTCCGTATCACAATGGCAGCAGAGACAGTGCAGTGGCAGAGGGCTTGTTTAGTTGAATGTGTCAGTCTCGTCTGTCTGACTCTTTGATCTTTTATCTGACTGATGTTGGTGCTAGTTAGAAGCTTGGGCTCCGTCCCCGTCTCTGAAATATCAGCAGCCTCCCTGTGCTGTGTCTCGATAAATCCATGGCATTGTCTGTGTTGCTGAGGGTTGTTTTCAGTTCCAGCTCGGGTCTGTGATATATTTTTCAAGCTATTGACTGCAAATGATCAGTTCTATATTATGTTAAAGCTTGTATATTCTGTGGAGTAGCATCACCTTCATTATGTAAGTGACATGTAGCAACATGGAGTTGCAGAAGAGCGAGAAGGACACGGAGACACATTGTTGTCTGTATTCCCACAGTGATTTAATGATCATTCAGTCGCCTGAAAATACACCCTCACACCAAGCCACCTCTTTAAAGGGTATTTTTCAGTGATACAGAGAGTAAATTTTACTCTAGATTTTTGATGTATCATATCCTGCATCAGTATCCTTTGGGAGTTGTGTGTTGGTGGGTGGTGTAAGGGCAGGGGATGCTCCCTTTGGGCAATTCCTCCTGTTTTAAAATTAAAAACTCAGCAGCCGCTTGCAGACTCTCCACCCACACCGACTCTCTCCTTCTCACGTTCTATTTCAGGGTGTTGAGCTGCTGAGCACGACTAAAGCGACTCACGGCACCATATCTGATCAAGTCGATACCTATTTCAGCTCCCTCACACTTCTTCTTTTTTTTTTTTTTTCCCATGCTTCCTCCTTGTTTCTGACTGCAGCTAGCCATGACAGGATGATTAGAAGGAGACACATCCACCATGGTCTGTCTCGTCTGTGTGCAGGAGCTAGATTGGCGTGAGGGGGAGTAAGGATCAGTGAGAGGGCCCCGCCATGCTGCGGTCCGTGAGGTGTTAGCGGATTCATCAGCGTGGCATGCTTAGCGGACTCAAATCCAAGCTAACTGGACTCGTGTGTAACGTGATGTAGCTCCTCCATCTCGCCTTCCCCTCACTTCCCCTCAGAGCACCTCATGGGGCCAATGAGTGAACAGATTGAGAAGTATTATGACACCCATAAAAACAATCCAAAACATGTCAGCCGTTTTTCCATGTTTGCCTTCGCTGGTTTTTTGTCTGTCAGATGCCCGCATTTTCTCACAAGCGTCTTTTCTCTCCTCTCTGTTCATTTTTTATCCGCCTTGTCTTCGGTTTCCATTCTTCCCTCTGCCTCACTTGAAGCTACGGCGTGTGCAAAATTTATTTCTGACTTGAGAGCTTAATCTTTTTTTGTCCTGTTCAATGAGCGTTTCCTAACTCCCCCAGATGATTATATCTCCCTATCTCACCATGGAAGAAGGTTATTATTATCTAGGTGAAGAGTTTGATACGGAACCACTCTCTCTCGGTGGGGGTCAGTTTGCTTCGTGGCTGCTCGGATTCCCTCCCCCTTTTCCCCTCATTTTCTGTCATCTCGTTGCCTTTTTTTTTTGCATCAGCTATGTTTAGTGCCTTTGTGCTGTCTCGGGTCCTGTTAGTTTAAAATGTAAGGAGCAGCGGTGTTTCATTAGCGCAGCTGATCCCTTCACAGTAGTCTGAACACACTCACACTCACACACAACTTAACCATTCATGACTCAGCCAGTAAGCCAACATGATGTGAGCGTATGTGTGGATGTTTGCCGCCTTTGTTTTTCACTCTTTTATCAACATCTAAAGAGTCTCCACGTACTCCGTCTGCACACACCTACCTCTGTGTATAGCTGTCCATTCCCATCATTCTTACCCGTGTCAGTCCCGTCATAGAGCTCGTCCTACGCCGTGCACTCACTTAAAAGCCGTGTTCTCTTTCTGAAGCTTGCTTGCATAAGAGGTTTGTTCCCTGTTTTATTTTCTTTTATTTTTTTTTGTCTTACCTGGCTTATCTTTTCTTCTTTTTTTTTCTTTTAGTATTTTCATTTTCGCAGATCTGCTGCTATGGTTACATGCTGTCTGTTTTTTTGTGTGGTTTTCAGAATCTCCTGTGAGGCTGTGAACACACACACACACACGCACACATACACGCACAAACGCACACAAACATGCACTTTTTTTGTCTCCTCTCTTTCTGTCTTGAAACTTCTCTTCCATGTAAAATCTGTTGTAATAACATTTTGATCAGAGGACAATAAGGTGCCTGTTTCTCTTTGAGATACACACACAAACATACATCTCACACACCTATTAATTAAATATGTTCATTGACCAGGGAACAGGCATCCTCTGCAGTTGTCAAGAGGTACATGGGAAACCAAACTAATTAGCCATAAGAAGATAAAATAAATTAATTTAACTGGAAAAAAACATAAGCACATATTATGTGCTAAGACAGAAAATAAACAAGCCAAAGGGAATTTAAATTGGGGTGATGCTAACCTTTTAAGTTGCTCCTCCACCTGAGTCATTTTTTGCACTTTAACAGCAATTATTTTTATTAAAAGTGCATAAAAACTTGTTAGCAGGCAGGAGGAGAAGTTGACATAGTTGTAAATAGAGGATAAATGGTCGAACAATTATGAATAATGGTGGAAAATGTCAGCTTAAAGATTAGGTAAAAAATTAAATATCAAAAAACTGCACTTTTGATGTCAGCAGTCTTGTTAACTAAAATAGAAATAACTAACAACAATAAAATAGGCTAAGAATTTGAAACAGTAAGCTAAAAGTGGTTGATACTATCGACACTGAAACTAGCTAAATGTTACAGATCAGCAGCATAACTAATGTGAAAGGTAAAAAAATCATATATTTGTCCTGAAGTAACATAAAAATGACTAAATGATCCACCTCTAACACTTGAAGTGCATACTTCCAGTCCACTGTGTAGGATTTAGTGGCATCTAGTTGTGAGTTTACAGATTGTGGCTGTAAAACTTTTAAAAACTAAAAAAAAGCCCTCTTGAAGTCTGTTCTGTATGTTTGGTTTGTCCACTCTGGGCTACTGTAAAAACATGGCAGCATGACATGATGGACCAGATCCCTTTGTAGATAATGCAAGGTTCGTCCCGAGTCAGTGAAAAACAAAGACTCCTACTTAAAGTTGATTATACACTAATGGAAATATATCAATACTGTAAAAATATCCATTTGAGTCCATTGTTATTTATGGGTTATGTTTGATAGTGAAAAATCAAATCAAATTTATAATTCACACGTACAACAATTTTTGGGACATAACAGGTGGGAAACTTGAGCTCATCTGACAGCTTTTGTTTAGTCAGCGTTTGACAGAGAAGGTGAAATTTAAGGCTTTTAGCTTGAATAAACTAAAACAGCCACGAAGACAAAGCTATTGTCCAGAACACCATGCTAACGTCTGTCAATCTTTTCTCCCCCTGTCCACCTCCAGCTCTGTCATGAAAGCCTCTCCCTCCTCCCTCCTCCTCACGCGCTCCCTAACTTTACATTTTTTATTTTGCCTAGCGACTCAGTGGTGGATTTGTGGATTCAATCATCACGTATTTATGAGAAGCCCTTAAATGCACTCCAGTTCTGAAGGCGTGGTGGTGAAAGAGATTGTTTTTTTCTATCCCACTCATCCTTTCTACGGTTTTTATCTTTGTTGGCACTCATCCTCTCCGTCTCATTTCCCTCAGACTTATATTCCACTGAGCTTTCTCCAGGGGAACCAATGACACGACTGAAGCATGAACCCAATCAAGGCCGAGCTCTGATAGACTTACAAACTCAACCCCTCTGCCGCTCGATAGGAACGTTGATTGACACCACCTCATATGCCGAGTGTAAAAACGAGCCCACATTAAACGGATTTGTAGCTTTCATTTGCAGGAACAGATTGTTGCTCTCTTTCAGCACATAATGAATCATAAATGCCAGTTATGGTTATGATCAAAATTGTTGTGATGAATCCTTTTTATCTGTTGTCACAAAACGATACTTCCCTCTTTTTTTTTTTAATTCCTCTAGCGTGCTTGGATGCTGGAGATCTAATTCGTCAGGGTAATGGGCCCCTTTAAAGCAGAAAATGTCAATTTATTGAGATACATAGCCAATATACACATGGCCACAAATTCTTTAAGATCCGTGTCTGTCAAGCACTATATAGTAATAACACTTTGGCAATAAAGGACAACCATGTGTGAACGAGGCATAATTTGGTGTGGTGTCCATGAGCCCCTGCTTACAAGAAAACGGAGTAGAGTGGATATGGATTACAGTAAGACGAATGTGCTCTTCGCATTAGCAGCTGTTATCCTAAGCTTATCAGTAGGAATTAGTTTCAACATCCGAATCATTAAAAAAACAAAACTGTAAATCTTTGGATTTAAGCAGTAGTCAATGAGAACATAATCCTTTTTATTAAAGGCTGCAATGTTTCAAAAAAAAAAAAAAACCCAAAACATTGAGACTCATAATAGTCAACCATTAGCTTTAACTTTGACTATCTTTTTTTACTATTAAGAGCACAAATGTCTCTGTGTTTGTGTTTTCTGTGTTTGGGCTCATGCATGTGTCTGTGTGTATCTCTCAAGGAGAAGGAGACCCTCTCCGCTGTTGACTAAGAGAGGGATTAATCTGCCTAATGAAAGGGAACTGGAAAGAAAACAAGTCTTAAAATCTCTTCCTGAGCTCATTTAAAAAGCACTAGCCCAGCACTTGCCCCGTAAATAGATCGCACATGCCGTGTGGAGGGCAGTTAGCAGTGTCACTCTCCTTATTTACCTTTTTTCCTCAAAGTTTGTGTGTGTATTCTTGATTTCCCTCGTGTTCAGTCCTTGTGACTCTTGGGTTTAAGTGTGTATTTCTGTCACTGCACTTTAAAACTGTAAACGTACTTCATTGTATTTGTTTGAATACTTCGTCCTTGTTTTCACACGACTGTCCGTCATCTTTATTTTCTAATCAATTAGTCATTATTTCTGTGTGATTTCTGTTGTTTTGCTGTATTTTTCCATCACACCCTCATACTATCTTGTTTTTTAAAATTTATTTTCAACATCTTTTCACTCGAGTCTCTTTCTGTTTGAAAGTCACAATTTATTTACTTATTTATTTATTTTTATATTTATTCCTGCCAGTAAAATCCGGGATCAGCTCAGGCCAGCGAGTAATGAATTATAGCTGTAATATCCTCCACTGGCTGACAGCCAAATCTCATCTCTATACACTTTTAAAGGTGTGTGTGAGAGTGTGTATGTGTTTGTGTGTATGGGTGTGTGCTGTTTAAGTGGAATGATCTGTCATCACCATCCCTGTCTTCTTCCCTGCAGGATGTTCCATCATAGACGTGCACATTTTGAATAGAAAATGCACCGTCATGTTCCTGTCATTTGCACAGCCATGATCATAACCCCCGCAATCTCATGCATCTCAGAGGGCTAACCTGAAGGCAGATATCTTTAAAATGTCCTCACATTTAAGTGAAAGAGACAGATGAGATTGTGCTAAATTAGGTTCACACACCTAACTAGGTTCATCTGGTGATCACAGGGAGTAAAATTACCTTAGATTAGGATCTAGGCTCCAATTCATAATCCTCAGATTGTCTCAACCAATCTAAGTGTCCACTTTCGTGACAAGACCCTGACTCTCTTAGCTGAATTCAATTCTTTATCACCATCATAAACCAAGCAAATCATCTTGGCAACCAGGCGGGCTCATATACAGTGTAAACTGTGTGCTGGGCTGCTGCTCTTTTTGGCAGATGTCTAAAATAACTAAGCCTAATTGGAGGGAAAAAGACAACCCCACAGTGGGCACTTAAGTCATTCGGCTCTGGACCTGAAGACATGCAGAGTGTTTGGCCGGAGAGGGCTATGATGTTCCCTACTTTCATCTGTCACGCTTGCATCATTTCACTTACTTACTAGACGAGGAGGTGTGACTTTGCGCTCTGCATTTATGCATGTTTTCATGTAAAAATGCATGCATGAAAGCATGCGCGTGAGAGCGCGTACGCACATGTTTGTGTCGAAAAAGCAACCGACTGGATCGTACTTGTGTGAGCTAATGAGGGAACAAGACAGATTCATTATGTTTTCCTCATAGATATTCAACGCAGGGTTTGAAACATGAATAAACACTGACAACGGTGTCATTTATCCTGTCAATTAGGTGCCAGACACATGTCTCTCACTGGGTTAACGATTGTGACTTTCGTGTTTCATGCGTTCATGTGTCCATACAACACACTGACACAGTCCACGGGGTTTTGTTCCTGTAATGGGTGCTCTGGTTTGCGTAAATTTGCACCTTTTGGTTTGTAATCATATGAATTTGATTCACAATAGTCACAGTCCTACTCCCATGATTCTTCGTTTTTTTTGTTTTTTATCTTCCCCTCTGCATTTGCATCTGGTTTGCTGCTTAAAAATGAAAGCACATTTTACCAGTTACACTAAGAGTCTGGCGTCTCTAACCAAGGGCATGCGCAGCACTCATTGTACTGCAACAATGATAAGGAGAAGCAGAGTGTGGGAAGAACATAGCGTCTGATTTGGCTGTAGTGCTGCCTTCTGTCTGATCTTCAGCTAAAAAGGCCCTAACTCCTACAACAGGCTTATAACCCCTCGCTAATCCCCCCTTCTGACTCATTTCACTGCAGTTTGAAGCTCTCTTCAAATCTCTTGTTCACATGCTGCCGTTCACTTGCCCGCGCCTAAACACACACACACTTACGGGCGCATACACGCACGCACACATATGCCAGAGTTTCTGAATAACAAAACCCTTCAGTTGAAATGGAAATGTCTCGCTGGACCGGTAAATTGGACTGTGAGAAATATCTTTAGCCAAATGCTCGCACACAGGCACAGGCGGAGACACAAGTAGACCCTGCAAATCCATTTTGTGATTTTGTGTTTAATTATAAGTGCGTGGGCGCCCGCCACCCATGACCTCCATTACTGATAGTTTTTTTTTTGTTTTGTTTTCTTTCAGCTTATATTGAATGTTTTCTTGTTTCTGAGCATTTTTGCTTCTCATGACAAGAAGAAGAAGGATACCCTCCGTGGATATTCACTATGAACACACACACATTCACACACTCAACAGTGATTCCTTCACATATGGGTCACATTGCCTGTCCCGAGTCCTTTTATCCAATTCAGTCTAAAATTAACATTTCTTCTTTATTCAGACCAAATTGAAAATTTTGTGACTGAGAGGTTGTCAAGGGTTTTGAGGGCACAGAAAGTAGCCCCTCCCCCTGACAGGAGGCCTTTGTGTCATTATTAAAGATTAATGTTTTTACCAGCACCGGAGGAATTAGCATTAGTGATGGTTTTAGTGTCAAACGCTTGTTTCAGAGCTGTCACTCGCGCCCGCCTCCCCAAAATGAGACGACTTAATATCATGCCACTAATAATACTACCTCATCACAGTGCCAAAATAGCAAATCACAGTCACGGGTTTAGTGGAAGGGGCAGAAATATAGAAAAAAAAAGACACAATTCTGTCACACTGCACCCTGATGGTATTCATAGGAGCCTAAAGCTGCTTCTATTTATGACTGTTTCATATTTGATTAGCACAATTGTCCCTTGATTACCATGCTGGCTCAAATATAAATGGATCTGCCTCTGTTTTGGGCTAAAGAGAGGAAGCATCAGTGGCTCACCACACTATTTTGCTATTTGCTGATCTGACTAAACAACCTAAATGACTGCATTTCTATGTATGTATATATATTTTTTTAAAAAAGCTCAGATTCCTGCAAGGCTTTTTATTTTTATAAGCATTCAGGCTCAGCACTGCAAACCTTAAATAGATGCATACTGTCTATCTGTGCGTACTAATAGATGCAAACTATTCATGTGTCTGTTCGAGGTCCCTGCACTGAATATAATGCAGAATATTCCTTAATAGTTATACATGACAAGTCTCCAGCAGCTCCCACTGATATATTGTCCTGCCTTCAGTGTGCCGCCGTACATGCACTCTCCATCTTCATTGCCCTGTGGAATTGCATTGACCAGCCACATGTGAATGGGATGTGAATATGGTTATAGAGAGATGGATATTTACCATGCAGAACATATCACCGTCTCCTCATTCAGAACCATTAGGGTCCGTACTCAAACAATATTTCAGCTCTGCTTAAAGGCCAAGCTATCAAGGGGTGTTTTTTTTTTCAAATAGACCCATTTACCTTTGTTCATCAGACAGGAGTTAAATAATTCTCACTGTAATTCATTTGCCCTCAGCATCGTGATGCACATGCTTGAACTCAGGGACTAGTTTACAGTCTCCTGTGCTGCATGTGTGTAATAGTTCAGTGATGAGGGCGGGCTTATCATCAGGATGTATGGACCATTTAAGCCCCCCATTACATAAATGACTCTTATGTAGCTTCGATGAGCAAAGCAGCCATTTAAAATCTTTGGACTAGAATACTGTGTTGTAGAACTTCCTTTTTTAAAAGGATGGCTCATTGGCAGAGCTTTAGACCTTCATTAATGAGAATTTTTGATCATACTGAGTCAAAAGGTTCTGTGTAATGTGAAAGGGATCCCTTAAAGGGCAGCATTTCCCAGTATAAGCAATATCAGAGCATTAATGTACCTTGCAGCGCTATGTAGCTTTTTTAGCCTCAGCATGTTCAAAACACTTAACTCCAAACAGACACTCTGAAAATGTGCTAAATGACAGACAAAAGCAGCAGTTGGCTAGCTTTTTGGGACAAAAATGAATATAAAAGGACAATAAATATAAATGTGTATGTTACTTAGAATGATTGGTACTGTTGCTCTGTGATTTTAGTTGTGTTTGGAGGAAACTGGTTGCTAACAGGTTATCAACAGCAATATTTCAAGCTAAAGCTGTGTTTTGATTTTTGTGTGATATCAAGTAGCCAAACATTCATAGAGATTCAAGTTTATGGGCTACCGAAGTATGAATCTGTACTTAGATATGTCTTTTACTGATCCATGTTTGACAGATGATATTTAATAATCAGGGTTTTGGGGGGGTTTTTTTGGTTATTTTTTGGAAATTTCTCATGAAACCAGGACCAAGTGACAGATCAGAGCTAGGGTATCCCTAACTTTCCAAGTTAGCCATTCTTGCAACAACATTTAAAAGAAAGAGTTTTAAGTCTAATTGATGTCCCTTTTACACTAAGAGGTTTTTCTTAAAGAGTGCAGGCAATGCTTTCTTATTCAGCATGTGAAAGTCTTCTCAGCAAATACACTGCCACTTCAAATTGTTCTCTCGGAACTCTATTCGGGTGTGTTCCATCTAATTTCCACCCCTGTTTATTGCTAATTGCTAACTAATGAATTGTTTTCGATCCGTCTTTAAACATACATAACTAATGTACAGTAGGACAGTTCCTGCTTAGTGAGGGAAAGTCATTACTTAAGCAACAAAGAGCTGGAATGAGCTTTGAGCTGTGGAGGCTTTCAGTAATATATTATGTTCACTTCCTTTGGATAACTTTTAAACCGCCGTTGTTTGCATTCTGTCAATACCCATGTGTTTAAAGCTTATAGCAGGTTTGCAGTGAAAATGTTTTTTGCAAAATGCAGTTAAGTTCAGTGAACAGGACACAGATTAATGCAGACAAGCAGACTGCTGTTAATTGCATTATTGCCTTAATACTCCAATGTCCTTGCTCTTGCAGCTTTGCTACACCAACACAGTACAAATATTTGTTTATCTCCGATGCTAGGACAGCTAGCTTTTATGCTAATGGGAAACTAGATGGCACCATGCTTTTTAGTATGCATATGCAAATGGACACAAAGCAAGCGAGGCGCTTCAACCAATGTCAGTGGATGTCAGTTAACAGCTCGTCCTGACTGAATAAACAAAGTAAGAGAGAGGAGGAAGGGATGAGTGAGATGAGAGGCTACATGTTTGATTAGCCTCTGAAGTGAGGGATGTGCCTTTAATCCCCCTCTAACTAATCCCTCTCCTCTTGGAGGGTCCTCACTGCCTCGGGGCGAAAAGTGTTGTAAGTCCCGAGTGTGGAACCAGCTCATACTCGAGGGCGTTTTTACATCTGTGAATCCCTGTCATTCTGCACACTGATTTCTTTTTGAACCGCGATGATT
Organism: Acanthurus tractus; assembly: GCA_029783725.1. Taxonomy (NCBI): domain Eukaryota; kingdom Metazoa; phylum Chordata; class Actinopteri; order Acanthuriformes; family Acanthuridae; genus Acanthurus; species Acanthurus tractus. The sequence goes on from JAQNCA010000009.1 coordinate 1,998,559, forward strand.
CATATTTAAGTGGATGTTTTTGCCTGTGATGTTCCAGTTGAAAAAAAAGTTAGTTACCCATGACCACCATTCTGTTATCATTAAAAAGGCCAATGCTAGTGTCACATCTCTGAAGTCGGTCAGTCCATCTGTTATCATTACTTAAGTCTGGGCTAAAACAATTTAAAGCTTGCTGATTTTGATTACCAACTGCCATTTCCTTGAGAGCTACCATGAGGTTGACCTTTTTGTTTTTTAGTGGCATATTAACAGCTGTTAGACGAATCACCATGACATTTGGTCAGCTGCAGATATTTAGGCTGTCCTATGGATGAAACCTTTGGGGTTGCCTGCAAAGCCATGAGCAGATGAAGGTTTTTATTTAGTTTGTTTGGCACAAATTAGCATAAGTTTGCAAACCAATAAGCTAAATTATGATAATGAACATGGTAAAGGTTATACTTAAGCGAGTCAGCATTGTGAGTGCGATTGCATGCCAACTTTCGTGTTTCAGATTTGAACATTTTGATAATATTTACTAAAAGATGTGACATGAGTAAACAGCATGAATATTACCGTTATTGCAGATTGGTATTTACTCACTTAAAAGTGCTATTGAGTCTCTTTAGATATTTGCTCTTTGGTACATTTCTCATTCTCACTTCTCAGTCTTACTCATTTTTTCCTATCAAGAGCTTTTCAAGCTGCAATTATAGAATAAGGTCACAAAAATTGCGGATGATGAACCCACACTTGAGCTTTTGCCATGTAGCAAATGAGAAAAAAGAGGGAAAAAAAGAGCACACTGACTCCTAATTGTAATTCCCCAAGCACCACTGGAACTTGAAACCTCAGCTTGTAGCTTTATCCCAAATACTGAGTTTCAGCTGCCTGTACCCATTACAGGCTAACATGCCAGAGCCTATCTTGTGCTGTTCAATTCAATTTAGCCAAATGAACGCCTCAGCTCCAGATAGCATGCTCTTGTAGCAATAGCAGACCTCAACGCAGACAGCAGCTGTCATACAGGACAAGTCTCTGCATAATGTGTACCAAATACTTTGCCCGTGGTATCAATGTGTGATCAATATGCAATAAAAACTCATTAAAGCATTCTATGTTCTGTCATGGAAATTAATTCCAGAAGACAAATCTGCGATGTGTCACCCTGGATATGATTTCAGTCCATCCATGCAGAAACAAGTTATTTAAAGCCAGAAATTGAATATGGAGAGGGAGGGAGGAGAGGGTACAAAAACAGAGATGGAGAGAGAAAAGGGGAGGATAAAACCAACCCATCTGGAAGAGAGGAGACAGACAGAGTCTATGACAGCCCGGCATAATGAGATCTGCTTGTCTGTGTGGCTTTCTATTCACCTGAAAGAGGATTCATATTAAACAAAAACACATACACATGCACAGACACACACTGCTCTCCATTCTGATCACATCTTTTCAAACCATCATTGCTCCATATCCATCCCTCCCACTCTGCGATTTAAGCATCTGGTGGATCAATCATCTGACTGTTTATTGCAAATAGAGTCTTTTTTTGCCTTCCTTAAAGGCAGCGAGACAGTATTGGGAGTGAGACGTGTGATCTAACCATATGCTCCATTCGCAAACGTGCAAGCAACATGCCCCAGCAGGATGTCATTGGATGTTTTTGCCACAGCTGCTATTTCGGTTTAATCTCGCTTTGTAAGGCCTCCGTGTTGGGATTATGCCGTGAGCTAAGGGGAGAGGGAAAAAAAAATGCAGAGTGAGTTTTAACACGGGGGGGATCTACGTCTGTGTCTGCGTTCCCCTTGGTGGGTTAAGGACACAAAAATACAGACGTTACACTAACAGCTCAATCTATATGATAAAATGTGGCTGCTGGGGGATGCAGGTTTTCCCTCCACTCTGCAAGGATGTATTAATGTTGCAAACATAAACATCCAACCGCCTACACCTACACCTTTCCTCCCACTTGATATTATGATCTAATCCCACATATTTTTTCCGATGTGCATTAATAATAACATCCAACTGTTAATTGATTGCCTTGCTTTCTCTCTGCGCGTTTGTCAGAATGGCCACCGGCCACACTGAGCTGTAAGAGATACTGACAGCCTCTCTTTTTTCCAAGAGGAACAAAAGCATATAAGTATCGATCCGACCCTCCTCTGGCTTTTATCTGAACCGTGCTTAATACCTCTACAGGTCTCCAAGACTTTGAAGATGAGGCGAAAGCACACACTTTCAGTCTCACTGAAACACAGCCTGATTGATTCACCGGTTGCAGAGACGCTGATTGTGTCTGATATGTTTTGGACTGCGTGTTCATACCATGCATGCACTTTTCTTTCATTTTTCCCTTTCATTATCTGCTGTGCTGAAACGGCACATTGATTCATATTTCATTACCCCAGTCATTTAGTTACCAGCTTTTGAAAGCAGCAACTCATGCTGGTTCCATTGACTTGTAATCAATGATGGGGATAACTCACATGAATTACTAAATTCGATGCAACTGACGCATAATCATTATTATGGACTGGTAAACCTCTATTAAGGTTGGCACTTAGTGAATTTACTTGAAAGTGCTTCTCTTTTGTTAGCGAATTAGTGATGTCCTCCAGTCTCTATGGGCTGCTGTGTTATTCGAGTGTGTGTGTGTGTTTTTTTTAACAATAAAATGCTTTCTATTTTATCTGTCCCTGTCCTTTTTTGTTTGCAGCATCATGCTTTGACTGTTGTGGGAATGCAGGAGGATTTGTAAAGCCGTAAAGTAGAAAGGCGATGCGTGTGTGAGTGAGTGTGTATATACACCCCTTTGTGTGCATGCTATGACTGCAGTATTTTGTTCTGAGTCAGATCCTGTGAATAGCTCGGCTAATTTTCCCATTTATTCCTGACTCTGCGTTTACAAATCGGCCCTGTCACATCCTATTCATCAGTTGCTGGCCTTTCATTTATTCAGCATCCCCCCCCCCCTTTTCTTATATTGCATTCCCTCAGTTTTTCATATTCTCCTTGAACCAACTGGGCCATTTAAACCCGGACCCACAGCAACATGCCAAAAACTATTTAATCCGAGTGTGTGGAGGGTGTTCTTCTGTGAAATCCCAACTTCCTACAAACTTCTTTTTTTCTATGCTTTTCTTTCTGTCCTCATATAACCCTCATCCCTTTTTCAATTTTTCAACTCAAGTCATAAAATGTAACATTTGCATATCACTTTGGAATATTACTTCCTATTTGCTTACATGAGACGAATCCACAGGAATTAAAAGCCTTGTAGTTCAGGGAGGCGTGGACAACACACACCAGGTCCTCACTATGGAAAGTCATGGGTGAATATTTATAATTCCCTCCATCCATTCAATGAATAATCATCAGCATAATTTGCTCTGACAGTGGACTTAGTAGAGGGAGCCAATCATAGCCCACTTTGACTTAAAAGGCCCACGGTCAAAAAACATTTTTAAGAAGACGAGTAGACGGAAGCTGTTCATTATTCTGTGGCACAGATTTAGCTCTTGTTCCTACCTTCCCCTCCTCGAGTCACATATTCGCATCCCTCTCCATCGCTATGGCCGCGCGTCCCTGATTCTCAGTGTCGTTCAGTTTCGAGAGTCATAGCAGTCTGGGAATTCATCGAAACTGTATGAATCACTGCATGTCTGTCTTTCCTGTCCCATCCGCCCTCCATTAGTCTGGGTTAGGACAGGGCTCAGTGGATTGATGGATGGGGGAAGTGGCTGGCAGGGCATTTCCTTTACTGTTCTTTTCAGCTATAGCATGGAAGCCTTGCCAAAGTGCCTTTCAACCGGTTCACTGGTTTATTGCTGCTTAAAAATGAACGTGTGCGTCTGTGTGTATATGTGTCCATGTGAGAACACACGCGCAGACGCACACATAATAAATCTGCTGTGGTGTTTTGGGTGTATTTTTGTAGTGGAGGCTCATTGCCTTTACGCACTGGGTGACTGTTGCTGTGTATGAGCGGGGAGCCTGAGTGGAAAAGCGACTGTCTGCCATAGAAAAAGCCTGTGACAGCACAACGTATATGGCTCAGCATTCACTGCCCCCGGGGGCTTCATTTGAATTGACTCATATGCGGTTTGTTTACTCACATTTAACTGCAGCAGATAGAAATATCAGGCCGGTTTACGTTGTGTATGATCTGCTTTTCGTGACACAGCTTATTTTTACAGGAATGAATAAAGTTTAGATATTAATTGAAGCAAGTAATATAAACTGTCTGTATTTCTAACTTTAAATGACAATAATAGACACCAACATGTGACTTTGCACAGGATCTGAGAGACTGTTTTCTTCATTCTGTCCACAAACATGTTTGGCAGGTGAAAACAGCCTCTCAGGCTCATTCCATCATTTCATCCATTTTTTAAGCATGACTGCAGAGAAAGCTCCAATTTGGGAAAAAAAAGAGCTTTTATTCTTATGATATTTTTTGCCTTTTTCGAACAGAATTTGTGAAGATAATATGAAATACTGATTAAAATTTGTACTAATTCTGAACATTTTGGACATCAAGAGCAATGGACTGATATGACTGATCAGCTCTCGGCAGATGTTGAAGGAAAAGCTGTTTCTGCTGTCTGTTGATGTCCTCCTGAATATTTCCAAAAGATAACTGATTGTAAAGGCTTCTCTCTATTTTTTGTCTCATTGATGGCCAAGGTGAAGTATTGTACTTCTTTCTCTGCTTCTTTGTGGATTACTGATGGTTGCAGAACATTTTTTTTTCATTCTTCTTCTCTGTTTATTACAAATATGCATTAGGTAGCCTATAGCAAAACCTTCTGATAAAACTATTGTTTTTTACCCTATTTATTAACTTTAGAGCAGTTATGGAAACAAGCCGAATTCAAATTTATTTTTCTTTTCTGTTTTCACCTGAAATTAACACGTGAAGAAAGTATATATAAGTAAATGTGAGTCAGCTTGGCTTTTTACAAGTAATGTTCATTTGGCCACAGTGAAGCTTGATAAACTAAAATGAGTCGAATAAAATAAGTTCTGTCTGGACTAAAGTTTCAAACCTTGGGTCAGACTCTTGGTTTGGCTGATCCATCGAACTTGTGACTCTAAATCTGGTTACCAACACTGCCTGCTTTTTTTTTTTCCACTTAACCCGCCGAGTGCCTGTCACTGGTGGATCACAGCAGCAATCTGCATATGGCTCTACATATTTTTGTATGTGTGTGTGTGTGCGTGTGTGTGTGAGTGTGTTATAGTATGATGTCACAGCTAATCCTGGAGGTAGACCACAGCTGTGAGATATTCTAATTGACTTCAGGGGGGCTCTGAGGCTAGATTGGTATGTGTGTATTAGTATGTGTTAGTATGCATGTGTGTGTGAGTGTGCATGTCTGCGAACAGGCACATTAATGGGGCGTTAACACAGCTATTAATGTCACAGCTTGGGGGAAGCATTAGTGTGGTAAATGAAATTTGTATACTTTTACGTGCATGCATGCATTGACGTTTACGTGTATGTGTGGTTGGGTGTGTGTGTGTGTGTGTGTGTGTGTGTGTGAGTGGGTGGGTGACTATTTAGAAGGTATGACTTTGGGGGATTTCAAATGTCACACCTCAA
>JAQNCA010000009.1:2011287-2031864 GCA_029783725.1 Acanthurus tractus
TGTTGTTCAGCTGTTGTTGTCTTTTGGGGGACCTGGCCAGCCTTGGTAGCCAGGGGGACACATGTGGTTCATCACGGCTGTAATTGGATTTGATTTCACATTCTCTGCTCTCTCCCTGTGTTTAATTAGGGGACCCTGCCACTGAGGACTAAGTGCTAGCGCAAGGGGAAGCGAGACAGACCGAAAGAGGGAAAGACTGACATGGAGCCCAAAGTAAGGCAGCGTGGTGATTAGCGATTTGGGAAAAGTGGGCAAAGTTAATTAGTAATATGGGTATTTGTCAGTTTACAATTACTCTGAGTCCTACGCAAGGGGGACGGGAGCAGTTGTATATGGGCTTCAAGTTATTGTATTCAACACCAGTGTTTTCACCTTGCGTTCATTTGAGCATATCAGTTCGACAGCGAGGCTGAGGCACGGGGGAGAGATGGAGGAGGAGGAGGAGGGGATGAAATATGTGAGAGGCCGCATTGATTATGACATGGCCTTGCTCGCAGAGGGAACCATGGTCAGGCCATTTGTTTGACAGGAAAAGAGCGGGGAAGTCTATTAGCGTGGCGCCTTCATGGACCGATGACAGGCAGCTGCGGTGGCAGGGGCCGAGCCCGCTGGGACCCACACGCTGCTGTTTGAGGCAGAGAGGGAAAAAAAAAAAGCGGGGAGGGGGGAGAGAGATAGTGGGAGATGGGGCTAACGACCCTCCCAAGGCCCGCTGGTACTTTGAAGGTCAAGTTCTTTGTACGGTGCCACATTTTCATCAAGGAGGGGAGAGGACGGTGTGTGTGAGAAGAAGAGGGGCCGTAGGGGTCACAATAATGGTTTTCACCTTTTCCTTTTAGTATGCTACTGACAAGGAAATAGGAATGGCATGGTGAGATACTGTTTTTTACAAGACAGCGGTCCATATCCAATGGCATGACCATGTTAAAGCAGCACAGTACAGTGTGAATTTTACAAAATTACACTTTTCTTTTTAATTTTTCCTGTTAAAATGCTGGTCAACATTGAAAGGAAGTTTCACACAAACTCCCTTGACTATCAAATACTTATCATGTGATACTTTTTTTTTTTTAGAGAAACAGAAACCAAACATATATTCAGAGAGGTTTACCTACAACATGCTGTCCTGTACAGTGTTTGAAAGCTCTTCTCACATTGAGCGTCCTTTGTTGGTACTAAACAATCTTCTCAGTGTCATCCTTTGTGGTAGTTTAAATGTTGGTTTAGCGCAGTCTGGTAAAGAGGTGGAAGATAAAAGCTCGCTTTATGAAAACTTACAGTGATCCATAAAAATTTGGTCAACATGAATGGCCCTCTCTGGAGCCACTGTCTGGTTTGTCCATTCATGGCGACTGTTGAAACAAGGAGATGTTCCACTGTGGCCTCCAATGAAGAGGACCATCTCCCTCTGTCGATATAAAAGACTCATTCTAAGGTAATAAAAACCCCATGATTCTTATTTTCAGGTAATTATACACAAATAAGGCACTCCTATGATGATAATATTCCATTTGTGTCAATGGATTCCTCTAAATCTCACACACTGGACCTTTGAGTTTTTGTCACACACCATTTAATTTTATTTTTATTGTTTGTTTATGTATTGAGTAAGGTGCAGGCAAAATAAGATTTTATTTTTCTCCCTGCTCCTTTTTAGCCATGTAATATGCACATTGATTGTGAAATGCTTTTTACTTATTTATTCTCCTTTCAAACCCAGAGTTGTGCATTACCATGTGCGAAACAAATAAAACTGAAATGAAATAAAATGTTGCCAGAAACATCAAAGCGGGAGATTTAACGAAATTATCTGCAAATTTCTTTCAGGGCTGCAAAATAGAAGCCTTTTTTTTTTTTTTTTTTTTTCAAGGCGAAAGATTTAAATTAGCCGAGCGGCAGTTAAAATGTTTTACATAAAGTCCCACTAAATACCACTTTGAAAGCAGCAGAGTGAAAAAGAAACCATATATGGGGAAACAGAATTTAATGGGATAATGTCATCAGTGCAACAAAATGAGGCGTAAAGAAAAAGGAATACGGTGAAGTTTTGGTGAAACTTTTAACTTCCACAAACTTGGTATGCACTGTAAGCAAAATGTTACAAAAAATTTCAAAGAATATGAAATGTATTTAATAATCAAATATAAGATTTAATCATCAAACCCCAGATATAATTTGCAGAACGCAGTTTAAGTAATTAGAAAAACAGATTCAAGCAGGAGTCCAGAGACTGGGGGGAAAAAAGGGTCAAATCTAGTGAAATTAAAAAGATTCAAAGCAAAGAAGAAATGCAAACCTTTCCTCCAAAATGTTTTACATTTTTTGCATTGCTTGATATTTTAGCCAGGACAGAGCTGCCTGACATGAGAAGTTTTAAACATCATACATTAAAGTTCAAGTTTAATAGGCTTGGTATTAAATTGCACTTCATCAGCTGACAATCAGCAGCAAACATTTATTTATGGATTTATGGCGCAATTCAGCGCCTGTAGCAACTCTTACAACCACTATCAGTCAAGCTACCGGCTCACAAACATCACTAAGCAGCTTCCCTCCTGACTCTGCAGCTTTTAGCCTCAAGCTAAGGCAGCATAGATCGAATTGAGGTACTGATTCAAACTTATTTAAATTTTCCCAACACGATGCACACGGCCTTGAGCTGAGCTTGAGTTAGCAGTGCCACTTTTTTTTTTTTTCATCTTTTCTTTTCCTTGCACAAAATATATGCAGCCTTGCTTTCCCCCTGCTGTCATTCTGACATCCCGCTGCCCTCCTCGCCGCTACCCACAGAACTTGATTGGCAGGGGTTCGCCCACAGCATTACACTGCAATTTAAGTCTCACGCTGGATGACCATCAGAACTAGATGATTATGTAAGCCATGCAGCCATCACTGGCGGCGTACAACAGAGCATTCAGTTGTGCTGTTTTTGATGATTTAAGAGTTATGAGGTTTTGTTTATATTTTGTTTGCATAAAATACACTACAGTGGCTTGAGGCACGTAAATTTTATTCCACATCTGCAGTTTGTAGTTATGGAAGTCTCAGGCGGTGAAGCATAATAGTGTATATACATATATACACACACACACACACATATATTTATATATATATACATATCTGTGTATGTGTGAGTGTGTGTACCAGCACTTCGTTAATTAAGCTCAATGCTCTGCAGCCATATCTTTGTGCACATGTGCTTGCATGCCAAAATTAATAAACATTGTTGGTGAGATAGCAACAGGAAGAAAATAGAAAAACTTTTTTTTTTTTAATTTTCAGGCTATGAGTCGCTGCAGCAGTTGTTTTCATCCTTGGCCCTCCTGTCTCAGTCGGTACATTCATCGAGGGCTGCAGGTGCGGGGCCAAAGAGATGAAGCCATCCCCAAGCCCTTGACTCCCCCTGAAAATTGTCAGCGACAGAACTGAAACGTTGATTTTGGTCATTAAGGGTGCAATTTAAGATTCAAGCATAAACACAGTCATTTTCATTGCACTTCTGAAAGGTTATGTTGTCTAAAGCAGAGACGACATAATGAACAAAACTGAGAGCCCGTCTAGAATTCACGGGGACTAAATTGCCATGTCGAGTAAAGAAATGCTGCAGATATGGAGTGATGATTGTACGTTTTAAGTGACGGAGAAAAACAATGTGCGTTTACAGGTTATTGGAGTAAAGAGAGTTTGTTCGGAGAAGAATAACTGTAAGATGATATGCTCGGTCTGATGCAGAAAATGTTTGTTTTCTTCAAGGTCAATCTGACAAAGACTGACACACCAACATCTTCATGCCAGGGCTGCAAGAATAGATTATCCAGTTAGAGTGTGCTGTTGATTAGCATTAGCTTTCAGATCAGCACGACGCTGACATGAAAGAGTAGTAAAAGTGTGTTTTTTTTTTTCCAAAGCAAAGATGGAGATGCACATGTATTCAAGAAGTGTTTGGGAAAAAGAAGTGATTTTTTTTTTTCTCACATGGAACAAGATGTGCTGACACTCGCTTGAATCCCCAGAAAACCACAAAGAACTTGTTACTTGATGTGAATTTTTCTTATTTCTTGAGATTTTCAACACTTGGAAAAGTTTAACGGTGTTAGAAAAAATCAAGAGAAGAGAGTGGGATTGCTTTAAAATGTAAAGGTGTGTGTGAGTGTGTGTGACGGTGTGTGTGTCTAGACTTGGTCCTAACTCTGTCCGTTGCCTGCCTGTCACAGACTGCTCTGCTCAGCACTACTGTAATATCCACTCATTCTCTTCCGATCCTCACACACAGCAATTACGCACTTCTGAACACGCACACACACACACACACACACACACACACACACACACACACACACACACACTTTCTTTCTCTATTCTGTTCTTCTGGCCAATGCTGACTCAGGCTATATGGCAACCAGAGGAACAGACAAAGAGCTGACAACACCAGGTCATTTGGCTCGCAGTGAAAGAGCTGCAGCGGTTGAAAAAAACCGTAGAGCTCGGCGACTGTAACGCTTACGAACACTCCATGCGGTGAAGTGTTCTCATGGAAACGTTTCATCCCTCCGTATTCAGCAACAACAAAAGGACACCTTCCTGTACTTCCGCCTTCGCAGCGTCATTCACATGCAGCATTTCATCCATCGGTCGCATTGTTGATATGGAGGGGAGATGAAGCAAAATAGAAGAAAAAGCCATTTTCTTTATCTTACTGAACCCCACCAGTCAGCGCCTCCTTATCTCACCATTGATTGGCTGCTGGATTAGCCACCCGCTTTGACCAGCGTGCGGTATCGACATGCTGCCTGTCACCAACAAGAGAGCCCTCCAAGCCGATGAATAGAACTCATGCACCAAGGGCGGGGGGGTATTGATGTCAACCTGGCAGAACTCTGAACCTCAGACGGGTCTTTTGGCTGTTACCACAGGGTGTCATTCTCAGGCCTGTTATCAGGCACCCTGACTGTGTTGGGTTTATTGCTGTACAGCTGTGAAAGTCATTACTCGGTTCAAATTAATATAGTTTAAGTTATCATTTCCTGGGAGGAGGACATTTATCGTGGTGCTCTTTATATTCCCTCTATGTCACACTGCAAAAAATTAGCAATTGTTACCTGTTTGACCTCCAGAAGTGAAGATAATTCAATTGTTTCACCTGCATAAATGCTCAGGGAGTCCAAATAGTTTTAATGTCCAACTGAACAATGTTCCGACTGATTCATGAATTAAAAAGTTCATTACCAAGGGTAGGAGTCACTTTTAGAAAACCTCAGACATTTATTATTTTATTCGTCACGGTCTTCTCGTACATTAAAACACTTAGTCCATCAGTCGCTGAGCACACGGATAACTTCTCTGTCAAAAATTGGGCCTTGGAGCTGAAGAAAGTGATCCAAAGTAGTGATGTCATTATTATAGTGAAAACAGAATAGGGGGGTTGTTTAAAGAGTTTAAATCCACAGTGCTGGATGGCTGCACCAAGGGCCATGCTGTCCATTTCACCAGACTGTGCTTATTTGCAATTTTCAAGCAGCCCAAAACATAAATAGCATAGAAATAATTAACTTCAGACTCCCTGCAAAATCACTTAATATGTTGAAATGCATGTACAGTTAACGAGGAGCCCTGTATAACTCCACTCTTCCTACCTTAGGCTACGAACTTATCAATCATCCCTTGTGCTGTAGATGAACTGAACTCATTTTATCTCACTGTGTAAGCACTGATGCCTGGATGGATCGCAGCTGACAGTTAATGGATAGGTCGTCCGTGTGAAAGTGGCTGTCACAGCTTCAAAGCACTAGACTGAAATTGGTTATGACATCAGCTCTGGAACAAAAATCAATTAAGTAAAGGGCCTAAATGAAATTAAACTGCATTCCATGATTTCCTTTGTTGTAATCAGAGAAAATGCAGCTTTTAATTAAAATCTGAAACTCATCAAATTGTTTCATACCTGACAGAACAGTTTCGATGGGTTTACTATTGGTCACAGAAGTTTATTTGCAGTACCAGAAGTGGAAAGTAATATTCATGGGCAGACAGAAATGTATATGAAGCTGCTAAACTCTGCACAAAAACTATCAAAATACACTTTTTCTCCATATGAATTCTTCTTGAAATGATCTGTTCTATTTACAGGCTCTATTGGATATCACAGACTTTGCACAAGGGAGCTGGCAGGGTGAAGCCCATTTGATTTCTGAGTCAACCGACTGAGATATTTGGTTTCACACATCCAATTCCTCTCGGTGATATCTGGTCAATTTTGGAGGTTAGGGTTCGCAGTGCATGCGGGGAAAGGAACTTCAGTCAGCAACAGGGACCTTTGGGATGTTAGACCATCGTCTCCTGGAGATTCCTGCAGCCAAAAATGCTGCATTCAAGAGGCATTATGCTGATGTGGTTAATCATATTCAATCAAAACATGGAACACATTTAACCCTATTATCCAAAAGAGGAAATTAATTTGGTCAGTGGTGCATTCAAGAGGCATAATAATACAAAAAACAGAAAAAGCAGCAATAAAGAGGAGACCAACTGTAGAGCACTACAGCACTTGATCAGCAGACTGAATGGCTGTATAATAAGTTTTTTGTCATGTTGTCTGGAAAGCAGCACTGATGCTAAGCTGATCATCCAGGTGTAAGAATGCCTCATCGATTTAACCCTTTACTTCCCCCTTTTTTTCTCTTTGTGTCTGGTGATCAGCAGGTGAACCAATGTCAGGGTGCCAATTTAATCTAAGAAATAGATTCATAGAAGCTTCATTTTGCTTTGTAACCTTCATAAATATTGTAACACGCAGTAGACTCTAAGATATTCAGGACATGCTTATATCTGTAAAAGCTGTATGAAAATTATGAAGAGGTAGAATCAGTCATAGCACACTGCGTTGCTTACAGGTTTACAGCCTACTATTACAATAATAATCTTAGTTCATATGCTAATGGGGATATTGAGTGTGATGGAGGCTGTTTCAGCATAATTTTGCATTAAAATAAAGTGATTATGGTGGAATTTGGTGTAAAAATGCTTTTCAAAACTTCATCACTGCCAAATATGAAGTGCTATTATGAATATCAACCTCCGCATGTGTAGTTGTGTGTGTGTGTGCGTGTGTATGTGTTCTGGCATGCTTGTATTTTGTATTTTTTGATGCATTTCCTTTGTATTGTTCCTAAATCGTATGTCTTGACATTCACATAAACAGCTGTGGGTGTGTGTTTGCGGGTTTCATTTCACATCTGGTTTGAACAGCACATAAATACCTTTCATGCGTGTTCCCTCTTGTGCCTGTGTTTTTGAATCTGTATGTTTGTGTGCTAACCCACGTGCTATCAGCCTCTCGCGATCAGGCGTGTGTGTGCGTGTGTGTGTGTTTGTATGTGTGTTTGTGTTTATGTGCTCCGCCTGGCGCCTGAATTGCGCTCGCTGGGTCGCCGGGTCTCTTTGGCGCGCTGCTGCCAGTCTGCAGTTCGAGATAAAGTTCTGGCCTAAAGGAGGGAAGGCAGACCACATCCACCCTCTCTCTACTTAATCCGCCCTCGCCTCCTCTCATCCCCTCTCTCCATCTCACTATCTCTCCCCTTGCTTACCACCTCTCAGACCTGTGTCCTTCAATACACCACACTCTCTCTCATCCTTTCTCCCCCTCCCGTCTTTTTATTTTCCTCCTGCTCCTCCGCTGTCTTACTGCATTTTATTTTTTATTTTTATTCTCCATCTGCACTGTCAAAGCAATTTTGTTTCATCCTATTTCTCCATGTAGAGAGCCCTTTTTTATTTTTTTGATATTATTCTGTTTGTACAAAGTCTAACTGATGTAAGCTCACTTTTATTTTTACTCCGCTTTAGCTCTTAATGTTGTTAATCTGCACAAAACCCTGAAATTTCATCAAGGGGGAGCTGAAAATGACTGAACATACACTCTTGCACATTAATCAATATGCAAAAGAAAACTAAAACTAAAATTAAAGGAGAGGTTCAACGTTAAAAAAGAGAATTTTATGTCTTAATGATGAAATCCTGCTCCTACTCTCTGCAGAGTTCTTTGATTTACCAATAAGAAGACGTTAGAAAAAAGGTTCAGTTGTGCTTTAGCTGTAACTCTTCCTGTACTGAAACTGTTTTACATGCATTGCACGTTTGCACAGCTGGCATATTTTTAACTTTTAGCACTTGAAATATTGAAAGCCTTCAGCGTTGTAAGAGAGAATATTTCATCATGTCATCAACAGAAAAACAGCAGCTCTCTTTGAGTAAAAAAAATGGCTGTCTTGTGTGGGATGGTATGCAAAGAAAATGCAGAGAATCAATACGTCTCAAGAACAAAATGGATATTGCTTTTCACTTTAACTACTAGAGAGTATGACACTGCATGACATCAAGAATGTCGATAATGCCCTTTGTTTTAATGGCAACGACATACAACCTCAGATAGAAAACATTAGAAGAAAGGCACATCAATTAGATTTATTCTTTTTGTGCACTTTTTTTGTACTAAAAACCTGTTTCACCCCCGCAGGGATAGAGACGTTGTTGTAATGTGTAGAGCTAAAAGCATTAAAACAGCCTTAAAGATCACACAGGAACGTTTTAGATATCGCAGATATTTTGAAATGCATTCATTGCATTGACAATTAGAAAAAAGTCACTGCTCTCGTCTGTTAGGTAAGGACCTCCATTTCCTCAAGCACTGCTTTTAGTGTTTAGATTGATTTTCTACTCTTCAGACCAGCATTACTTGGTATTTATTCATTAAAATGAAAAAATCAGCTTGAAGAGACTTGAGGTGCACATCAGATTTACTTTTTTTTTTAGTCTAAGTGATGCAAGAAACATCTCTGTTATCTTAGATTTGGGAGGCTCAAGTCAAAAACCATCTTATTGCAATGCAAGAACGCACACATCTTCCCCCAGGGCCCGTGGCTGCTCTCTTGACTTCTTGACAACATATCTTTTAAATGCAAAGCTTGACTGCACCAATCAGTCAAATATCAGATATGAGTCCTTTTTTAATTGCACCTTAAAGGAGAAAATTTGTGCACAACTTCTTTTCTGCTCAATAATGCCATTAGTAAAGCTAACTTGTTTAGTGTGCCATATACATCTCAGGTAATTTTTGTGTGTTGTTTGAGTGGACCTTATGGTATTAAATTTATCGCTGCCTCTAAAATTCTGTATACTTCACTTGTATTACCATACCTGAATTATTGTGTGGAAGTCAGGGGTAATAATTACAGAGGCAACTTACAACCATTATACATATTACAAAAGAGAGCAATCAGGATAATAAATAATGTGTAACGCTGTTTTTAAAGTCACATGCACTAAAATTAAGTGATCTGGTCAAATTTACAACTGCAGTAGTTATGTTTAAAGCAAGAAACAATTCACTCCCTGGTAATATTCAAAAAAGGTTCTGTGACAGGGAAGGGGGTTGTAATTTAAGAGGAGAACTTAATTTTAAAAAACATTGTGTTCGTACAACTAAATAAAGTGTGTGTATGTCAGTCTGTGGGGTGGATCTGTGGAATGGGTAGGTGATGGGTTGAAACAAAGCACAAACTTAAATCAATTTAAAAAATGTTACAAAAAAGAGATCTTTGGGAGGCACATGGGAGAATACAAGTTGTCCTAAATACTGGGGTTGTAAATGTAGTTGGGATCGGGGTGTGAATACTTATATTTGGTTGTAATTGAATCTGTCTCAGTTTTCATCTTGATTTAATTAAGGCTGTATTTAGTTTTCATCTTTATTTTTTTACTTATAAATAAGTGAGAAAGGGGTAGGGATATATAAGTTTTACTTCCACCTACTCCTTTTCGGACACTACTTTTTGGGAGTTTTCTTTCAGCTTTTAAATGTATTTCTGTTATGTTCAAAATAAATAAATTTAAATCAATTCAATTCAAAATGGTTGACTGGAATCTTATAATTGTGTCATTTGTAGAAGATAGAAAGATGCAATGCTTCAGGTACCTTTTATTATTGACTGAACTGACATTAACACTCCTCTCTGACTTCTGGGTAAAAACAGCTAACATAGCTTATGGTTTTTCAAAGGTTATGTACATTCACAATGGCCCCTCTTGCATCCTGTTCCATCCTACCACAGCAAATTGCATAGATAAGCCTTAACTCCCTGGATAGTTTAGGCTAATCTAGGACATATTAGATATTAATGCATCCAGACCGGGATACAATGTCAGATCTAGTGGGATGTTTAGTTTGATTTGTGAGCCAAATTTATTGTGTCTCTTTGTGTCTGTGTGAGAATGATTGTCCTCTGCCACTGTCATTAACATTAGCATTTCAATAGTCCTTGCTTGATTGAACACCAACAGCAGCATAAGTGGTTTGGCAGAGCAATTTCCTTTTTGCTTCAAAACAAACATCCATACTTATTGATGTGTCTCTTCATCAGAAACAAGACTCATACAGACTGGCTGTGGCTTTCATTTTGTCTGCTGGAACATATTTCATCTAGATTCTGGCTACCATATCTTATCTTTCCTTTATATTTGCTTTTTCATTCCATTTTGTATCGCGGATACTAAGTTTTTTCATCATCTTGTTGCTTTTTTAAACCATAGAATTGGTTCTAAGCAACTAGCAGTCTGTCTGTTGGTGGTCCCCATCAGTCTGTATGCTGGGCTTTCCTCCTCTTCTAGCATTATTGAAATATTTCAAAAAGTAATGGATTACCGTGACATTTTGTACAACTGTTAATGGTCCCAATGAGACGATTTTCAATGACGTTAGTGAACCCTTGACCTTTCCATTGGCACCACAGATGAGTCAATGTTTTTAATTATCCAGTGAAATGTTGCAATTAATGGGAGAAAAATTTTGAGCAAACATTCACGTTTTGAGACCTTTATTCTGACGCTTGAGGAGGACTGATCAATCATTTACATTTGTCTTTTGAATATGTCCATGGTACACCATGAAGATATCCACATATCCACATCATTTGCAGAGTTGTTACCAGTTGTCATGGCTGCTGCTTGTTGTCCCACATTTTTATGATGCCATTGTGGCTTGAGTAGGTACGTCCACTTACGCAGGGAGACATCAGTTGATCGGGCGGTCCTTCAATGTGGAGCAGGATGGATTGTTAGACTTACTGCTGAATAATGTGGCCTCATGTGCTTAGACCACCTCGGAATTCGGTTTGAGTGATCTGATCTCAAATGCGCTCTCAATGTGTCTCAGGTGCGTTCCCACCTGTACTTAATGCTGTCCACTGGTGATCAGATCACTCAGGATGGAATTTAAAACCAGGTCAGAACAGAGTCTATGTCTTCATCTGAATTCTATACTCTAGACGTCTATGCAAGTGGGAATACAGTAATGCAGGAGTAAAATCTGCAATCTGAACAACAGCCTGAGAGCCAGCAAATGTCAGATGACAAGAAATGTATCATTTGGTAACATGGAAGGATGTGGTACAAGTAATCATACGAAGCTGCTCAAAATCAGCAACTTTATTACCGTGTAAGCATGCTGGCACACCTAGTTAGTATTTTGCTCCAGGCGCCACTGTGCCTTAATAGACTCCTCCAGTTTACCACACCATTAGCTTTTTTTCCCCCTCTACATCTTTTACATCTTTTTCTTTTTGGATGCATGACGGGTTTACAGTTGTTTGAAACGACTGTGACAGCGCTCACACTCTTGCACTTCACAGAGAACGGTGTCAGCCTTCACCAAAGGTGACACGTCTGATCTTTTCATCCTCCGCAAGCACGCACATGCATGAGTGTATGCCTTCCAACACAGATCATGCGGCAGATAGACCTCACATGTCGTCTTTCTGCACACCACCATCATGGTGAGAAAAAGGTGCCAGACTCCAGCCAATGTAAGGGCAGATTTTATGTTCAGAGGTTGTCATGGTTGGATGAGTGTGTGTGTGTGTGTGTGTAAGAAAAGAGGAGTGTTTGACATCAGTCTGGCTGCCCTTTTCTCCCCCAGTTATAGAGTATAGAGTGCTATGGCCGCTGTGTCTTATCCAGGTGTCATTATATGGGATCATTATATCAAAATTAACCTTTTTTTCCTTTTGACTCCAGTGTCAGTGACCCTGATTTAGAGTTCACTTTTCATGCAAATCAACCGCTTTTTTCCTTGTCTTTGGCTTATTCTTTTCTTTTTTTCCCTTTTTTATACCTTCACTTTTTACTTTACCCCCCCTCCTCCATCTCCTCCCTCTCTACATATCTGTCAGTGCATGAGGCGGGGAGAAGAAGTGAAGCAGACAAGAAATATATCCAGGTGAAAGACAGGTCTGGATAAATAAAGAAGAGGTATACTCAACCCTACCTGAGAGAGAAGGCTGCAGGGAGATGAAGAGGGGGGGGTTTGTTTTTTCCCCTTTTTTTTCTTAAGGCAGCTGTCAGATTTCAAGAGGAAGATGAACAGAGGAGAAAAGAGTCAAAAAAAAGAAGGAAAAGTTGAGGTAAGCAGTGTTTAGGACGGGGAGATGTGGGCAGCATGGGTGATAATGAGAGACAGGGCTGATGTCAGTGTTAGTGAAGGAGACGAGGATGGATGCAGCAAGGCATGTACAGGCATAACTAGAGTCATGGTGTCTCTGTGCGGGATGGTTTCACTAACCGAAAGGAAAATAAATCTTAAAAGAATCCGAATATGGACAAAATATGAGTGTAGCTAAATTCCATAAATGACTGCAGATACACATTTTTAAACCGAATTTTTATGTTAAAGAAGAGAACCACATAACCCCAAAATGTCAGCTTATCAAGTGCTGAGGAAAAGCGGTTTTTCATTTGTATTAATTAATTTTGAAAAGGTGTCTTAAACCCAACGGCTATTTCCTCAACCCCCAGAGAAGCACCGAAATCCTTTTAGCAAAAGTGAAAACACGAACGTGGGAATTGCAATAACAAGTTCTTTCACCTGACAGCTAGGATATGTCAAATTTGTAATATTTTAATGGGACCTCGTTTACAGCCACACTGTCGGGACTTTAAAGTAGATCCACTTTAGCCCCAACTGCGCTCAAAATTTGAAACCTTGAAAATGGGAATTAAATCTGGGTGCACTGATGCACGTATCGGTACTTGGTCTTGATCTGACTTAATTTCAGTAACTCCTTGCGACGAGCATGACAGTTCCTGCTAAAATTAAAGCTTTTTATTTTCTGTGGCTTCCTCCCACAAGAGAGAGTGTTTTTCATAAGTTGCTTCATTGCTACAATCCAGCCACTTTGACATTAGAAGTAAAGCTAAAGTCACACTCCTCTACTCCAAAATACATGTATCCGTCAGCAGAGATGTGTAGTGGATAATGATATATGTTAGATGTGTAAAAAATATGTTCCCATGATTCAAGTTGCAACAGAATGTGTCCAGTGAATAGCAGGGCCCAGAATGGAGTCATAATAATGCTGAGGAACTGTTTACATTATATCACTACACCCATACAGGTTTCTTCACCTAATTTGTCCTGTAACTTTTCTCTATCTGCTTATTTCTTTTAATACAACAGCATGTATAACAATGGTGGACCAGTCGGAGGAATTTTGAAACCTCTTCAAGCCTTCAACTCGGTCATTTTTTGTTTTTTAACACAAGTGTTGGCTGTCATTCGTATTTGTGCATAATTGTCTTTGAAAGAATGCACTTGGCAACTCCAGTGTTTTAGAATCCAGCTTCCTCTAGTATGGGATTATTTTTTTTTCTAGCAAACACAGCACAGCCTCTGGTTTATTCCAGGATTTCCTCCTGATTTCTTCTTCTTCTTCTGTGGCATTCAGCACAGAGCCGGGGATGCACACTGCAGTGCTGTTTCATCCACAGGCATTGTTAGTAGAAAGGCAAGGAAGCCTGCTGATGTTAGTGAAAGTCTCTTACTTGCATTAGTTCGCTTTTGCAACACTTATGCCATCCATTTGTCCATACCTCTGCAAGTCTGCAGCAATGCAGCACAGAAGCTTCAACAATGCTGTAGACCTCCAATCATAATGTTTATTAAATGCTTTTTGGTAAATCTTTTTAATCAGCGCTTTTGGCTGTGCATCAGCTGGAGGAGTTTGGATCTGTTTTAATTAAAAAAGGGGAAAGATTCTCCCAAAAATTGGGAATCGTTAGTAAGCTGCGGATTCATTATACAACATTATAACTCCATTCTAAAACATATATAGCACTGGTTGTATACAACATACAAGCAATTTTTGGGGACTAGTAATCTTCCAGTGTGGCTGGTCATGCTGAGGATGAACAGTAATGTTTCTGTTTACTGTTGCTTTCATGTTAGGTGTTTGTGTTGGCTTTTTTTGTGGTCAGTGTTCCATTAAGTATTTGTTTATCGTGGTTGCTAAATTGCACTTACTAAGGCACAGCAAAACTGGAGAGCATTTCCATTTTCTAGGCAAAACAGCCAAACTACTCTCCAGTAAGCACTCAAGGTTTACGTCAGGGTTCCTCGGTTTTACTTAGAACACACATTTTTAAGAGAGTTACCAGTTAAGCACAGCTGTGATTTAACAACATGGCATTTAGCTTATAAGAGCTACTGTTGTACCAAACCTCCTTGTTTACTTTGCTGGCAACTGTGTTGTGTTTTTTTGAAACTTTAATCGACAGAACATTTGAAACCAAACTTAATTTTACTTGATTTTTAGGACAAATGTCCATAACTTGTCCATAACTAATATGTACAAGCATTTTTTTCCTCATATTTCTTGTTTTTCTATAGAAATGTCATGATGCTCTCTAGGCTAAACCTCTGAAGCTCAGTGTGAGATCAATGCACAGCATGTGATCAGCCACCCACCTCATGGTCAGATCCATATGGTCCACATCAACATGCAGATCATGTAATTTAGCTCCTGAGCTTGCAATTAGATTGTAGCTTCAAGCTATGTGAACAAACCTACTTGTGAAAATATAATAACATAATTTAAAGGTTATTCCGAACACGGATGTAACATGCATGTGGTAACTGGCAATAGAAAGTAGATATTAAATTAAAATTATAAGACCTAGGGTCACTATAAACTCAGGTCAGTGCACAACATAAGGCAAACATAACAAAAAATAATTAATTAATAATTAATGCACTGCATACTTTTAATGCTGTATAGCATTTTGATATGTATTTATTTAGTCTGAGATGGTTGATATTTACCAGAAACTACAGCAAAACTGCAATACCGCACCATCCACACACATCTTGCACCTGGTCAATAGCTGTGTGTGAAAGGTCAGCTCCCCTCTGTGACACTGTGGGTGGCACAGCTTTACTGTGGACACGTCCAACTTTAACCCCTGAGCACTGTGTGACACGTGTCAGACAGACTCAGGGGAAAAGGTCTCACTCGCTCTCTCTCTCTCTCACACACACACACACGCATATGTGCTTGTTAAATATATGTCCCCTTCAAGGTTTAAGGTGTATTCCCTGATGACATGATTGTTACCAGCATGCATGGAGCATGCTCAGTAGATGAACCTGTGTTTGCCCAATCAATATGTCACCTGCATACCACCATCTTAGACTGTGTGTGTGTGTGTGTCACTTCAAATCTATAGGCTCAAGGAATTAATACACGCACACACACAAAATTATTGGAATATTGATGATATTTTTACTCGGACACAAAAACAAACACTAAAAACCTGAATTCCCACAATAACAAAGGCTATAGTAGAAGAGAGGACTAGCTAGTATGTCCTCATTGTGCAAGATTTTCCATTTTCCTTTCCTTGTGAGGACATTGGTCCACATAAAGACGTGAACAGCACACTAACAGAAACACACAGTTAGGAGTTGTAGGCCTGTACCTGCAGCGTCAGCTTTCCCTGCCTGCTGACTGCCGTCTCCCCCCCTTGATACCGAGCCCTAAAAACAAGGAGAGGAAATAGAGAGGGAGAGAAGATAATGAAATAATACCCTGCCTGGCAACACTTCAAAGAGAGAGGGAGAGTCTGATGTGCTCTACTGCAGCTGGAGAGGAAAGAGATGTAACATAGTAAGAGAAAAAGATTGGGAGATAACCCCCACAATCACATACACACACAAAGAGATTCAAACACGGGATCACATTAATGAAGTTTGACTACTTCTCAGAGGGTTGGTTAAGAATCATATTCTGTGCCACGTTTTGTTTTGAAGCGCTGATCAGCCCTGGTTAGTTATGTTATGTAGGGTTTCATTTACCCTAACATGAGCGAGTTATTGCCCCACTCCGGCCGTGTACACCGAATGAAAAAGCTGTCAGAGCTGAGCAAACTGTGATTCATGTTTACTTCTGGTGTTGAACAAGCATGGGCTTTCTCTCGCATTATGCTCTCATGTCATTGCGTTTATTATTCATATATTCATGTAATATGTGCATGCAGGCGGACACAGGATATGCCAATTCTAAAATATTCTCCGGTGTCCACGGGAGCGTAAGTGTGTGTATGTGTTGTGTGTGTTGTGGTGTGCGAATATATGTAGATGCCTTTAACAATGTCCTTATTCTTTGGTCATCATATACATTCACACAAGCTTTATATATAACAATCCATGCACATGCATACACACCCAATCAAAAGTACATTTTAGCATGAATACATGTTCTTCATTTAGAGAAGATTTGATGGGAAAAACAATGCCTTATGGGTGTTTTTTTCTCCCCATCAAATCAAACAGCATCATTCATGCACACACACACACACACACACACACACGGGAATACCCTCCGACAAGTATACTAAATATGAGCTATTGTAGTATACAAAAAAATAACACACACCTTCCCCTTTTCACTCCATTTCTCTCTTTTACTGTAACACTTCTGTTGAAGCAGACAATAAATTCTGCTTTGGCGGGTTTTCATTCCTCATCCTGAGGCCACAATTACATTAAGTACACTGCTGCTCTATTGCTTTGTGTGACATATTGTCTTTTTTAATGAATGGCTCTCCGCGCAGCCCACCTGCTGCTCAATCAATGAGCTCTGGAACTTAAAGCCTGCTTTAATGCCTGCTATTTCACATTAAGATGACTTGGCTTTTCATGTAAAGTGGTGTACAGATACTTTAATATTTTAGGTCCTAATCAAATTCAGGATCGGCTTGGCTGGAGGGAAATCAGAGCAGTGATGCGCAGCTGTCCCTGTTTACATTGGCGGGAATCAATTGCTGCACATATTTTGCCTTGAAAACTAATCATTTGCCTGCAAGATATCCCTCTGACGCTGACACAGAGGAAATGAAAATGTAATTTGGTTGGCTTTGTTGCATGTTCATGCTCTTCAATCAATTCATCTCTTATTATTCATTCTGATGGAACATATATACATAGTAAATGCTTATTTTCGCCTGAATTAAAGAGCATTGGTGTCAACTTAATGCATTTTTATCCTCAGTTTTCTGGCTTTTTCCTTTTTCTTTTTTTAGTCCTTCAAGTGAAGAGTATGCATTCTTAAAACAGTCCAACAAAAAACAAGATAACTCTATGTATACAGTGCTGTTGAAGACAGAATTATTGCTTGATTTACAATTTAAAAAAAAGAATGAATAAAAGTCTTAAGAATCAAAGCAAAAGATATAAAACAAGGTGTAAAAATGTACTTTATTACAACAAAACCTTTAGTGAAGAAAAGGCCACATGATGAACTTAGATTGTAGCCGTCTCTTTGGCACTTTGACCAAAAACAAACACACACACAAACAAAAAAAGAACTGCTTTAGAATCTGTAAAATTGGTTATACACTGGATCCAAAAATGGCATTTTTTCACTTACACTGAAGTGGGTTGTTGTGGTTTGTACAAGGCCCACTGTTGAAGATCTATCTCTGATTACAATGGTTCCAATCAAAACCTGTGGAAACACAAGCTGGTTTACTGAATAGCAACAAGGTTCAAAGAAAGTTCAATGGAAATAGTTATGGAGATAATGTGCTGGAAAAAAAACCCCTGAGTTTTTCAACTGAACACAGCAAAGACCAGGTCACTTTAAGTGACTATTCCAGATTTAAGAATCTGTAGTTGCTGCCTGAAAACAATCAGACTATTGGGGAGCACATCACAGTGATAAAAGAACATAAGAGCATTGGAGTTAATATTTTATTAAACTTTTTTAAAATTATTTTCTGTTTGAAAAAGTTGTTAAAATCTTTTAATATAAAATATTTACTGACTGAAACTAGGAAATGTTAAGGTCTATAACTGATTAAATATTCATACTGGGAACATAATAAAATGAGCACACCTTTCCTTGTTTACTGTACTTCAGAAGCTCCTCTCTCAGTCTTTTCTTCTTTCAGTCTTCTTTCAATTTCATTTTGAGTTGCTGTTCATACACAACACAGTTGGCAATGTGTTGTGCTAGCAGAGCTCTCTGGCTGCTTCTAGACTCTGGCTCTGCGAACAGAGACCAGTATATTAGAATCAGAATCAGCTTAATTGGCCAAGTACATGTACACCTCCAGGAATTTGACAACAAAACAAAGGAAAGAAACTATTATGTACATAGAAGTGGGCAAAAATATGAAAAATATGTGTATAAATAAATTTAAAAAGCAACATTAACTGTGTCTCTATGCAAGTCAGTTGTTACTCTGTAAATTGTGAATAAATACAAATACAGCAAACAAACATATTTAATGGTTCAGGTAATGCAAGGTACTTCATAAATACAATATGGATGACTATATAAAATATAGGCATCAAGTGACTATGTATATGACTATATACACTCCACACAGTGTACAGAATGCGTACATTATTTGACGCATTTATATAAGATCACAGTGTGATTTTAGAAACTGAAATGAATAATATATAACATGTACATAAGTGAATATTTCAGTGTTCTGGTTATTAAAACTATATGACTGATCGAACTGCTCACCAGAGCTCATTTGAGTTCATGTAAATTGACCTATAGGAAGAAACTGTTCTTGTGTCTGCATGTTTTAGCATTCGGTGCTCTATAGCGCCAACCAAAGGTTAGATCTGGTTGTGCTAAGGGTGTGTTGTGTCTGCAGCAATGCTCTCCTGCTCAATTTACTGACCCTGGAGCTGTTTATGTCCGGAGTGGAGTGAAGGTTGGCACCAGTGTTTACACCAGGCTTTTTCTCTGCAGCCTTGACTGTCCATTGTGGTCTGTTCCTGCTCTGTTGGGTGGCCATTACAAACCAGACAGTGATGGATGTGCAGAGAACATACTGGATTACTGCAGTGTAGAACTGAAGCACCAGCTCTTGAAGCAGGTGCACTTTTCTGAGCTGGTGCAGGAAGTACATCCACTGCCGGGCTTTCTTGATGATCGGATCTGCGTTGGAAGGCCACTTCAGGTACAGGAACATAATAGATCCCACAAAGCAAACAGCTTCCACAGCAGCAGCAGTGATGTTTGCAGAGGCTCTGGGAGGAAGCGCTCTCCTGAAGTCAACTCGCATCTCCACAGTTGTGAGCGTGTTCAGCCACAGGTTGGCTCTGACCACAGCAGAAGGCCAGCTGTTCAATTTACCAACTATATGCAGACATCTTGGGATAAAACGTGACTGTTGTGGCACCAGGACTGATTGTCTGGGTGCTTGATGTGATTTCCTAGTCTCACCTGCTTCCCTCTGTCTGTCCTGGAGTTTGTGACTCACTGACTGCGGGGGCTGGCACAGTAAGCTGGTTAACTTTGGAGTGGATGATTTCCAGAAATAATAGTGCTGAAAGCCAAACTCGTGTCCACAAATGTGATGTTTGCATGTCACCTTGGGGAGTTGAGATGTTGCAGGATGTGTCCCATGGTAGCTGCATGTCCCACTGACCTATTTGCCTTGGGGGCAAACTGTGGAGGGGGTCCAGCAGGGGTCCTGTGATGTCCTTCAAGTGGGTCAGCAATATTTTTTTTTTTAAAGGATTTCATGACCACAGATGTCAGGGCAACACGCCTGCAGTCCTGTAATAGAGGGCTTTCTGTGGGACTGGGATGATTGCGGAGTGTCTGAAACAGGAGTTGACTTCACACAGCTCCAGTGATCTGTAGAAGATCCGTGTAGAGATGGGAGCCAGCTGGTCAGCACAGACTTTCAGACAGGAGGGTGATATGCCATCTTGGCCAGGTGCCTCCCTGATCCCCTGTCTCTGAAAGAGCCGACACACATCCTCTTCACAGATCCTGAGTGCAGGTGGGGGCTCAGTTGGGGTGGGGAGGGGTGGGAGGAGAGGCGAGGGGTGCAGTTAGTTGCGTGATAGCAGAAGCGGTATGTTGGCAAAACTGCAACGAAACACACTCGAAGTGTTGGCAGATGATGTCCTGTAGGTCTTTTCACACTGATGCAGGATTCTTGCCTAAAAACCCTTTTTTAAAAAAAAATCATTTCGGTGTTGCCCCCCTTTTTGCCTCTCCGGTCCACTCATCATTATGTTTCTGGTTGCATGGGATTCTGTCACTGTTCCTGCAGGCCTCCTCCGTGACCTGACAGAGCTGCCTGAGATTAGCCGTGAACCGTGGGTTGTTGCTGCTGCATGTGCAGAAGGTTTTACTCGGCGCTCAGGTCCTCACGGAAGCTGATGTAAGATGTCACAAAGTCAGCGAGTTCATCCAGGTCTGCCACCCCAGCCCGCCA
>JAQNCA010000009.1:2040941-2059441 GCA_029783725.1 Acanthurus tractus
CAAAAATGCGGATGAGTCATATTTTCACTTCACTGCATTAAAGAATGAAGAGGGAAGCCAAGAGGAGAGAGAGAGAGAGAGAGAGAGCAGGAGGCGGAGAGAGATAGGCAGTGAGGGATATACATATTTTGCCATCCTTGGTGATAACATTAATGTCAAGGTGGAAGGGGAAAGGAAGACATCAAAGCTAATGAATATTTATGGATGCCCACAGTAAAGTGCTGTTTTAGAGTGAAGTGGGACAGAAAGGCCTCATGAAGACAGCACTTTAGGGTCTACTCTTGTACAGACTGTGAGTCTATGAATATTCATTGTTCATTGTCCCAAAAACAATTTGCTTAACGCCTGTGACTTCTTTTCATCCGTGAAATGTGCGTAAGGCTTTACCTATGCATGGTTTGGCCTATATTGCTGTCTCTGCGCATATGATAGGTCTGTGACAAGATAAACAGTTTTTCCTTGTATAATAAAATAAAAAAAGTGTTGCGTATTTTTCAAATCATAGATACGCATCTTCCAATATAGCTTAGTTTTAGTAGAGAACCATAAAAGGCTATTTGCTGTGTTCTTTTGCAGAGAAATATTGGCATTACATTCTTGACACATTGTTAGCAGGACATGTGTCACCAGATGCGGTGCAGTCTGTGTGAATGCTATATCATGGCATATTTGTTGGAAAGTATAAGAGTGCATTCGAGTGTCAGAGTCTATAACCCCATCATATGGCAGACAGCATGATGTCCCTGAGCATTTTTCACAACATGCTACATTAGCCTTCCCTCAGCCCAACTGTGCCGTGCATTTGTCAAAGTGTCAGCGCAGCCGGAGCCAGCGCGCTTTAAAAAAAAAACCCTTTATGGCACATGTTCCGTGTGAAAAATCGCAGGTGAAAATTCCGCAGGGGGAAATCCCATTTGGAAACAGTGACAAAACAGGGAGATAAAGAAGAAAAAAAAAAAGCGGGAGAAAAAAAAATATATCAGAACCGCATTTTCAGGTCAGGACATAGGATGTTGCTATGGTAACTTGTCTCACACTACTACCAGCTCCTTCCAAAGCAAACACCGTCTGATGAGTGAGAAGAATACAGAGCGACATCGTGTTTTTCAGGTCTGCTGTCTTATGAAAAGTAGTAGCGCTGTGTTCAGGTGCACTCAAAAAAATCTAACTTTAAAATTTTCTTTGTGAAACATGCGTATGCTGCTTTTAATAAAGTTTTTTTTCTTTGTATTCAAATCAAAGCCTAAATAGACAGCAGTATGCTTTTATCCTCAAATCTTAAGAGATTTTACAGGCTATTTTTCTTGAAAAATGATGCAAATTTTGCACATTTTCACAGTTCTTGTATAATTACGACCACTCTTCCGCTGTGCTCCCTCCGATGTCTCCTCTTCTGTCCCTCCTTTGTATCCCCTCACATCATCAGTCAGACTTTCATGTGTTTTCTGGCTCTCATTAACAGCTCCCTTCTGTAAGCTCAAGTGCCTCTTACTGTCCAGCCACTGTGGGGGCCACCTCTTGACATGATGAAGTTAGCACAGTTTGTAGCCTCTTACCAAGGCCCTGTGGACAATCTGCCCAGTGCTGAAGAGCCTTAACAGACTTAGTTAGATCCCGTGAAGTGCGGGCTACTGCTGTGTGTCATAAACCTTGGCCTTGGGGAGGCAGAGCGCTTTCACACGTGCTTCGTACGGAGACTTTTTTTCAGTTATGCCACATATTTAGTAGAAGGACCAGCACGACAGAATGATGCAAGGAAATTGGGACTCTGTGAGGTTTCGCTTGATGTAAGTAAGTTTTTAAGAAAATGTGGATTGCCTGCTATTTATGTAATATTATGGTAATGGAGAAAAAAAACGCATACAGTATGTTCTCTGAACCTTAGCTATGTATTCAAATCCACAGCTGTATGTTGGTGTGAGGACACATTACAAAAAAGTTTGCTTCTTTTCTGTTTGTGTGTTTCTTTTTCTTTTTGTTGTTGTTGTTGTTTTTTGTGTTTTGGAGGGTCTTTTTGTTCGTTTTTTTATTTTGTTCAGCCCTTCAACTAAGTGGCCACACAGTATGGAAGCAGTGGCACAATTCACCGCTAATGCTAGCCTCACTGAAGTTAGCTCTCAGCTATTAACACTTATATCTCATGCATATACACAGTCAGTCATGCCAACAGGAGAGGAAGAATGAGGAAATGCCCACTGAAAAGGAAAGTAGTTTTCAAAAACAGTTCATGTTTTTAACAGTAGTTAACTAGCCGGTGGCTGCGAATTGATCGTAGCTTAAGTAGCTAAATGCCTGCTAAGCCCACTCTCAGAAATAATAAAGGCCTGTTAGCTCATGTATAAAATGTTAAAATAGATGTATAAACATCACTGTTTTAATTCATCTGAGCCACTGTTGGTTTAAGTTTATTTCATGTTCTTTGAGGGGTGTTTTTCCCAATTTCTCATAGCCTACTTGTTCAAAAAAATGCTTGGAGGAATTGTCCTCATCATGCCAGTAGGTTAGCATTGCATCACCCTCACCTGCTAATCTAAGACCAAGTCAGTCACATTAAATAGATGACAAATGCATGCACACATATTGGAAATGCTGTTCATAAGTAGGCTTTTGGCTTTTCTGTACACTCCAGTAGTGTTAACTATGTAAAATACTGTGCAGTTGTTGAGTCTCTTTTTATTTGCTGTCTTTTGCATCCATCAGCTTCTCAATTTCGTGCTGCTCTGCAGTGGTTTTGTAACGTTTTGCAAATTTCCTTATATCACCGTATAAATCAGTGTCTTTGTTAATCACAATGCAGGTATTTGTTGAATTTCATATTGTAGAGATATTTTTGAGATACTGTCTGGGTCTCCCACACATTCTCCTCAAACTGCATTTATGCAAAACCACTCAAAAAAAAAAAAAATTCAGGTAATGGAGCAGACACACGGGGCATACAGAGAGCTGTGCTTATTGAAGTAGTTTCAAGTGAGAGACTAAAACACTGTATGCTGTATACTATAGCTTCTTTGTCAGCAATGTGTGTGTGTGTGTATTGTGTGAGTCAAAATCAAGCTGTTGGCGGACCCTTACTGTGTCGGTGATGGTAATAGTTTGCCAGAGCCTTGGGGGAGCTGCTCAGCAGGTGATGGTGTGTGTGTGTGTGTGTATGCATGTGCCTCCTCGTTTGTGTGCACATATCAGCAGGAAAGGGTAGAGCAGGCCCCACAGTGCATGTCTCAACAGCCAAGTCATCAACCCTTTTTAATCCAGCCCAGCAGGGATGTGTTTGTGTTTTTGACAGTGTAGTGTGTTTGTGTGTCTTTATATGTGTGTTTGCACACGTTTGAAGAAGAACTTTATGAGAACTGCTGCCATGAACTAGGTTATGTTATACTTTAAGGCAAGGAAAAAAAAACCTGTCAAGAAATATTTCCAACCAGACTTGAATCTTTGGTCTCGACAGGATTATTTACGGCTTTTTCTTTTGTCTGCGTCATGTTGGTTTTGTCTGGTCCTTTGAAGATGTTTCTTTGGTCTAACCTACAGCCCCCTCTCTCTCTCTCTCTCTCTACCCCATCCTCTTCCCTTGTCTCCTGCAGGACGAATGTCATAGGATGAACACTGCTGGTGGGGTGTGTCTGTCTGTGCTGTCCTCTCTCCTGGCTGTGGCTGGGGCCCTGGCTGCCGTGTCTGCCCTCGCTCTAGCTCCTCTCTCTGCCCTGGCTGAGGCTGCCTATGGGGCTGCCGATGGCGTCCCCAGCACCGGGGCAGAAGGGGCCCCCTCGCCCATCTCCTCACCATGCTCCAGCCTTGTAGCTGGGGTGCTCTATGGCTCTTTCTCCCTAAGGGAGCTCTTTCCCTCCAGGGCGCCGGGCTGCTCCTGGTCCCTGGAAAATCCCGATCCCACCAAGTACTCCCTCTACCTCCGCTTCACCCGCCACCCCATCATCTGCCGGACACACTCCCCCATGCTTCTCTCCCTTGACCACCACCTGGCCAATCAAAGCTGTCCCCTTCAACTACAGACAGTCGCTGCAAGGGATCAGGAAGTCATTGATCTTTGTGGCAGTCAATCCAGCTCAGATGGACCGTACTCCTTCCTACAGTTTGATAAGAACTTTGTCCAACTTTGTCTAACGAGACATCCAGCTGCAGATAAGCCTCAGGTAACAAAGGAACTATTGGAGCTCAGACTAGTAGAGGTGTTGCTCATTAACAATGAGAACTCAAGTCAGTTCACCTGCGGCGTGCTCTGCAGATGGTTTGAGGAGTGTTTGCGCACGGGTCACAATGGAGACCAGGAAGTTTCTGACGGAGACGGGTGTGGGATGACCCAGACAGGATGTGTCTGTCCAAACCACAACATCATGGCACCACCTATCCCGCTGCTCCCGGAGACACCCCACAGTTTCAGTAATGGTTCCCTGGTTCCTGACGGTTGTTGCGTCACCGAACTGCATTCCAACGAAGCAATCGCCATAGCACCCAGAGATGTCCGACAAGGTAGGACTGACTTATGCATGAGCACACCTTTGTGTATTATTTTGGCCCTGTAACACAACACGCTATAACACAAATTTACAAGGCTAGCAATATCTTTTGTTGGCGGCTCATACATTCTTAAAACCTTTTAAGAATTCAACCACATATAAACAGTTGCTTACTTGTTCACCCAGCTTGCAGCAACAAATAGACAAGGAAAGTTTGCCTTGTTATCTTGCCTTTTCATACCACTTCGGGGAGGTCGCATGCCTCTGCTTGACAGAGAATTTATTATTTGAATTTTGTTTGTTGGCCTTTAATTAAAAAACGAAGCAGTTCAAAGAGACCCTTTAAACCTTCCATCAAAAGATTTGTAACTGGCTATCAAAAATTCAGCCCTCTGATCTATATTTTAGAGATTCCCCCCTGTGGCTGAGAGGTGGGGCTCCTCTGAGTTTTTTTTTTTCATGTGGCACATTGTAGTGTTTGTGCACATGTGTGAAACCATCTGTTGAAAGGGTTCATAGGATAAGATCGGATTTGACACTGAAACATACATGTGTGAGGTCATTGGTCATTTAAACACCAATGAACTGCA
Organism: Acanthurus tractus; assembly: GCA_029783725.1. NCBI lineage: Eukaryota > Metazoa > Chordata > Actinopteri > Acanthuriformes > Acanthuridae > Acanthurus > Acanthurus tractus. The sequence continues at coordinate 2,046,004 of JAQNCA010000009.1, forward strand.
AAGGAAGCTGACAATCCTTTTGCACAGTAGCACAAGGGGATTTGTACGCTTGTGTGCATTCATATGAATAAGTGTGTTTGACTCTGTGTGCGTGAACTCGTGTATGTGTGTATTTATATATGTAAGCAACATGCTGTAGATCAGTGTGTTTCATCTAAATAGAGCTTGACAAATGCTTACCCTGAAGGTTTCGCAATCATTTCAGCTAATCATTGCCACCAGAGTATTTCCTTTACTGTAACTGAATTAGACTAACGGTAAAAGTGAACAGAGATATATTGAGAGACACTGCACTTTACGTTATAGCTCTCCCAATTACTTAATAATTTACATTTGGGTGGATTACGGACATGTTTGCAGAGTTAATTAGTACTCACTTACTCTTATTGCTTGACTTGGCCTGCCTTTAACAACACACTAACACACATATCAGGAGCTCCAGGGAGAGTCTTACCTTGCTGATGGGAAGGTTATCGTTTTCTGGATTTAATCAGCACGGGGAGAATTTTTGGATTCAATCAGCGAGGAGAAATTTTATCATCTATTTTATCATGCCTCCGTTTATCATTTATTTTACTCTCTATCTACTCCCTCTCTGAGGGAGAAAGGGAGGGACGGAGGAAGGGACATGGTGTAGGAGGGGATGGTTAGTCTTTTTCCAGTAAGGCTTGGACTGATGCACTGTTGCTTCAGACGAAAGCCAAATGCTCTGTAAATTAATGCCAAGTGTCAGGGTGAATCGAAATTTATGCCAATTGCCCGGAAGCTCTGTTGGCTTTTCTGCATCTCACCTCAAAGACACTCTTATTGCATGCACACTGGTTAGCAGCTAGTTACTCAATGAGGGATCACGCAGCACTCATAAAGACTTCAGTGAACCGCAGAGAGCCCTTGAAGAAAAGGAAAGCCTGGAGAAGTGTAAGCAAGTGTTTGTGTGCGGTATGATGCTTTTGTCCAAATAATTCCCTTATGTCTTAATTACCCTAAAATATCAGAACTCCTGTAAACCCAACACTGCGCTGTCAGAGTGAGATCCAGGATCTCGCCTCTGTCCTTTTTCTCTCCTGCCCCCCTCCTCCATCCACTAAAAGACAAATAACAACACCCTTTCTGAGATGGAGACTGTTAAAAACAAAACTTAAATACTTGCTATCTCTTCCCTCAACACTCAACCTAATTTTTTTCTACATGTTTTGACTTTACACCTTTTCCTGTTGTTCCTCTTTGAATGGTGCCAATAAGATAACAGTTTACTGTACCACTTCTAAGATATAAAACACTGGCATGTGCAGAGTGATTGACTCAGAGATTCAGGTATTTTTTGACCTCAAATAATGACACATTATTGTAACAGGTAATTCCCAAAAAATATATAAATGCACTACAGTTAAAAAACAGACTACGAAATACATCCTTTTTTTCAAGGTGTCTCTATGTTCTAGTTTGTTCTTAGTGCAAAACAAACAAAGAAAAGATTTTAGGATTTCTCTGAGCAGTTGTGGTCAGGAGTTCAACATAGTTGTCCGCCAATCCCAATGTTTGCATTTTGATAGTGAATGAAAGCACTTTGGATAAAAAAGCAGCAATTATTTTTTTCACACTTGGCGATTTATACTTATTTGAGTTTTTAATTAAAAAACATTGCTGAAAATAGTACAAAAATAAAACATGGTGAAATATAGTGAAAAGGAGACTTGGTAAATTGTTCCAATGTGTTCTATGATATATGTGGATGTGGATTACTATACATGCACTTCTTCGAGGTTCAGGGACTCATTGATCCATTTATTTTAAGGCACCATTTACATTTTTTTCATTGACTAGAAATAAACTGTTTCACCATATTCAGAGAATGTCTTTTTTTTTTACTTTGATCTATTTGACCAAGCAGGAAAAGTACCAGTTACAAAGGGCACAAGATTAATTAGAATAACCTGTCCATTCCTCTGCATGTACTATGTTTGTGCAGTGATTGTAAAACTAACACAATAATACATATACTTCATTAAATCTACATTGTTTGCCTGCGCATTCTAACATTCTTAAATTCCAGTCTTTCTCTGAAATGTCAATATCCCTCAAAGGCTTTACTTTATGGACTGTGTGGACAGTTTTTATCCTCCAGTTGAGACTCAGGCTGCGATGGACATTAGTCTATTATTCAACTGACCTTCACTAAGCTCATTGCATTAGTCCTGTATCTGCAAAACCCTCAGAAGGGCTCCCAGCCTGAAGCTGAGGATGGTTTTCTTGAGGATACTGTATCTTTATTATGTGTCTGACAGGTACAGTGACTAAATTATACATTGCATGGCATTTGGTGACCTGAAAGGACATCATTTCTCTGTGCCAGGGAAATCTGTCAATAATTAAGGGTATTTAGTGCAGAAGCGTGTTTGTCCTTCATCCTCCCATTTAGAGGACAAAGAGATCATTTTAAAAAGTGCATTGTAATGAATGACGTCCTGGGTTTTGGGCCATCAAATCTATGAATGTATTACTTCATGACACTGAGCAGATTTGGACCACATATCTATGTAAAACTCAGTTAAACAAATAATGTAGCATTTCCATATAAATTGGGTATTATATGGCAATACAAGCCAAAATGAGCTATATAAAACAAGTTTGCCATTTCTTTCCTACTTATTAATTTTCTGAAAGTGTCCATCGCTATTTTTATTCAGCATTATTTGTCAAAGTTGGTGCTAGCCAGAGTAATAGGAAAACAAGAGATACGACCCAAATGCAAATGCAAGAGGCAGAGCTGAAGCAGTCCAATGATCTAATGCACTAAATCCAAAGGTACAACAGGGCTTACAGGATGGTGGGGCCAGCAAGGGTCAAAACCAGATAAAGGCAGTCATAGAAAATTGGTCCAGGAAGAGGCAAGAGTCAAAAGTCCAAAAACAGGCGAACCCAGGAAAAACTAAACAGCAGGAGAACCAAATACTACAACAGAGCACTTGACACAGGTTAGAAAGCAGGCACTGAGAGGGAAACACACTGGGTCTTTCTCAAATCCTCCCCACCTCTGCCCTGTCACAGAGAATCCTCTGAGGTCACAGTCATAGATGGTTGAAGTGCTATTCATGTCGGCAAAATTAACCACATTAGTCTGCACAATTTAAATGTTATTATTCAACCAAGGGTCTGCAAACTGCAAGGGTCAGTGTGGACCCCTATGTAAACATCCATGTGCACCAATATGTTGTAATTGCACAAGCTCTATGCCCAGCAAGCGTGCTGAGTTTGAGCTCATGGTCCACACAATAGTCCAGTAGGTGGTCACATGCAGTTGTATTTCGAAGGAAGAAGAAGAAAATAACAGGCATGCCTTTTTTTTTTCATTCTTACATCCTCCTCTTGATCTTTATAGTGTTTGGCACACAGTGTTGTGGTGCTAAAAACACCACCAACTGATACATAGAGTGTATGAGGTTGTGTGTGATTGGAACATCCGACCTTTAGGGAAACTCAATTTTAGTATAAATGAAACCACAAACGTCCTCTAAGATATCCAACATGGAGATTATGCTCAAGCTATTGTAGTAATCAAGGGTAACAGTAAGCTTAGGGACTGACTTGTCATTCATCCACAGAAACAGTAACTTTTGTACCGTTTAATACCCATCGTTTTGCATCAGCGTCTATCAGAAGCAACATTGCTTATTTTGGTAACAATGTTCTCATCTTTTAATGGCATTTTTATGAGCTGAATGATTTTTGAAACAGTCCTTCCTAATATACTAACACTTAAGAATTAAAATAAAAACATTTCTACCTTTTTCTAGACAAAAGAACAGTATGTTTGATCTATTTATTACCATGTAGTCTGCAGCTATTAACATCTGTATGATATCTTAGTTTGAGCAGTTCACAAGATGTCCTCCAAGATGAAAACATAATAAGTCACCTGCATTGTTAACTTGCAGTGGGTAGTTTTTACAACCCACTTCTACTCCATGCTGATTGGGTTTGGGGTGGCGGTTAATATGTGGACTCTTCAGTATGCTTGGACACGTAAACAGAGTGGAGGAAGGGAGAGAATGCAGGGGGTAGTTTGAGAAACGGCCACAGACTCAATAAACTAGAGTGGGAAGGAAAATAAGGGACAAGAGAAGCTAATCAGAACTGGGGAGACAATCAGGCAGGCAGAAAAAACACAAAAGCAAGGTATCTCAGATGAATATATTGTGTGTCCATCCATCCTTGTAGAGAGATGTTATTTCTTTTGCTCTCCCTATTCCCTATTAAAAGGTTTCTTTGAAAAGTTTTTTCTAATACAAGTCGAGGGTCAGATTCAATGGACAGAGGTTGTCAAATGTTATACAAATTGTAAAGCCTCTTAAGCATAATCTTGATATGTATTTCTGGGCCACATAATAAAATTGCAAACACACACAAACATTGCATTTTGAAGCTCCTGAGGTGCTCTGTTAGTGAATGTCAGGTCTGTGATAAATGGAAAAAAGGAAAGAAAAAAAACCCTTAGATCCCCTGGTTCTCCTGTCAATCAAACGCCCCCACCACAACAGCCTCACATAACACAGACACACATCATAACTGACACAGAGCTAAACAAACATACTCTTGTGTATCACCTCCTCATTTTCACAAATTTTCTTCACCCCACCATGGAAACATTCTCCATCGTATTGATCTCCATCTTACCATTCGCACTCCCCTTGCCTCAAAGGTCTCGATTTTCTTCAGCCCAAAGAAACAAACAACTAGAAATTCTGCTGGTGGTCGATTTTACGACAAACTTCTCCGCTTGAAATGCATGCATTTTGGCAGAAATAACCTCCCAACTATTTATGCCATTCAGAGTGACAATACAAGTCTCCAGACATGATAGACAGTCTTAAAGTGATCATAAAACCCTTTCAACACATTCTCACTCCCAATCTTTAATATACAGAGGCTTGCATCACTGTTTTACACATGAAATATCCCTTTAGGGATAAAATGTGTGACACACAAAGCTTCTAAGTTACTCACTGTCAGATGCTAATGGCAACTGCTCCACCCAGCAGTAGAGACAGAGAGACAAGGTCCCTAAAGATGTATGCCTCGGAATTCATGGTGTGTTGTTATACATTAATGTAAAAGATGGTTGGCCTTTTGTGACAATTCTTAAATATGATTCATCCATAAATCACTACAGAGCAGTGACACTGGACAGTATATCACCAAAGCAACAGACATGTTCACAGATTGGCTCCCTTGGGAGTAATATGTATATCAGCACATGATAGGAGGGAGAATGCTCACAATCTCAGAGTGCTAATTTCAGAAGAATATGATCAGATCAGCATGACATATGATGATTTCCTCTTATTATTTCTAACAACTGCATTTGTTTCCCGATCATGACAGAGTAATCATTTGTGTTGGAGTGTTGTGTTAGTTTCTCCTTTCAAAAACATCAGTGATGTACAATGATGTAATGCTGGTGAAACCAAGTTTGGTCTATATCAAATATTTATCCAAAATGTTAGCACTTTTGATGTTATTTTAACTTAGTTTGATCTTTGATTTGAGTCATGTATCCACTGGCATATAGCAGGATTAAGCGTTTATGCATATAAACGTGCTCACACTACCTGAATGTGTGCCATCCACAGCAGTGTTAGCATGGCAGTGACTACATCACCATGATTGATGATGGATGGCTCCCAGCCTGCTTTCTCCTGTTGATTGAGAACTAGAGGGCAAAAGGGGCTGGAGCTGTGATCTGGACCGATATATATGAAGCCCTTTATTGCATCACCTCACCACGTTCACAACCAGCAGCTTTTTAACTTATCTGAAAATTGAACTCAGATCAAATTTATCTTAGTGCGTTAATATAGGCTTCTTAATGTCATCAGCTTCTAGGCGCTTTTAGACATATGGACGTCTTAATTATTCAAAGAGTATCTGTCACACCAGTGTAAATTACACCATCCTCTTTGTGTTGGCTCATCCATCACGCCGCAGTAGCCACCATTGATGTTCTTTAATTGAATTAGTTGGCTAGCACACATTAACGTGCGGCTGAAGGTAAAGGCTTTCCCTTAAGTTTGTCAGAGGGGCTCTTTGTCATTATGTTTCCATTCATGAGCTTTGGCTAATTATGTTGTGATTTGTGGTGTTAGTATTTGACTACAATTGCTGTTTCACTTAATGACAGCATGTTTATTGAACATACAAAAAGTTTTTAAGTGAAAAATGAAAAGATTTCAGCAATAACAAACCAAGTCAAGCTTGCATGAGACAGCATCAGGAGTTTTTAAACATATTCTGTGCACATTCTCTTCCCTCAGCCCTCCAAAAAAGAAAAGATTGATTAGTTGTGGTTGACAGATTCACTGCTGTTCATTGTTCTATAAAAGTTTTATTATTATTCTATGCAGTTATATAGCAACATTGTTTTTCCGCTTCATGCCATGTTTAAAGTTAGATCTCACTGTTGAGCAAACCTTCCCTTTTAGTTATAGCAATTGCAGACGCTTGTTTTGCTTGGTGTACAAGCATGTAAATACAGAAAGGTGACCTGCTGTAGAAAATAATGGACTTTGCGATGCAATATGAAGCCCAGTCATGCAGGTGCAACCTGAAGAGTTAGGAGTTAAGTGGATGAAAGCATTGTCCACTGCCTCCAACACATTTGCAGTCTGGCTGTGTTGGTCATGACTCATTCGGGCCACAGATGTAGTGCCCACCAGCAGTGTTTCAGATGCACCATAGAAAGTGTTTTTCTTTCTATTTCTTCGACATTTCTTACTGACTTGCAGTTAATGACAGGATGCCATTTATTAGCTTGACAGACTAAAATTATTTTAATGTTTTTGTAATCGGCATTTACCAGGTTTTGTGACAAAATTTTAATACCAAACTGTAAATAAAAAAAATACTTTCTATAATATACATGGAAAAGCCACATCCATGCATCTTGGACATTATATGTAAAATAGGTCCATGTTGTATTAGAGCAATAAATAGCTTACTTCATGGCAAGTCAGCATATTTGAAATATTGCTGCTTAAATCACTATGAAAAACATGTCCTTGTCTTGATTTAGGTATATGGTCCATTATCAGATTACTCCATCCTGCAGCCGGACATCTGCCTCAGTTTCCTGTCAGTCACACCTCCCTGTAGCATGTTCCTTGCACACACACACACACACACACACGCACACACATGCACACACACAGTAGTCATTAGGAACTCTTGTTAGCACAGAGATAAGGTATGGGTTGTGTTTTATGTGTGAAAGGATGGAGAGAGACAAAGATAGAGAGTGGGGGAATAGAGAAATCTAGAGTGAGAACTGGGATTTGGCTAGGGCTCTTGGGACCAGATCACCCTTGCATTTAGCAGGAGCCAGTGGTCCATCACTTACACACAGACACACACACGCATACTCACACTCTCACACACAGCTCAGCCCTCCTCATGGAATACTATCAGCTTTCTGGTAATTAGAGCAGAGAAATGTTTTTTTATTTTTTGTGTGTGTGTGTCTGTAACAGTTGAGACAGGTGTTTATTTTCACACTGTGCTGGTGCGCCGTACATACAGGTGTTTTAATAACCCTTACCTCTAGCAACATACACAACCTGTACACATGCACAATAAAAAAACGCACTTGCCACTATTTATGACAAAGAGTAATTGCATGCCATGCAGCGCAGTTGCTGTGATTTTTCCTGAAATGAATGAAGCAAAACTGCGTGTTTTTGAAGGACTGTCTGCTCAGGGTGACTGTGGAAACGGGATTAGTATTCTGTGCTCATGAGCCATGGCTCTCTCTCTGAGAGCACTGAGCCCCTTTATGCTCCGGCAAAGGCCCCTACACACACACACACACACACACACACACACACACATGCACGCACGCACACAGACACACATTCACACCTTGTCATTTATATCCCTTCCCGTTTTCTCAACAGATCAGTATGGATACAGTGCACTGTCTGGCCTTGGCTGTATTTCAGAGGCAATGCAACACAGGCCAACTTCCTGTTGATGCTATTAAAAATGCCATAAATCAAAAATATAGGAAAAATGATAGTGTGTACCTTCCAATAAACAGACCTCTTTGTCCTGTTGCATCGTGCACTGGCAGCACAGCTCCAGGAAAATGATGTTTTTTCTTGTCGGTCGTGAATGCATTTGCAGTCTAGGCATGCATACTTGATACCTGTATGAGCTACTGTATATAAACGTCTTCCACAGCAACCATTTGCACACGGAGCAGAGTATTCAACGTGCTGCATGCACTTTTTAAGATAGAATTGTAAACAACAACTCGGATTCAGTTCAGTTAAAAGTGCAGCATTATAAATAAGTGATAGCTAATAACATTTATGTATGTTGTTTGAATGTGAGACAAAGTTTTTGGTATGTTGTCTTCATGTTCTGTATGAGAACATGTTATGAATGTTCCACAAGTGTCCAGTTCCTCAACTATACTCACATGAATGTTGTTGCCAATCTGAAATACAATGCAAAAATCTGTCCCGGCCCTTTATAAGAGAAGCTAGCTAACATTTTAACTCTTAGAGACATCTACTGCTTTAAAGTGAAAAGGTTGAGTTGACATTTTCTACTGCAAAATGTCTAACAAGCTCAAGTAATGTTAAAATAACACTTCATGTCTTAGCATTGAAGAGTAGCCCTAAATGATGCACTTATGCACACTATTCTTACAAAACTCAAATGTAAAATCACATGACTGACAGATGGATTATATATAATGACATTGATAACAACCTTGAATACCAATCTACAAGCTTAAGTTTCCTTCACTGAATTTTTAAAAAGTGTATTTCTTGAGGTTACCTTAAAGTAACCTCACAGGTAGATGTGAATACATTCAAGGTTGCTGTCAGTAAGAGAGAGAAATACTTTAAATAGGAACACATTCATGCGTCAAAATGCACATAAATGCACAATGACATCTGTATATGAACTCCACACATTTGCAGCAGAGTCAGATATAGTATCCATTTCTCTGCTCCAAACCCTCTCCAGATCCCAAGAGATTTGACTTGTAGAGGAAATAGGATGGGGGCAAAAGGTTGGCTCTGAATTAGGTCCATCACTCTGTCTGCACCTTATGAAAGTTGTATCATGTTAAGAGAGGAGCAGCAGTGAGAGCAGAGTAGATTTGTGAGCAGGATAATTTAGTTGGAGAGCACAAAGTTGGGGCTGCATGTGAGCATGAGGAGCTGAAGTGAAGCGAGGGAGATGCGGTTGAGGCACCAGTGGGCCAAATTAGCTAACCTCTAGAGACACACTGCCCCCCCGCCCCAGTTGCCAACCTGTCATGGGAGATAGTGTGCGTTTATGTGTGTACGCGAATATAGGAGAGAGACTGGGAGTGTATTTGATGTGTGTGTTTGTGTGACTGACTGGATGACAAAAAGCCTCGAGGTACAGACTGTCTCTGAAGGCTCACACAGCTCCAGAGTGGTCGTAGAGCAATTCGATCATAATGGGGTACAGAGATGTATTACCGCACCACACACACACAAACACGCATACACACACGCATACACACACGCGCACGCATTGAGAGTATATCGCTCTCCGGCCCACTGGCTCCCAGTCAAGCTCCAGTGGCTTCATGTGATCGATTAACTGCAGAAAGTAGAGGGGCATCCCATACTGCAGCTGTGCCCGCGGTCATGTGATACAATCCCTACAGGCCTGCGTTCTAATGTGTGTGTTTGCATGTGGTGTCTGTGTGTATCTGTTTGCTGAAGTTACAGTTGCGTGATGGTTTAAAAATGATGCAATTTCAAACTCCATCCATGCAAATCTCAGTGAGAGGTTTGACATTTCATGAGAATATCAGTCATTGTGGTTTTATAATAAATAGATTTGTGAGACCCTGTTTTCTGTTTTTTGTTTTTTTTAACACCAACCAAGTGTTGTCATTCTGGCAACAATGACATTTTGTGTTGAGAATATAAAAATGTTCACATGCACTTTGTTGCAAAGCATTTGATTTATAGGCAGCTATTTGTGAGGACTGAGCAACGGTTCACCGTTATGAAAAGATCCTTTTAATTCAATGCTTTTTAGAGGGTGAACAACCGTGTCCAGACTGTGACTGGAAAAATGGCTACAAATTAAGAGGCAACAACAGTCTGAATTCATGGAAAATCAACCTGAGGACAATTTAACTCATGAAATAAAGTGCTTTTTGTTTTAACCTTATCAGCATTTAAGGCATCAGAAATGACCTCGGTGTTGTGTTTTTAAAGATAGATAGTTTATGTTCCATTTAGAGGCCTGGCATGTGCTCGCAAGGCTACCCCCTTTCAGCATACCAGCCCCATAATTAATAGCAACGTTAGGTCTGTCTCCATGAGTATAATACTGAAACAGCTTGCTTTAAACTAGCCTCCTCTTTAAACTTACCATGAGAGAGTTTTTTTTTTTTTCCCGTGTTTGTTGTGCCCATATCTGCTAGCCGGCAGTCTTCTTTGCCAGCAGTCTTCTTCTTCTCCTGACTTTTTTGTGCTTTGCTGCAATATTGTTATACTGTGCAACAAGAGTCTGCTGTTGGTGCGCCAGTGTGACATTTTTTTGTAGGAACTCAAATTTTCCTAGTGCTTGCACATCTACATGTGTGCTAGTAAAGTGGTGAGATACAAAGCACCTGAAAATATTCCTCTGTTGTTCCACTAGTGCTCCTAAACCCCACAGACTACCTTGAAAAATGTTCCTTACAGCTGAAAGCCATTAATAACCTAAAAGATGTCAAAGAAGAGACCTGTAATGGTCTAAGTGATGTGGAAAAGACATGCTCACTTATGCAGTACGAAATCTAGAGAAGACTGTAGATATAAAGACAGTGACAGACAACATGTTTGAAATAACTTCCTGTCACAGTGAATAGCATGCTAGCGGGACTGTTGTTGATGGTTCTGAGTGCATGTGGTCCATTTATGGTGCAGTCGTGCATGGAAACTGCAGCATTGTGACCCATGTGGCCAACAACTGGCCACCTGAGCCCAAAGCAGATACTCTGCGGCTTGCATAACCTCTGTCAGCATGTACATGATAACACATTCCTGACCACATGTACACATGCAGGCACATGAGAAGATGATCTAACCTACCAGGCTTCAAAAAGATAGACAGTGGCAGTATAATTACCTCTTGGTAGAGCACAGTGATTTAGTACGCGTGGGACCTGTCACCTGTGAGGTGGAATGATCCCGAAAGCGCCACAGCAGTGGTTATCTAATGCAATCCTGAAGGTGCTAAAGGTGCAGCTTCCATCCATTTCCAGAAGTGAGCTGATGGTATTGTCACCAAGAGAGACATACTGAGACAGACAGAGGTTATTGATGCCGAGCAGAGAGGGCTATGACAGATAGCCTGCCATTATGTAAATGCATTTTTTTTCTTACATTTCAGTATCAAGACTGAGATCCTCTGCACACTGTGCTGCAGCTTCTTCCCGAGGTTCACTGTATAAGCCTTGTATGCTAACGTTGCCTCGAGCGCTCTACATGTTGGAATATGATGTTGATGCATGGTACAGCCATGCTTACTCATTGGCTGTCACCCACACCTCCTCTTTACCCGTAAGATGTCCTTCACGATGAGTGTCAAAGGGACACTCTACCTCTGGGGAGCTCATTTGTGTTCATCTGGCTTGACGTGAGGGGAATCTGTTTGCCAGACACAGCCTCACATGACAGACAAGGCTATTCATCCTAATATAGGTAAAGCTTCCCAAACACATACACACACATATATATACCTGCAGCCCACACAAGCATACACACAAACACACATAGACACACATTCAGAGTTATGCTAACCCATGCAGGCTGCCACAATGAGCTATTTTTAAGTTTATTATGAGATCACCCGGAGTCATGAAATATGAGGATGTTTTGTTGTGTGCTGATTGTGGTCAGTGCAGCGCTCACATCCATTCTAAAAGCAGCAAATACACAATGCAGACTGCCCCACACACATACACAAACACACACACACACACACAGCAGAGAAAGAACATGGGTGCCATTATGTGTGCACATATGCCCACAGTGTGTGTGTTTGTGTGTATGTGAACAATGCATCATCCATTGTGTAAAGTGACAGTAAGAGGGAGTAAAAGAACTGTGGTCCTCCTCCTGAGGCTGGGTCTCAGTGGGTAGTGATGACACCCAGTGAAATACTACATTATCATACACGGACACACATGGGCACGCGCACACACACAAATGAATACACACCCCGAAGTAAGCAAAAAACAACACAGGCAAGCTCGTGACAGAGAGAAGGGGGGGGTATAATGGTTGCTGCGAGGGAATCTGGCAACACAGGCGCAGGAAGAACACAATAGCCTGGCATGGAGGTGGGCATGTGTGTGTGTGTGTGTGTGTGTGTTTGTGTGGAAGAGAGGGTGGTGTGGGTGAGCGAGCAGACGTGACAGCAGCCGTTTCCAGTAGTTGTAATGAAACCCCCACAAAGCGTCCTAGACAAAGGGATGTGTAACTCTGACCACTGAGCGACAGCCTCTCGCGCCCTTGCTAAGTCAAAGTTATTTTAAAACAAGTGTGACTAGCTTTTGCCTCTCTCTCTCACACTGTCTCACTCTCTCTCTCTCTCTGTCTCTCTCTGTATGCCTCTCCCTCTCTTTTTGTCAGCATGCATTAGCATCACCAGCCGGTGTGTGGCAATTAAATATATCCCTGGGCAATGAGGCCGTATTTAGAAATCATTACAAGACAAGGAAATCTTGTCCCACGAGTTTAGCAGAAACACATGGGAAGCTTCTTCTGTGTGTCTGTCGGAGTGGGTATGTGCGTGTCGAAGGGTGCCTGTGTGTGTGTTTCCTACCTTCACCATCCGTCATTCTGTTCCACTCATCCATGGCTCTTTGCTTCCGAGATAACTCTCCCCTTCAGACGGTCTCCAGCAGTGCTGTGAGTCCTCCCCTCCCTCTCTTCATCCCTGCCTGGCCTCCTTCCCTGCATGCCGACTACAGATGATATCATCTGCATGGGAGTCTAATAGACCAGTGGGGGGACGCTGTGGTCAACTGCATATTTGGTGTCTGTGTGTGGATTCGTATGTGTGCGTTTGGGACAAAGCTAAAAATGGATGCCATGGTGTGGTGTTTTAAGTGGCACTCAAGCAGGTTTTTCATATTATCCTAACTGCTGTCCTTGACTGGCCACTGAGTGAGTGTGAATATGTGTGTGTGTGTGTGTGTCTTTATGTGGAAGGCTGACATTGTTTTATATGCATGTTTTTCTGTGCATGTTTTTATGAATAATGGAATTAGTGGTCTGATAGACCTCTTTCCTCACAATTACTTCCTGTTTCTGCTGTCTACTATCTATCTATCTATCTATCTATCTATCTATCTATCTATCTATCTATCTATCTATCTATCTATCTATCTATC
>JAQNCA010000009.1:2084506-2136841 GCA_029783725.1 Acanthurus tractus
CACACACACACGCACACACACACACACACACACACACACATACTCACACAATCACACACATCACATGAGATCTGCTCAGCCAAAACATAATCTAACCACAGTGTGGCAGAAATAAACCGGGAGAAAGAGAATGTCATTTTGTCACTTCAATTCACACTACTGGCCAGCTGAGAGAGAAAGTGAGAAGCAGAGAGACAGACATGACACCTGAGCTCAGTGTCAGCAGGTCTATTAGACTTGCCACAGCTCAGAAGTTCATACTTCCTGACTCTTCTATCTTTAGCACATCTCTGCTCTTTAACTTTACTTTCGGCTCTGTTCTTATATCCCTTTTCTCGTCTATTTCCATATCAGTGTCTACCTATAAGGACACTGTGGTGAAGAAGAAATTAAACTAACTGAGCATAAATAGCAGACACACTTCTGAAGATTTAATCTAAACATTAAATTAAGATAACCACATGCACAAAGATGCAAATAGTTGGATGTAAATGAAATCCGTGCTCCCATGACAGTGATAAGCATAGAAAAAACATCCAAACTGATAACAAGCTATGCTCTTGCTTAAGCTCCTGTTGAATTAGTTTTTCATTTTAAATGCAAAGGCTGCTCTAAAATATGTTCAACCAATCAAGAGAAAAAAATCATATGCACCCATACCCTGCCAATCAGAGTGAGTGTATTCAGCCCTGTCTGTACCAACAATGAGGAGTGCCTTTTCCATTTTTTCCTCAGCAACACACAACAAAATCACGCCAGATCAGGTCACTGAGGTAACATGTGTACTGCTCATCCTGAACAATGTGAGTTCTGCTCTTGTTTGATTGCCAGTGGGGTCTTTAAATGAAATTGTGAAGTACCGCCTGTCCTGCTCCGGTTTGATTGCCCTGATTGCGATTGAAGTGAACTACAGTACACCAGTGGCACCCGCCTGCCTGGCCTCTGTCCCTTTCCTAGTCTACTCTTCTTGCTCAGTCCCCAACAAAAGGGATGGAAAAACTCAGTGCCGCTCACTAAGAGTGCAAACAGGGTCATCTCCAGTTCCTGGCTGCTGCCTCCTATCTTAGCCAATCTTAGCCTAAAAACAGCTGAGACATCTTTCAGTTTTGTCACCATATTATTGAGGACAGGTCTTTGGAAGCTCTTACTTAGGTTCTGTTTGTGGCTCTAGATGCTGTGTCATATCTGACAAATCGACTCAAGTGATGTCATTTGAGGCAAATTTGGCTGGGGATAAAAACTACAAGTTTGACATTTTTGCGTGGATATTTTTCCTGTCACAGTTGGTATCTTTTAGACCTCTGTGTTACCTCGGGAATCGTGTCTTGGATAAAGCTTTTCAGAGATGATTAGCACCTCATTACTTTAACATTATCCAAGCCAACCTGATGCTAGCTACAGGTAACATACTAAGCTTGATCACTTACTCAACAAAGAGGGCACAGTGTATGTCTTTGGCCCTCCACTGTGACAAAAAAAAGAACTGAAAAACTCAACTCTGCTTGCTACTCTGTACAATCAATACAATCAAGTCTGTGTCAGATAAGACACAGACAGTCTACTCCATCAGCTGTCTGCACCAGAATATGACAAAGGAAGTGATGGCTGATGTCCTGGCTTCCTGACTATGATGCGATTAGGGACTGACCATGGGCCTGTCAAAGGAACATATAGTAAAAAGCCTTTATTATCCCTTCACTTGCTAAGAGGAAGAAAAAAGGCCCCTCTATTCGTGCTGGCAGACAGTGTGGTAATCTCTAGGCTAACCTCTCTGAACCCAATGATACCTAAGAGAGTGCATCACTGGAATATGGCACCAATCTCCCCCATACACAGCCATTCCAATGATGAAAGAAACGTCTTTGAGGTCTGACTATTAAATGAAAGAAATCTGTGCCCATAGCTTCTCTGGGGATAGATAACTCAAAGCAAAAGTGGGGCCACAGCACAATGTCACAATATTGGGCTTTAGCTGCTAAGTCTATAGAGTCCCGATATGAGACAAGGGCTGACCACTCGTTTCTTCAGATTTAATGAATAAGGAACTTTTACTGGATGCAGTGTATAGCATATAACCTCATTCTAATTTTCCAAGCCCATTTATACATATATGCACATATTGTGCTTAGTAAGAGGAAACCAAGCGGCCCAGCATTCGCATTCTCAACGGAGAGCTTCATCATGAAACATTCAATGCATTTCTGTATCTGTATGCACAGAATGTATTTATGTGTGCATTATGTTAGTATCCACTTTTTATGAATTGTCTGTGTTTTAGCTTTGACTTATAATATTTAAGTGTCACTCAAGTGTCATTAGTTGCTTAAACTGGCAATTGTCTGGGTGTGCTATATAATTATTGCATTCTGTTTGCATTTTCTCTATACAAACTGTGTTTTGGAGTTTCGTGAGTTTGCATGAGTTTTCTATAAAAAGGAATGTCTGCAATGACATTTTTAGCACACGTATGCTTTCACATGTGAGCTAGGAATCACTCTGTTTTACTGTTGCAACAAAAACAAAAAAACAAAAAGGGGAAAAACGAGAGCAACATTTTCCTTCCCCATCGGTGCAAATGCTAATCTTGTTTTTATGCAAATGCGTCAACGCGATTTGTATGTCTAAGTGCCTCATTTTCCATTCAGTGTCGATATTAATATCCTCAGCCGTTCCTTTGATGGAATATTGGTTGCCGTGTTATGTTCCATTTATTATTTCATTTTTTTCTACACTCCTCTGATGTTTCCTGACGTGGTTCTGGAGGGGTGTAGGGGCTCTAGGGATTGCCTGAGTGGGATCACACCATATTCAACAAGGCTGAACGTGGGGATGTGGCAATGAAACAACAACTTTTGATTGATTTGAAAAAATATCTATTTATCGATCTGTCTCTGTGCGTGTGTGCTTCCGTCTGTCATTTTAGTTTTTGGGGAGTAATTTGGGGTAGAATCTGCATGTTTGTTTGAGCTGCTAATCTCCTTGCTGCTGGATCAAACCTCGTCTTCCCTGGTTCCAATAGGGAGTCATAAACAAACATGTTGTACAGTACACAGAGGCAGTGACATGTGCTCTTACATACTAATCATCACTGTAGTAACTTTCAATTCAGTCAGTGAAATCTAAATTTTATACTTCGAATGCTATAAAGATAACTCTCAATTCCAAATACTTCACAGACTGACTGACTTTAAAATAAGTTTACTCCAGTTTAAGTTTTTAGAGAAAATTAAATAAACAGACAGAGCTCATACTTTTATGCAGTAGCTGTTCCTTTAAACCCCCTGTTCAGAACATTGGGGTAAGTTGTGCAAACTTTCTTATCTGCAAGATTTGAAAGTAAAATGTTTTTAACTAACCTATTCCATTCTTTTCCTCTATGCAGTTCCAGTCATTAAAGCTTGGCTATTTTTCAGGACAAATTAATGTTTTTTTAGAGTAAAAGGAAGAAAAATTTGGAGATATTTTGGCCCAGCAGACGAGTTGAAAGTTGTAGAAAATTGTCATTGTTATAAGTTCCGTGTCACCCATTATTCGGCTACTAAATTACACAAATACATTCAGAATACCAATAAGAAAAAACTGTATTTTTTCCCCATGTCCAACTTAATGCTTCAGCTGAGCAATCAGGAGTAGATCCTGATTGGTCACTCAATCAAAGTATCAATGCATGCAGTTTGGAAGAGTATTGGGATGTTACTTCAGGTCATGTGCTGGGAAAAGTGCAAAGAAAAACTTCAGCTGCATTTAGATTGAGAATGGAAACTTGTCAACAGCGACAGAGACTAATTTGACTTTGTGTGTTACAACAAAGAGGAAAAAAGAAGGAGTGTTCAGTAGCATCAGCCCTGCAACCCAATTTGTCTGTCAAGTAAGTGATGGTAGCTAGTTAGTGTTAGAAGCTGTGCAACTGACTGGACAATGATAATAACAGCAAGGCACCAACTGAGAGAACTGCTCTTACAGAATCAGTGTCATTCACATTCAAAACACATTTTGAGATTAACTAAGCTACAGACATAGCTAACATGCTTTCAAGCTAGCTTTCAAGCCATTTGCTGACACCTATGCACAACACAGTGGTTCTTGACTCCTGGACAAAATAATTTGAGCATGCAAGACCATTAATGTCAATTCTCAAACTGTATGCTGTGAGGACTGATCTCAGGCCAGATGCATTAACTTTATGTCCACACAAATAAAGACATTAGCTTACCCATTCTTTCCGTCAGTTTTATTAAAGCTGTGTGTACACTTAATTCTGTTACATATATCTCAGTCATAGTGGAAATTGTTGCACCTGCACAAGCTGTATATCCACTCCAATGGTTATACACAAATGTATGTACAAGCACACTTAAACATTTGCATCGATCCCTTTGCTTGCTCCACCACTCATTATATATACAGGCTATATTATTGTGAAGGGGATTTGTTGAGGTTAAAACTTCTTACAGGCAATTTAATAAATTAAACAAAATCCAATATGTCGACACTGTTTATCTATTTTCTACATTTGAAAACAAAATAGAATGAAAATTCAACATCAGTTTTTTTCCCTAGACAAGTGACTTTAGGACAAGGGAGTGGTAAATTTAGAGTCTTAAAAAGTTAGTGTTGAGTCCCAATTTGCATTTAGGCACAAACACAAATAAGGCACATAATTGAACACAAACTCTCTCCCATAGTATCCTGAGGTCGGATGCAGAGGCAGTCCGCATGCTTAATATAGTAGATAAGTTTACCAGATTTTCCTTTTTTGCTTTTTTTTTTACCATTGAATTGTGTTTGTACACAAGATAGGACTTAGAAGTGTTGGTGCGTTGTGAGTGTGGGTGGATGTATCTCTGGGCAAATCTCAATGAATGCCTGTGTGTGCGTGTGTGTGTGTGTGTATGTGTATACGTGTATGTCCAAAAGTTAGAGCACTTCAAAGAAAATTAGCTTTAATTTAAAGCCAGTGCAGTTAAAATGGACATTCACCCTCCCCCAGTTATTTTGTGGGTAAAAACTCTGAAATTAAGGTGATACAGATAATCAATTCTAAGTAGTGACCTGGGTCCTGTCAAAGCAAACCAGGCAGTAATTGGTCCAGCAAATTAATTTTTTTTTAAACTTTTTTGTGTGTGTGTGTGGGTGAGGGGTGTGTGCATTTGTGTGTGTGTGTGTGTGTGTGTGTGTGTGTGGGTGGGGTTGCTAAAGTATTAGGCTGTTCAGTATTTCATGCCCCAAAGCTTGCAAAATGAAGTAGTCCTCAAACTTCACTTCTATTTAGCTACTGCTCATTTGCCATAGATTCAGTGACATTTAAAACATGGGTTGGAACAATGGTGCATTATGGGTACAGTATGTCTGAATCAGTAATTACTTCCAGTAATCCTTCAAGCAAGAGACTGAGATAGCATGCGAGGATGTAGTCTCAAAGTCATGGCAGACTCATGTGGATGGTACACACAAAAACTGCACTAACAAGCGCACACACATCCTCAACGAAGGCTTTAAAAAATGCAACCACCCTGTGCTATGACCCTGTATGAAATTGCTTGTAATGATGGTAGTCCTGGCGATCAATATGATGCATGTGTCCTATTATACATGATATGTTTTAAAGGGAAGAAATAAATTAAAAGTTGGTATCTTCATACAGCATGCATGATGGTTTATTAAATATGGTAATTAAATGTCTTTTTTTTAAAAGCAGCGTATAGAATTCATGCGTCTTCATTAAACATACCCTTATTCCCTGCGTGATGCTTTGAATGCATGCTTTGCCACGTGCGTGTGTGTGTGTGTATGTGTTTCTATGTATGCATCTGAAGGGGGGGTTGAACATGGTCATTTTATCTTCTTTCCTCTGAGCTTTCAAACATTTGCATCAGAAACCCAGGCTGGCGTAAATGAGTCTTTGTGCTTCCTATTTTGCACAATTTTCAGCAACATATTTGATATCAGCTCTCACAAAAGCTGAATCTGGAGTTCATGAACTTGATTATGTGAACTGGTTTCACTAAGGACTTCACTTTGTGGTTTGATCAGCACTGATCAGTTTGTTATTAATTCTTTTCATCAGGGCTTGCTGCTGTAAACATGCTTTTTTCACAGTCCCTCTGTGACTATAACCCTGATGGCAACAAACTCCCATTAAATGTTCACAGCTAAGCTAAAAGGCAGGCTGAATTATGTTAAAGTAGTTGTTGTTGCCCAGATACAGATTATTAGATATATGTTCCCAGTGCTGCAGCTAGAAAATATTGCTTGATCAAATACATACCCTGTCACCAGTCACTGGAGTATTTCAAACCTAAATCCAGTATATGAGTTGTTTTTCATTTGTTTGACTCTTTTATTTGCTTTTCTTTTCCTACATTCTTCTCCTATCCATGTCCTTTTCTCCAATTGATATTTTCTCCTGTGTCTTAGTCCCAAAGCTACTTCAAGCTTGATTTTATAGGCAAATTGATTGTCTTTGCACAGTCAGACTTCAGATATACTTGTACTGAGTTTGAGAGACATAGATTCGATTTGGATGAATAAGTAATGTCCTTTAAGCAATCTGGTAGTAAAAATAGATGCTAAATAACACTTTGCTTAGGTTTTGGAGTATTCTGAGAAGGCTTCTGCAATTTGAAATGAGATACCTCAAGAAATCTGCCTACAATTTTTACGCAAGTTGTCTTTTATTTTTTACGTTCATACTGTCTCATTCAGTTGAATATTTTGAAAAATTCTGCTTCATGTTGGATGCCAAAATATTTACTTATTTAACATGTGACCAAGTGTTCATACAGGCACATTTGATATTGGCAAGCTAATGCTAGCTTTAAACTTGCTTCAAGGGAGCTAGCTTATGTTTTTTTTACGTCTAATCTCTATTTTAAGTAACTTGTTTGTGTGCTATTACCCTTTTTAAATGTAGTTGTGTATGTCTACTTGGTAAACACTCTCATTATAACTCAAACATAACCCATTCAACTGGTTCCATTTCAACAAGCCCACAAATGAGCAAACTTGAAAAGGCATTTAAAATGAACACCACTGTGACAGAAAACAACACAACTGCTCATCAGTGGACACAATCCTGCTGCTTTTTGTTTTATTCTCCCGTTCCTGCAACATAAAGCCTTTTGTACAGCAGCTTAAAGACACATTGATGCGAAGCATCGCTAAAATTGAAGATATCTCACCATTTACTTGCTCTCCATATTTCTGCACTTCTCATCCCTCTCTTTCAGCCTTCTACTTCTGCTCCTCTGAGCCTTCCTTCACAGAGTAGACTTAATTATTTATGGCCATGATTTATTTAGCTTTGCTCAACACAAGACCAGCAATCTCCATCCTGCTGTCTCTAACTTTCTCTCCCTCCCTCCCCCCCCCCCCTCCTCTCTTTATCTTGTTTTTTATCTTTTTCGCCAGCATCTCTCTAAATCTGCTCCTCTCTCTTTCTTCCATTTTATTCAACATAACTTAATCTCCTCTGGTCCCTGCAGAGCATTTCTGTATTTTCAAAATAACCCACCTCTTTTCTTGGCATTTTTATTCCAAAGTCTTTCAAACTTTTTTGAAGCCAGAGCTTTTTGTATTCTTTTGAATTTGCTTTTAATCTTGTCTTTTTGTCATGTTCATTTGTTTTTATTCTCTTTCTTCTTTACACTCAATTAGGGATCCTGTCATTCATATTTTTCTGCTTTGCAGTCTCCTATTGAGCATATCTTTAGCATTCTTTTTCCTCTAATGTCTGTCAAGCATCATTACACCCTCTAATCTCAGGTCAAAGCAAAAATATTAGCAATTATTTCGTGTGCATGTGTGTGCATATGTGTCTTTTTTCTCTTTAATCGCAGAATCTTAGTGTTGTCTCAGTACAGATTAAGTAGACACATTCCTGCAAATGTTCGGCTGAGGAGCATGAAAAGAGAAAATTTGAAGTTGTGTTCTTTATGTGCAGAGTTTCATTGCAACTCTACTGCTCATTTATTCTGTTTTGATTTGTTTCAACTTGATCTGCTGCTTAAATGGGATGAGGTGTGCAATGAGAAGGAAAAAAGGGAAGATGAAGCAAAATAGAGGAGAGACATTTTGAATGCTTCAATTACTGTTTTAAATGTTTGAAGATACCCGAGTCTTTGGATTCCTTGGTTCACTATACGGTATATGAAAGCTTCAATAATTTGAAAAGCAGACTTGTCATATTCATTTCCTTTTCATGGATCAAACTGCATAACTGCATGACTTCAAATGCCGGTGTCCATTCCTAACCTCCATTTTCTCTCATATAGTAACATGTAAGTATAGCTTCATTCTCCTTTGTTACTGGATTGTTTTTGTGGAGGTCAGAAGGTCACCTCCTCCATCTTTTTTTAAGGAATGTTCTCAGACTCATTTAATATCTCGTGTTTCTCTCATTCTCTAACCCCCCCTTGCCTGTGACGGGATGCTCCACCCCTTCCCTCCCTCATTTTCTCATCCCCATGTTGTGTGTGTGTGCGTGTTCATGGGTGTTTGCAGTGCATGGGCTGTGGGAGGAGTGGTCGTCATGGAGTCTGTGCTCTGTGACCTGTGGGCGGGGCTTCAGGACGCGAGCCAGGAAGTGTGTGAACGGAGGCGGGGTCGTGGCTTGTGGACGGCCCGAGATTCAGACCAAAGTCTGCAACATAGCAGTGTGTCCTGGTTAGTACCATTCCCATTTACATGATACACCCAGCCTCTCTCTCTCTCTCTCAGTCTCTCTGTCCATTCAAGCATGACTGTCTTCCTCTTCTTTTTGTACCAAATTGTAAAACTTACTTTCACAGCTCTTGAATCAACATGAGTATGCATTTATGTTTTGTGTTCTTCCATTATAGCTCTTGTAGTGACCAAACATCTCTCTCCTCTTCTAAAATATGGACTGATGCTGCATTCATGGACATTGCACAGTTAAAAATAGGGGGAAAAACTTGTAGGACATTCAGCATTTCTACCAGCATTGATATCTATAATTTGGTATAAGATTTTTATTTGTTTTTTGTATTTCAGCCCAGGCTGAGATAACTCAACAACTAATAAACTTACCTCTATAAAACATTTATGCAGACATTCATGGTCAACACAGAATGAAGCCTTAAGAGTCCTTTGATCACCGGAATTTCTCTCTAGTGTCAACACTGAGATTAACATTAACATTTTTTTGAGATTATTTAACAACCATAACCATAAACTTTGGTACAGATTGTCATGTCCTCTTTCAGGATGATTTTTTTTAAGACTTATTGTCCTTAACTTTTCTGTCAACCTCTGATGTATTTTGTTTACTGCCAATTAGCATGCTAAACTAAGATAACAAACACGGTATAGCCTGTTTAAGATCACTATTTAGCACTGTCATTGTAAGTATTTCCCTCTTTCCCGCTTTGCATTGTCTATTTGTGCCCTGTGTCACTGGCTAAATCTGGAATAATGCTTGAATTCTGAATTTATGAAACTTTAAGAGTCTTCTTGTTCTACTGACATGACGTAAATGCAGCATCAGTCCTGTCCTTCCTGCCTGCTTTAACTCTGTTATTCTAACTTTTAGTTACATATTCATGTGTGGTCAGCCGTGGAATACACAACCACTTTTCAACCTCTCGCTCACCCATCCTGATGCCATCAGAGCCAAGCAAAGCCTTTACTTTGGACTTCTATTGCTCCTCCATGGTTGGCTTGATTTAGATTACTGAGCAGTCCTGCAGCCGAGCTCTTCTGCCATTGTCTCTCAGATTACCTGTTAGGCCTATACCTTGTCAAGAACAGCAATAAGTCACCAGTGCAGCCCCGTCTGATTCTGGTGTCGAGGGTACCTTGGGACTTTATTCCAATCTGGCTGACTGTCCAGCTGAAACGTCTTTATCAGCCTGCCACTGGAGTGGAATAGGACCGACCCAGTGATTGAAATAACATCTTAATCGAGCAGACTCTGAAGAAACAGTGGGGCAGTGCTTTGACCAACAGCTACTGTAGCCAGAGCAGCTTTCTTGATGTAGACATCACCTCGTCTCCCAAGATGTAAATAGAACCATCTACTTATTATATAGAGCAATTTAATCTATTAGGGAAAAAAAGTACTTTGACAAGAACAAAGTTTACTTTAAGTGTGTGCCTAGTCTCTGTGCAATTTTAATTTTATATCTCCCTTTTAAAAAAAACACTTACTTTGAAAACATCGATATTAGAGAGGAATATTAATTTCAGTGATTTCATTTGTTCTATGCTCTCTGTGTCAGGAGAATATAAATAGTTTGTGAATAAGGTTGAAATAATGGCATTAATGGATGTGCAGACACTAAAACATAAGACAGTTTATGACTGAATTGGTAGCTGCTTTCTGAATAATAACCATTTTTATACCTGCATCGATTTCAGTTCAAGTGAGAGTGTGTGTGCTTTTATAGTATGTAATCACTCACAGACTGAGCAATTATCACAGGGGAAGTGCTTTTTATTCATTATTGCTAAGGCAAAGAATGCTATATCATTTACCAGAGGAAAAGGATACATACATTAATGTGAATGCTGCTGGAGCTTGTCAGAGCTGGAGCCCTTTTGTGTTCAAAACCTGTCCACCAACTGTTTATAATATTTATTTATTTGCTTTTCGGTTTTTATGTTTATTTTAGAACCGGGGTTTTATAAGGTTAATATTTAAATGAAACAAAACTGTCCCCATTGCCAAACAAAGCGGCTGCAAAGTTGTGTCGTAGACGAAGGAATAGGGAGACGTTGTGATCTAAAGTATGGCCTCCGGGATGTTTTTCCATGCTGTTTTGGGAACAGTGATGGAAAGAGAGGGTTTAGAAGAAAGGGTGGGCTCGTCCTTCAATGGCCTCAAGGAAATCAGTGGATGTGTGTCTCCACTTGCTTTATGTGTTTGTGTATGTGTGTTTGATTCTATCACAACAGATTCAGCGTGCTTTTGGGAGTTCAAAGGCAATGGTCCTTTTGAAATGATGAATGCCAGCATAGGCCTTTTGGCACAGACGTCCACGCACAGAGAATACAGCTTTGATGGATCTTGTCTATGTGTGGGTCTGTGTTTTTGTTTGTGTGTGTGTGTGTATGTGCATATTTCTATATTTTTATTTGTGTTTGTACGTTTGTGTTTCTGTGCATATGTGTGCATATGCTTTTTATGGGGGTGTGTGTATGTGTGTGTGCTTGCAAGACTATGTCTGTATGTGTGTGTGTCTGTGACTGGATCTCACCACAAACCATATATTCAGTGTATACCCAATGCCATAAAACATGTACACATATACACTCTCTATACTACCCAATGTCAAACCACTGTAGGTTTGAGTGCGAGTAAAATGAACTCTTGTGTTATATTTCCCTTCCTCTCTCAGTGGCTTATGTAATATGTCAACACATGCCAGTGTTTTCCTAATGTTGACATCTTTGAGGGAGCTGATGGACTTTGCAGGAAGTTGGTGCTAAACACTTATTCCACCACCGCACCAAATTCTGTTTTTCCTGTTTAACACTTTAAAGTTTATTTCGTACATGCCAACGTGGACTTCCTCAAGAATATTTTGAAGTTACTTTTTGAAATCCACATCAACTACTTTTTACATCCGCTCAAAGTTTGCCCAACGCGCGACACTTATTTAAAAAGAAAATGTCACTTTTAAAGCCTGTTGGCTAGTTATTCTTGCCAAATTAATCAGAGCAAACAAAACCAAAAAAGAGTCCAGCTCAGTGCTCACTCCACATAAAATGCAACACCGCTGCAGAATGTATAAAGAGGAAACTGAATGCTTAGCTTCAGACGTATTCATGCTTGTGCTGGCAGAGTTGCAAATGTTTATATGACAGTTGTTACATCAAAGTCAATCAGCAGCCATATATGAATGATTAATCAGACCATGTCAGACCTATAGAGATGGCATCTAGAACTAAAAAGAAGTCATGTTGGCAGGGAGCTACAAACTGCCTTTACATTCTTTTTGCACCCAATTTTATCCGGTTCAGTGTGTTTGTTTGTTTATTTATTTATTTTAAGTTTGTAGCCTTGACAAGAAAACAGCTCGCTACCACAGAGCTGTTATTCCTTTGTACAAATGATTTTTGTGCACTTGTTTCTTAAACATGTTAGTTTATTCTGCAGGGAAATATTGGGACGTGAACTGTATGTGGAGCAAACTTGGCATGATACAGTGGTTCCTCCTAATGAATGAAAAAAAATTCTAATTTTGCGCTTCTGGTCACCACTGTAAAAAAAAAAGGTACTCATATTCTCCAGTAACTATTTGTTTACTCTCGAATCAGTGGCCTTTTTGCTCTCTATTAGTTCTTATAAAGCACTTACAAATTTGTTATTCTGGAAGTAAGGGAGGGAGTATTTTCATGTTCAACAGCTTCATTATGTATTGCTAATAAGTAATAATTAGGGGGTTATTGAGGGAAAACTGATAATTAATAGCCTAGTAATGCACAGGAAGGCATTAACACATGCTTTATAGTGAATAATGAAGAGCCAATATGCTGCTAATATGTATCCTACTTAACTTATTGTGGGTGAATATGTGTACCTTTACTGTAAAAGTGTTATTATATCAAACTGACACTACTTTCCTCACAGATTGACAAATTCATATTTTCACCAGTTCTCCTTATTACTGCTCTTGTGTAACTCTGTGTCTTGTATTTTGACATTGATAAAAAATAAAGCAAAAAAACAAAAAACACACACACAAAAAAAAAGATGAGGAGAGTTTAAAAATCAAGACTTTTATTTGGTTTGTTCTCTCTTTGGAAGCTGCTGTAGACCTGTCACTTTAATTGCTCAGGACTGGTCTGAGAAATGTCACGTTCAGACTTTAATTCTACCGCTGAGCTCATTCTGTGAAACACTGTCCGAGTCACACACACCGTGATTGACCACATTACAGAGGAGAGTTGGCAACACTCTCCCACTTGGGAGAAGCAGACAAATACATTTACTGCACTGTATTTCACTTTCTCTGTTACTTAAAGCCGCTGTGTGCAGAATTTGTGCCTCAATACATCATTTTGAGCTGAAACAAGAGCTCTCTCTTTGAATCACCATTCCTGTTTAATAAAGAGACAAACAGATTAACGCACAGTCCTACAGCACATTCACAATAGCTGTGCAGCATCAACTGTTGGTTAGATGGCTGTAAAGAGGTTATTTTTTTTCTTTTATGTATCGTAGAAGCTTGTTAAAATTGATGTGATTAAAAGTTAGCTTTGCCCAAACTTGATTCATCAAATTCAAATTCTAAAATTCTTTGTCCCTCTCAATATAAGAGCATACATAATGTATTTCTTTTCAGCATAAATTAGTCACTTGACAGGAAAATATGACTCCAACCTCAGCTAAGCTTGACTGAAGGTTACATTAAAGTGACTGAATAATAATTAGGCTTTAAACTCTTTCAGTTGTAATCAAAATTTAAAGCGGCACTACATAATATTTCTCTATTAACAATTCATCAAAAGTGTAATGTTTAAGGTGTCACTTGTAGTTACAAACCAAGAGGCTTGTTATTTAACCCTGCTCTCATTAGCTCTGTAGACTATTTTGCCGTCTTTTAGCTCTTGATTTTGATCCTACGGCCAACAACTTCAACTGTTTTGCATCTTTGGTCCCGTTCTCATACATCTCTACACCTGCAGCAGCAGCCAGCTGTTGGCCCAGCATTTAGTATCAGCTAGTCTGCTGCTGCAGGTAGCTGCTAAACAAAGTGAAGTATATAGCACCTAAAAAAAAAAACAGGTATTTCCCATCAAAGCTGTATGAGAGCCAAAGAAAGGTAAAAAAACGAAAAGTACATTAAACAGTCATTTCATTTGTTGGCAAGAAAAAAAACGGCCTGTAATCTTTGCAAATGTTTATAGCTGAACCTGTTAATAATCCGTTGCTCAAACTTGTAAACCTTATAAGGTTTTTAAAGGGCTGCTTGAACATTGAAGTACGTTCTGGAGGAAGAGAAATTATCATGAAATTATTTACACTTTACAAAACAAATCAAAGCACAGCTTGTTGTTGACATCAGTAATCCAACTGCAGGCGACACATGAGTTGGATTTGTTTTTTTTTCATCATAAGTGACACTGCTGCCAACAGACGGAGGCATTTTTATTGTTATTCAGCTGAAATTATTACCTCTAGGAATGTGTGTTTGTGTCACTTTTGTGGAAAAAAAAGCACAAACAATTTGTTTGGATTGACTACAATTGACTATTCTGTGCAAATTAATTACTGTGTAAACTTACACATGATTGCTTTAATTTGTTACAATAAAAAGCAGCCACAAAATGGTTCTTTAATGCTACAAGTACAAATTATGATTACCTCCCCTCAGAAACACTGGAGCAATAACACAGTGGGACAGCAGCATTAGAGATGCATTGTAAAGCACCGGTTGACCATTTAGGATACAAGTGTGCTTTTGTTGGCGTTTTGTCTCTGATGTCACAGGATTTGTGTATTTTTAAACCATTTTCAGTCCTACAAGGTTTTAATAGACTGTAGCAATATGAGTCACTTTTTTCAACAGTACTTTGAATTATAAATGGACATGGTCACAGGTCAGTAATTGGTTTTCCTGTCAGGTTTGGGTTACAGAGAATTCTAATGAAAAATTTGTGCCAGGAACAGTGGAGAAATTAGTATTCAGAGTTTTGACAGTTTATTTGTCGCAGATCTTCATCTTCTCTTTCCACACTAGAACATTGTGTTCTTTTTCTGTGACACAGATCCTCAAAATTGGCTAAATTAAGAGTGTTACTGTCTTTGAAGTTAATAACATACCAAAAATCTTTGGTTGTACAAACTATGAATGATTCATCTGCCTGTTTTCGTTTGTCATAATGTTTTGGATTAGTTGGCAACTCAGTTACTCCATTAACACTCCCTTATTAAACAGGATGTTTACTATACCTGTGCATGTCATCAGGCTTTGGTTAAGCTATTTTGTATTCATGCGGCGTCTGACAGGCTGTATTAGACTTTGCTGAAATTTTTGGACCCCTTTTTTTTAAACACATTTATATATATAAAACCAGCCAAGAGTTGAAATGTGGTGCCTTTCTAATCACATTCTGAATGAAAATTCAACTGAGTGTACTCTCTGCGAACTCTTTTAAACGAAGCATGAAAGGAATTATGATCAGCTTTTTCATAACGAATTGAAATATTTAAAATGGCCATGGAACCATGAAGTGTGTAATATTTGTTTTTTGTCATGTATGGACGTCAAAAAGTTTTTTCTACAGCCCAGCCCACTTGTCTTTGTTTGGTCTCTTTTCTATTTTGGACCTTTTTCCCCCCGACATCCTTTGTCCTATCTATCAAATATCTAAATCCATTTATCTTGATTTCTCCGTTTCTCTTCAAATCTTCTCCCCCTGCACCTTCATCCATTCCTTTGTCTCTTCATATCTGCCCCCGTCCCTCCAGTGGAGGGCCAGTGGTTGGAGTGGGGGCCGTGGTCGAGATGCAGCGTGACTTGTAACACAGGGACCCAGCAGAGGCAGAGGCGCTGCAGTTCGTCGGTGCACGGCTGGGCTGAATGTAAGGGCCTCCATCAGGAGAGCAGGGAATGCACCAACCCGTCCTGCAGCGGTAAGGCTCACAGATGAATGCTTAGTATGCACACTCACATACTCACAAACTCTATTATGCAAACACAAAACATGCATTATTTGGAGGCATGTATGTGGTCTGCACTGATTGGTGTTCCATGGAGGAGCAAATTGTGGGTGGGGACCTAATTTGCCTTCAACCGGGGCCCTGCAGGACAAACATACTAGTGTATTAATGAACCCGGGCCCTAGAATGTGCTTGTTTTGACTGCATTTGAGTACCAATGCAGAGAGAAAAACTGAAAAGTTTAAAAACTACTGCCTGGAGTTGTAAACTAAACAACTCCCATTTCTTTTTCATCTAATGTGTCGCTTTGGTTCCCTCCCACACTTACCTCCCAGCTCTCTAATCTTCACTGATGGTGCTTTCCTCCCGTTCTAGGTGGAGGTAACTGGGGCAGCTGGAACCACTGGAGTCTCTGTAGCAAAACATGTGACTCCGGGTGGCAGCGTCGCTTCAGGATGTGTGAGGGCACGGGAATACAGGGCTACCCCTGCGATGGCTCGGGAGAGGAGGTCCGGACCTGCAACGAGAAGAAATGCCCTGGTCAGTCCCTCTGAGAGTGTGTGTGCATGTTTGTGTGTGTGTTAGTGAAAATGAGGGGGAATAACATTATGTAATGCATTTGTATATATTATTCATGCTCGAAAAGACTGTATAAACACTTTTCTCGTAGACTTTTTTTTTTTCTGTGACTGCATTTCTCTGCATGCCTCTCCTCGTAGATCCCTGACAGAGACAAAAGAGTGTGTGTATCTGTGTGTGTGCCCAATCTGCATATGCACAGTATTTGTCAGGCAGATTAGAAATAATTCCCTGTGGTTTCGCACCACAGCCAAAGGCTTCTGTCGCAATTTGGGGAACTGCACTGTTCTCATCTTTATCTGTCTCTCGTCTGTCTTCCTGTGAATTCACATACCCATCAATCTTTACCTGCTGCTTGATTTGCTATGTCCTTGCCTCAGTCATCCCTTTTTTTAATCCTCTGCTTACCTGAGAATTACTTAGATTCTCCTTATTTCCCTCCTCTTTAACATTGTTTTTATCACACCAATGCAGCCCACTTTCCCTCGCTCGCTTTAACTGTTTCTTTGTGTCTCTGCCATGTTCAAAGGCAGAGTGTCAGCCACTGAAGGAAGTGTTTTAATAAGCAGGCCTCTCGACTGAAGCCGCGTATGCCTCTGAATATGCAATCATATTCTCTGTACAAGCCTGAATGCCACGTGTGGACGTGCTCGCATTGAGCTCTGACAGACTACAAATGATAAACTTTTGAGTGCAGCCTTTACAATGACCCCTTTGTTTTGTGAAGTTCTCAAGCCTCTTTTACACAAGACGAGGATCTTGTCTGTTGGCATTGCAGGGGCCCATCATATTTTCTCTCTTTCTGCTTCTCTCTCGCTCTCCGTCCCTCTTCATCTCTCTGCCTTGCTCTGCCAACACTCATCTGCCCCCTTGGAATATCTTCAGAGCCCTCTCCCCAGTTTTTTCATCAGGGTTATGAAAGGGAGGGAGTGTGGGGAGGAGGGGGGGGCAGCAGATGAATAAAGAGAGGGAGTAAGATGAAGAAGGAATGAGATACAGTACCGAGGCAGTGACACTGACAGAGAGCACTGAGCAATGTACAAGGGAATAAGATTGGGAGCTGCTGCAGGAGAACATTGATTTGTATCTTGTTTTTGTGCTTTTCTGCACCCCTTTTTCTTTACTGGCTGTGTATGTGTCTGCGGGAGTGTGTGTGTGTGTGTGTGTGTGAGTGGTGATTGTTTTTGTATTCTCTGCGCGTGCTACACTGCACTTCATTTCACTCTTTCTGTGAATTTCTCACCTACTTTTTACAGCTCCTCATGAGATATGTAAAGACGAGCACCTTCTCTCTATGTCATGGAAGAGAGCCTCAGCTGGAGAAACTGTCTACAACAAGTGTCCAACTAACGCCACTGGTTAGTCACATGACATCTTTAAGCCAATGTCTGCTAGCTGTCAGCATGTTTGGGATCACAGCTGATGGGTGTAAATTTGAGTTTGTTTTTGAGTTTGTAGTATTGAATATGCATCAGTAGTGACATTGCAATATACAACAATGCCACAATATGTGGCGAGTTCATATGAGCCGTCATTAGAAAATGTTAAGCTAGCTTAAATGAGGACAAGAAAGCACCAAAAGACATTCCTGCTAAAATATTCAGATCCAACAGAAAATCCAAGTGTAAAAAGAATATGAAACAACCAACAGAGCTAAAAGTACTTTGAAAGGAGCAAGAAAAGTGTGATAGCAACATGAATGTATGTTATTATCTGGTTGTTGGCTTGAGCAGCAGCTGCAAGGAGGGAAAAACAAAGCATCCATAGAAACTAACAAAGCGGCTCATTTGAACTTGTAACTTTGAATTGGAGTGATCGAATTTCAAAGTTACGAGCTGAAAATTTGAACTGGGTTGGAAAATCAGGATCAATCATCATCCAGTTTGACCACAAAATACAAGCTAGCTGCTCCCTGCATTAACTAAACTGAGCTGTAGTAATGTACTGTTTGTTTGCACTTCTATCTTATTTTTGTCCAATTAAAATAGTTGCACACAAAGCAATGTCCAAATTCCTATTGTGAAGATTTTGCCATACTGTTTTAATGCACAAAAAACAGTGTAATGCATGGTTTTAAACGGATATTGCTAACAGCGTAGGCTAGAGCAAAGCTCACCTCACCCACTCTGTAATAAACTTCTGACTTCTTATACTGGAATGCAGCCAAATCAGGTGCGATGGCCTTTAGAGTAGTTTATAAAATGCAGAATTTTTAGCAAGAAAAATGTGCAAACTCAATGAGCAGTTACCATTATTGGAGCCAAAGATATGAAAAGAAAGGACATTCATTAAAAACTACTGGAAAATCCTGTATTTGATGCTTGAGAGTAAAGTGACGAGAAAACAGAAATCATTTCATTAGTGCCAAAGAGACACTGTTAGTAGATACAATTCTAATAAGGCTACTCTAAATTACTGTCTATGGCTCAAAATCCTTTGTGCTTCTATGTCTGGAACAAACGGGTAGGATACTAGGATCAATGTAAATACATGTCTGAGGCTTGTTCTATTTTGAGCGTGGATATACAAAGGAAGTTATTATAGCATTTCATCTCATGCATTATAGAACATCTACCTCTAACTGAAACGGCAGACGTCCTGCTTGAATACAGACTATGTATTACTAATCAAAGTCATGTTAATTTACACCGCAGAGTTTCAAAAATATTTGGCTGCCAGACCTTTTTTTTTTTTTTTAAATTCCAAAAGCAAAAACAAGAACAAATTGGAATTTTTCAGACACTTTTTCATTCAGAATTGAAGCCAAGAGCAGATGTGGTTCAGAACGTCTTTCATGCAAACCTGTTTCTGCATCTTTCAAACTATGGCATTGGCTCCAACATCAAAACATGCCTGCACGAATCAGGTTGCCTCCCAGTAAATAAATTTAACTTAAGGAACGCTACATTGAAAATAAATCAGTGCATTAAATTTAATTACCAGAGAAACTTTGCAGTTTATTTATGTCAATCTATTACTCATAAAAAGGCAGAGGCAGTGTTCAGTAAGTGCATATTTATGTGGCTAGGGAAAAGGTTTTGTCTTAGTAAAGTATTCTGGCAGCCTTCACCACTTGCAGGCTGCCAGGTTAGAGCAGCCAGCAGGTATGAGCTGCCAAACACTGTAGAGCTGCTACAAATGAAATATTCAGTAGTTGTAACTATCCCAGATAATATTTTACTCCAAGAAAAGACTAATAAATTTGCCAAAGTGACCTCTGTTTTTTTTTGTTTTTTTTCACAAGTGGCAATATTGTAAATGTTCCTCGGTTTCCATCTATGTTTTAAAATTCATAAACTAGGCCACTGTGGATTCCCCCCCCCGACCTTAATGTTCTAGTAAATATCTAATGAGTCTGGAATTTAAGCCAGATATTTATGTATTTTTGCAGTTACACTTTTTATATGTTATGAAGATCTTTCTCGGTTTCTGCATTATGATCATAATTTAGTCCAAAAAAAAAGTTTATTTGATTATGAATGGACAGAATTTTAACAGTAACAGTTCACTTTATTTGCTTGGGCAAGTTTTTTACCCTAATTCGATTAATTATTCACAAAGTGTTTGTCTCCTTCTCTCCTCAGGATCTGCTAGTCGTCGTTGCATGCTGGACAATAATGGAGTTGCTTTCTGGGGTCCTCCGAGCTTCGCCAGATGCGTCTCACTTGAATATAGATATTTACATTTATCTGTGAGTTTCTTTTCAAATCCTGTCCCTCCAACTCTTTCTTTCTGCGGGCTTTTTTCATCATCTTCTGCTACATGTAAGAGAATGTGTTTTTTTTTTCTTCTTCCAGGTTTCATCATCAGAGCTAGTTAGTTGAAGCATCACCCATCTATCATAACTGACCTCCACCAAAATTATCTGTCTCTCTCGGGTATTTATAAAAAAAGTGAAGGCTCCATCTGTTTTTCAAAGTTGTTCTCTGCGTCTGTTTTTTCCGGTTTTCACCCATCATGTACCTCCGTTCAACTTTCCCTCTTTTAAAAAGTTTACAAAATACAGGAGTGTCTATACTCACGGCTTGCCGGTATCTCTAATTAGCTTTTCCAGAGCATTGCGCTCACACTTATCAATTAATGAACATAGCTAATGAAAGTGTTCATCAGCCAGACTGTTTTCCTGCTCTGCGAACTTCAACCTTCTCCATCTCCTCAATGATGGTGGAAGGAGATGGGGGTCAGGGATCGTGCGTGACAAAGCTGATTGCACTGTTAGCTTCTGTTCCAACGTTTCATTAACACCAAGAGTCAACAATTAATTTTCTGTGATTGCTGTTATCTTCTTTTCTTCCAAGCTTTCTCTCTCGCTCTCTCTGTCTCTTTGCATCTCTCTCTCTCTCTCACACACACACACACACACACACACAGACTCTTGCTTTGTGTGTCTCAGTCTCTGAAGTGATGAGATCCAATTTCTGCCTGAGAGTGCTGCAAGGCCTCTCTTTGCTCGCCTATTTTTAAGCACAAGCTTTAAAATCCATCCATGTACATATATATTCCCGTCTTGAAACATCCCCCTCAGCTCACATCCAAAACATTCTTCTGATTTCTTGGGAAAAAAAACATGATGTTTGGGTTTTTTATTTTGGTCTTGCTGTTTCTGACATTTTTACTGGCTTCATATTTAGAATAAAACCACATGTACTACACAGTAAGTGCCAGTGGGCATGTATTTAATAGTCTTGACTGAAACAAGCAGAGAGGTTACTGTCAACTTTTTCTTAATTTTTCTTTCCTTCAACGCACTGCAGTTACGAGAGCATCTCGCGAAGGGTCAGAGGACCCTGGCTGGGGAGGGCATGTCTCAGATCGTACGGAGTCTCCTGGAGCTCTTGCAGAGGAGGAGCTACTACAGTGGCGACCTTCTCTTTTCCACGGAGATCCTGCGAAATGTGACGGACACCTTCAAAAGAGCAACCTACATCCCAGCTACCGACGACGTGCAGGTGAGCAGAGCCCCTTCTGTTAAAGCCCCCCCCCCCCACCAAGTCACAAACTGTACAAAAAACATGTGGTCACAGACACACTCTCACACACTTCCAAATGTATTCAGCTCGAGTTTCTACTGCACAGGGTGTGCATAACAATGAACTACAGTGGCGCTGTTGCTATGGCCTCAAAGGAGATTTTCTTCAGCGACTTTTTTTTCTCTCTTCACCGCCTGTAAGAGGGCAAAATGCTCCTGTCTCAGTTAGTCATTTGATAGACATTACTTTGTTTTATAATTTTCCTTTGTACGAATGACTACTGCACTGCTTTTTACAGAGAACAAACTGCAGCTCTGATGCAGTGCTAGCGGTTGGTGGGTGCATGCTAGCTACATGACAGGGGCAAATGAAGATCACAGACAAGTCAGAAAATGTAATGGCCCCTGCTGAATTAACAACTCATTACATCTTCATCTTGTGTCCAGAAATTCTTCCAGATAGTCAGCCACATGTTGGACATGGAAAACTTAGAGAAATGGGAGGACGCTCATCAGGTAAAGCCCCCCCTGTGTGTTTGTACGTGTGTTTTTGTGTGAGTGTGCTCTTAAGCTCTATAAGTGGCTGCAAACTACTGTAAGTTTCTTAAGTAGAGTCGTAAAAACACACCTGCTTACTAAACCCAGTGGCTACCTATTAATTATACTAGGTGTGTGTGTTTATGCACTCATCTGTGTGTGACCCAGCTAGATGCCCTTGAGTGGAGGTGTGTTTACTTTCCATCTGGATGCAATAAATAAGCTACCAAATATGATATTATATCCCACAGGGTTCAAATTTATCACCGCAGAACACATGTAGTGTTCTAGATACTGCAGTGAATAAAAAAATGTGTCAATGGGTGAGACGGGTCTCATTGAAAGTTAGCTGTAAATTATAATTAGGACGACACGGTGGTTGATGCTCGCCTCTCTTTTTCATCCCCTCGTCTGAAGGTCGCTCCCGGCGCCGCTTTGCTGATGAGGATTTTAGAGGATTTCATTCACCTCATCGGAGAAGCTCAGAAGCCTTTCCAGAGTTTCCTGGTCGTTACCAACAACCTCAGTAAGTTTAACGCAGTTCAGCCTCTTGAGGAAAGAGATAAAAACCAGTCTCAGTGTTTAAAGACATTTACTTTTGAAGATGTTTTATAGGCTTAACCTCAAAACTAGAATGTAATCTCTTTATCTTTGGCTAAGTCCAGTCAAGATCTGATTCTAATTACATAACTGCTGCTGAATAAACTATTTTCTTTTGTCTTTAAATTAAGTGTTGAGTCTCGCCTCCTTAACCTTCTGTTTGCTAAGATACTCATTGATGAATTGTAGCACTTGGTGGTGCGAGTAACTCTTAAAAAAGGGCCCTTTTTCACTGTTGTTTAGATGTTTTCCTTTTTTTTTTTGTTTAATTGCTCATCTTATCTCGAACTTCCCAACTCCAGTCCTACTCTTCTGTGAGTTTCAGCTGTTTTTGGTATCTCGTTTTGTGTCCAGTGATAACCATCCAGCGAGAGCCGGTGTCAGCAGTTTCCAGCGATATCAACTTCCCCATGAAGGGCCGGAGAGGGATGAAGGACTGGGCCAGAACAGCAGAGGACAAGCTCTACATCCCTAAAGAGGTCTTCACCAACCCCACTGAAGGTAAGAGAACTAAGGCTGATATCCACTGCCCGGGCTCGTCCAGTATTCGGCCTTTGGTACAGATCTGAACCATTTACTCTGTTGTACAGTCATGTCCATACAAAGTTAAGATCAGTTGTGTTTGTTTGCAGAGTTTTCTAGAAATAATTAACAGCTAGAATTGCAAGTAGATGAACCAGGGTCAAAGATCTGAGGCCTTCACTACAAAGGCCTCCCTCAGCGCGCACTGCCAGGACCTGACACAGCCTTGGTGCTTGTTTTTAAGGGTTTGTTTTTTTCAGAAAATAGTATTTTGAAGCGAAGAGTGATGGCAAAGCAAACAGATCTCAACACAAGTTATTAAAATGAGGCCATGATGTTATTTTTAGAGCAAACAGCAGAAATCTGTCTTAAATCAGGTTTCAGCACGGAGCTCATAACTATGTAGTTGTTATCCTCACTCCCACTGTTAAACCTTGGACACATGAGGGTCTGTTATCACCTCACTCAACCGTTTCTTTAACCAAGACGAGACCAACGTTCATCCCATGTGAATTACCACACCACATGTCTCAAGGAAAGAAGACACAAAAGGCATTCAAGGACGTTGGAGGGCAATGCTTGGAAGGGCTTGGACTGTAAAGAGGTTCTCCAGAAGATGCCAATCTTTCATCTGTGAAGAAATGTGCTGCAGTCCCATGAGAACATCAAGTCCTCATCCAATTTTGAAAGAAGTCTCTTGCCTTTGAGCCACACAAGAACGTCAACAGCCGTTTGTCACAACGACTGGGGATTTTTTTTTTCCGTATGGTTTCAAGTAAAGCCAAGAAACACACTGAAGCGATTGTCCGAAAAGCACAAGAGGAACTAAGTGGGGAGAATGATGAGAAAGAAAAAAAAAAAAACAAGATGCACAGGAGCATTGTAACATTGTAAAAAATGGGTAAATAGAGAACTTGAAAGAGTGGGAAGAAAGTGGTTTGATTTAGAAAAGAGAATTACTGTGACAGTGCGATCCACTGCCAACGAAGAGAAAGGTCACATCCCACAGGAAATTACACCGGCAGACTTCCTTTCAGGCACACTGTCCCCCCTCTGCCCAAATTTAAGTTCAGAGAGGCAGCAGGCCAGGGGAGCACAGATGTCTCTGACCCCTGACTCACACTGATGGCAGAGACTCTCTTTGATTGGCATTCAATGCATCCTGTATGCTAACCTCAAGGCATCTCACCTCAACTCCCCCTTTTTTTTTCTCTGTGTCTTTAAAAAGCACAGCGTAATATGCTTATTCCAAACCACCCACCATGTAACTATCTGCCTCGCTTTCATGTCACAGAACCAGCTGCCTTTGAGCTCCTTTGTTAAAGTTGTTTTTTTCCGATTTTATGAAGCAGCAAATTCAGATATCTCAAAGGATAAGTGTTATGCTGCGACTGAAGACAAAGGGATGTTAGCTAGGCTTTGTGTAATGGTGCCGCATTGTGATGTTGTCTTATTCCTTATTATCCATTCACCCTGCCATATTGTTTTGCATTTCTACATTTATTTATTTTTTTCTCCCCCCTTCATCGTCCTCATAGTATGTGGCGGCAGGTAATTTGTCCCTAGAAGCGCTCTTAGAGCAATAAAAGTGACCGGCTGCGTCAGATTTTAATCTGCCATTTTCTTATAAGATATTCAGCACATGCCATTGTCATTTTAGTGTTATGCTATTTGGAAAATTGTTTCATCCAAGCGGTGTACAGCATTATGAGTTAGAACATTATTAGTACTCTTTGCCCCTGTGGGATCTCTGCCTCTTCCCATTGGCAGTCCATTAGTTGAGGTCTTCGGTTGATTGCTATCAGTTTGATTGCTTCATTTACCCCATAATGAAAGCCTATCTCAGATGGACAGCTTAAACATGCTCATAAAGGCCCATTGGCACCTTTGTGTGTGCACGTGCGCACACATAGCATCCACACGCAGCCAATTGATGGGTTCATGAATCGCTTCACTGGGCAGAAGCCGGCACTGCTCTTCACTGATTTTTCGAGGTGACAAACTCCCCCTCAACCTCCACTGTCTCTCTGTCTCTCTCTCTCTCTGTCTCTCTCTCTCTCTCTCTCTCTCTCTCTCTCACAAACACGCATACAGTTATTCACTCTGTCTTACAGCCTTGCACACAGATATACATACATCCGGACATACAAGCTAGCAATTATTTCATATTTTATTACACCATTACTGTGAGGTATTGTCAACTTTGAAAGAATTCTTCAGCTCACAGCTCCGCTGTTTAATAAAGTGCTTTAAACCAACTTAATCATATGCGGTCTTAACTGTATTTAGTGTCATAATATCATGAGTGAGCTGGTGATATATATGGACCATAAGTCCATCCAATTAATTCTTTATTAACACATTTCTGATTTGTTTATCCATACACAAACAGAACTGTAAGAATAAGTGTTTGGCAATCTCACAGTTACAGGTGTGATGTATTCTATGAGCAGTCAGTGATGGAGAAGTATGGTGGGTTCGCTTACATGTTAGCTTCCAAACTACATGGCATCAGTGAAGTAAATCCAAATACATTTTCTCTAAAACTTCTTCCCAAAAAACTGTTATTTTAAAGGACTGCTTTCCTGCATTCTTAAGAATTTATAGATTATTTTTGTTGAAATAAGGAGTCAGGAGGACAGGGAGGAAAGGGCCATTGAAAAATGTGACTCTCAGGAGAATCTGGACGGTTGGCAAATAGCTCCATCAACAAACATTGCATGAAAAGTAGATGAAGGAGAAAAACACATTATATAAACACAGTAGATCCCACAGGATGATTTTGTTTGAGGAAAAAAATATATAGAGAGATATTATTAAACTTAAAATCCAGCCTAGAAAAAGCAGAGGGGGGAAAGAGTTTCGAGCTGAGGTATTTAGTTTTGTTTTTGTCACATTTTTCGTAATATGTCAGAGGTGCTTCCCACATATTTACTGATAAGACTGCAAAGGCAGTTCATCTTCTGACACCCTGGCAGCTATATTAAGCTATTAACTAATGCTGTTTGATAAATAAGGCCTGGTATAAATACCAATGCATTGTACACCACGGCAGCCTGATTTGAACATGGCTTGCCCGGCCTGTTTGCAGGTCTCAAAACAACATAATTTGCTGCAATTAAGCCATCATTTGCAGGGATGCAGGGAAGGTCCAGGGTCACTGGAGATCTGGAATCTTTTTAATGAGTCTAGATTTGTATTAAAAAGATCAAGTTACTTTAAAAAATTTGAGTTTAATACGTTATTTAAAAAAAAAAAAAGTTTATTGTCATAGATATTTGAATGCAGTCCTCTAAAATACTCGTTAAGAACAGTCCATGTTTGACACATTTATACATTTAGTGGCAGGAAAAGACGTTATCGTTGAGCCTTATCAGTCTAACCTAACCTGTCTTAATTACCTCACTATTTTGTATTTTTTATGAATTCTTTATTAAGTGAAATTGAAAAGCAAAGCAATGAAAAACTCTAGTGCTCGCATGTATCTATCTGCAGGGAATGAGGAGTCGCATAAGTCAGCAG
The DNA here is from genome assembly GCA_029783725.1 of Acanthurus tractus. Taxonomy (NCBI): domain Eukaryota; kingdom Metazoa; phylum Chordata; class Actinopteri; order Acanthuriformes; family Acanthuridae; genus Acanthurus; species Acanthurus tractus. The sequence continues at coordinate 2,110,864 of JAQNCA010000009.1, forward strand.
GTAAATAAACATAAAAATTAGTTTTACCTGATATTTATAGTTATTACAACATCAGATACCCTGAAATGAAAACAAACTGTAATTCAGATTTAAACCAGATCCCTTTACAGCAAACCTGCTGCATCTTATTAATAATCATGTCAACAGCAGCAGTGAGTATGATTCCAAATCTTTCAGTTCATCCTGTAAACACTGTAAGCTGCTGTTGTTGAAGCCCCAGACGTTTCTGATCTAACACTCACATATCTCTTGTCCTCAGAACTAGTATTGTAATGGATCATTGCAGAACTTTACACAGAGTGTCACAACAAAATGCATTACTGGCCATGTATGTAGCTATTGTAAAATCAGTCAGGGTGTTTTTACAGTAAGCACAGCTTTCTCCGGTGCTTTTCTCCTCCATACAAAGCACAAAGATTGGCCCCTGGTGAGCAGTGCAGCGAGTGCTAAAGCCTCAGTTTGCATGGCCTTAGTCAAGCACTACTTTTCTGTAGTATTGCATCTATGACATAATCTACTGAAATTTCCTTGAAGCTACAGCTTTTCTTGCAAACCGGGAAGGTCTAAAATGTGTGAGATTAATGTCTGAATCTTACATCATTGTGGTTCAGGTCTCACTGAATGAATCCAGGATTTCACATTAGCATATGGACTTCTCTGTTGTCCACAGCTGTGTGTTTGATTCTTTTGTTTGAGGTTATTTAACACCTACAGCATCTCACCGCAGCTGAAACCATAAGCCCATCTTTAAAGTGAGAGAGGAATTTGTGCGTTTATGCTCAGCAGCAGCAGATCTGCTCAGAATGTGAAGGTAATTAACATGCTGTCTTCTGCTTCACACTCACATAGGTCAGCTATTACATAATGTTCAAGGTTTACACAGTTGAATTATTTGTAATAAAGCTGCCCTTATGGATGCATTCTTAGCTCCATTAGAGCGGTCAGGGCCGTTTCTAATAGTCAAAGATAAGCTCACCACTTTGACTCTTTTAGTCTCCATCAATGCCTGACTGAACAATTCTTCCATATATTAAGGATATTTTTTTTTTAAAATTCTGAAGCAGGATGTGTGCGTCCTTCGGTCAAATAAGCCATGCGAACTGTGTGCTTTGTGCTCTGATGTCCAGACCTCAAAATGTATGCAGAGAAAGCCTATGTAACGTACATCTAAAAACTGTTTCGATGAGAGAGTGAGTGACTCACCTCACTTGAAAAATGTCGGCTGAATGGTCAGTGTGTGAGTTGGCAACCTTGTATTGACAACAAGACATGACTTTTGGAGGTCATTGCTCCTGACTTTTATTCAAAAAGAAAAACTTAAGACATAAAAATCCTTTTAAAGTTTTTCACCTTCTCCTGTCTCTACAGTAGAAACAGTAGAAACATTGAGTTATTCATAAGCCGTTGTGGTTTGGGGGGGTTTTGAGCCATGTACCCCTGCCTTTTGTCTCATCTAGCAGAGCTTATACCCCCGGCTTTCATTCACAACTTGGCAAAAAAGAAAATAAACAGAAAAATATACTTATGTGCCGTTTCCAAACAAGCTAACTAGTTCTCTGAGAATTAATAGCTCGACCAATTTAGAATAAGTTTAAATTAGATAAAAAGACATTTAATATAGAGTGATATGTTATGCCTACAGGGCATCTATGAGCAAAACCTAAGGTAACTTAACTTTAAAGAGTACTACTGCGGCCAATTAATTTTTCCGAGCCTGAGCCCATTATCCTGTCAGTATGTCCAACTGAGTTCAAAGTATCGCTGCTCTACAGCTTTTGCTGTGTAAAAAAAAAAAAGTTGTGCAAAAAAATAAAAAAAGGCAACAAGGAAGAAATGAAAAGGGTTACTCACATGGAACTGTTTGCAAGGAGCCTTCAATCTTTGATTAAACCCATAAATTATGGCTTAGCGCAAGCTCCGAGTGTATTTTTTCCTGACAAACGGCGTATTAGAACTCACAGCTGGTGACTGGTGGTTTGCCATTTTTGCCGGATTGCAGCTGACCACCAATCATAAAGATGTTCAGCAAGCGACAAGTGACGAAAAAAGTCTGTTCATGGGAAATTAGAGGTTTGTGATTGAGTGATTTTGTGGTATTAATCATCCTCGAGCATGGGAGTGCCGCCCCCTCACACACAGATTTACCATTTACCCACAATACACTGACTCTCTCATTTGCATGGCTTTGCAGACACTGTCCAATTAGGATCCATCACCCTCACAGGCTTTCTCATGCCGACTTTGATCTGATTTTTTTTTTTTTTTGCTTCCTCACAGTCTAACAATTGCTTTTTTTCGCCTCACTCTTGGGTCTTTTTGTCTCTTCCTCTTTCCCTCTGCTCGTCCGTCTTGCACAGCTATCTCTCTTCCTGAGTATTACCTCTTAGGCAGCAGGCAGACAGATTTTGGATGAGTCACCCAGTATGTCTGATACCATCAGCCCCCTCTGTCTCCTCCTCTCCCCGTCTCTGCGTCGATGCTCCTCCATCGCTTCTCTCAGACTGAAAGGGCAGGGAGTGGCATCTCTCAACATGAACTCTTCCTCTCCTACTTTTCCCCCCTCTGCTTCCTTTGGCCTGCCTCACTCGAGACAAAGTGACATTTACAGAGGGACAGTGCGTCTCCTTGTGGGCCCCCGCTCTTTTTGGCAGCACTGAGGTGGTGGAAAGGCAGGTGGTTTAAAGAAGGACTGTTGAAAAGGTTGGAGAAGTTGAAAAGTGCGTTTGAAAACAGCAGCAACAACAACAGAGGAGGATGAGAAGAGTGAACAGAAGAAAGGAGATTTGAATAAGGCAAAAAAAAAGAACGCACTGAAGAGAAGAAAGCTGCTGAAACTTGGACTTCAGTGAAATCAATGTAATCAAGTTCAGTGGTTGTCAGAGTAGCATATTTGCTTTTTAGATATAATGCTTTTAGCTTTGCAAGAGGTGAGCAACAAGAAAGGCAAACAAACGATACAAACGATGTCTCCACCAACACAAAGCATGAACACAGCATCTTGCTCCTGAATTAGTGATATGTTTTTCAATTAAGAGGCATAATGAGCTTGAGCATCAAATATGTGGCTCTCATATCAGGGTTGCTGGAAGGTGCAGCAAAGCGTTTCTTATTTTGATGTAGTCACCAAAGCAGTTGTCAGAAACAGCTTTAGAGTAAATTCAAGTTATGCTGGAACTGCAAGTTGATGAGACAAGCGAAGTCTGAGCATGTTTGCTCACAGTAAACAATGAAGGTTACATGAAATGAGTGCTAACGTTTAAGGTTATAATTGAAATGTCTGATTAGTGAGTTTAATGTGGTTGTAGATTTATGTTTAACTTTCCTCCATTGAATTTAATTTGCTGTATTCTTGTTGATATTTTAATTAAAAGTTTGCTGCAAGGAGCCATTTACCTTTCACAAGAGCTTAGAAAATAGGAATATTGCAAAGGTTCATTGGTTTCTGTATGTCCTCAGCAACATGTACTCGTCCAAAAAAAAACTTTATAGCAAGCTGTGGCCTTCCACACGATAACTAGAGGTTTACAAAATAAAATTACTTCTTGACTAGGTGGATTTATGTTTTATTTTGAAAGTGTTTTAGGGTGAACTGTGGCATCACTTTGGGCTGATCTGTTGCAAAATTGTCTGTGTTTCAGAGACGGAGACGGACTCAGAGTCGACAGTGTACTATGTCATTGGAGCCATCTTGTACAGGACATTGGGTGTCATCTTACCTGCACCAAAGTGAGTACTTCTTATTTAATATTTTGAGAAATTATTAAAATTTTTAATGTATTTTACACAGCATCTTCTTCTTTCCATGTCCTTTGTTATACCTTTTTTTGCATGTGTTAATACAGTGCACTCCCTGAAAACTACTCATCTTCATTTCTGTACTCACTACCTGTTTCTGTGTCATTTCTTCTTTGGCTGCTTCTCAGTGTCTAATTCCAACCTGTCTTCTTGCTTAGAGTGTCTCTATTAAATCCCACCTGTACTTGTGTCTGCAAACAACTAGGATCTTCAAAAAATAGTACATTTCCCTTGATGTTAATGCCTTTCTTTACTTAGCTTATGTATTTTTGGAATTATTCAGTGGACTTTGGGTGGGTGTAGGGCCTAATGGGTCCTGAAACTTTCCTAGAACTTAAAAAAGTACAATTATAAGAAATCAGGTGATAGTCCTAAAGCCACTGTGATATGGGTTTTGTACCGGCCCCGGGCCCCTTTATTCAGGTCAGTGCTCCTGGTTGTGGTTTAGCTGGGTCTGTTTAAACCCCTTTCCACCGAAGCTCTGCTGAATACTAATAAGAGCTGTGTCCTGTTTTAACTCAGACACTGGCTCTGCCTTTTTATCCATTCCTCGTTATGTTTTTATGTTTTTATTTTTGCGACTGTCCAAAACCATCAACGTTGTGTGTTTTTGTGTGTGTCTGTGTCTGAGCACATTTTTGAATTGCATTTGTATGTCTGAGCAACAGAATATTTTTTTTTTCTCATCATTTTTCTGCAAAAAAATCAAAGAGACAGTGTAAGTCGAACTTGAATGCGGCCACACAGTTCTTGCGAAATGACACTCCTTTGTGTGTCTGTTTGACTGTGCGTGTCTCTGCAGTCCCCCTGCGGTGATCAACTCCAAGATCCTGACAGTGACTGTACGGCCGGAACCGCAACCCAGCGAGCCCATGGTGGTGGTGGAGCTGTCACCGCTTATTAATGTAAGTTTGTTTGAAAAACAAAAAAAGAAAATCTCATTTTCTCCACTTTTCAGAGTTGCACTGGTCATGTGTTGATGCAATATAAAATCCCCGTCTTCAAGATGTGGATCATTTCAATAGCAATGTTATTAAGAGGAGAACATTAATCATACAAACTCTTCCGACCACTCTTCCGCATGTCCGTTCAGGCGAGTGTTTTTGCTTCTAACTGCCTGAAAACCATATTATTTTTTTTTTAGAGAAATATCAAACAACAAAAATTCAAATTCTTCCACATGATGCACTCTCCTATGTGGGGTTTGCATTTTTTGTTGTGGTTTTTTTTTCATTATATCCTCGTATATAGAGTGAGCTTTTGCCAAGAAAATAAATTTGTTTAAGGCTTTAAAGGATTTCTTTTCTCCCAGCTGACCCATGTTTCCTGAATTTAGATGAAAGCGAAAGTGCTGCATGCTATAAAGCGCCATAGTGGTGTGTGTGAATTGCCTGAATAAATGCAGACCTTTTTGACTTCCTTATACCCAGGCGTCTCCTGGTGCCTATTCAGTTTATATTACAGTGGAGTGTGTTATTATAAATGGCTCGTGGGGTGTCTTCAGTGAAAAGGACTAAGTGCAAGTTTAATGAGAGGCTCTCTCCACGACCTCAATAAGATGTGGGGTTCATTAACCATTCTTCTGTGTGAAGGTGGTAACAGTTTTGAAAATAATGTTGAATATTTAATGGATTCTTTCCAGACAGTGCAAACAAGCACTCATTCACTCACACACACACTCACACTTATATATTTACACATGTTTGAATACATTCATACCAAAATCTTCCAATGAAATCAGTCTTTTACTGTCTCAACCAGGACTTGGGAATCAAAATTATTGCAAAATGTTTTATTGAAAGGATTTTATCTTTTATCCTTCTATTATTCTGCTTTTTTTAAACATTTTTGGCAAAGCACAGGTACTGGCAGGCTGAGCAGCCTCTGTCTGGAGGATGATGTCTTAATGCTGATCCTAGCACACTGCTCCGGACTACTAACCGGAGGCTCCTGCTGAGGACAGACACTCCTCCTCCAGACATGACAGCACAGAGATAGGGAAGAGGATGGAGGGCAGACTCGCACATGCATGCTTTTGGCCGTGTGTTTGTGAGGCCATTTTTATCCTGCTTAAAGGTTTACTCCAGCTATTTAGGATTAACTTAACTAAATGTAAAAGATTTAAAAGAGATTTAGAAAAGATGATGAAAAGTGATATAATACAGGCTGAAATATTCTCACCTTTGAATGGGCCAAGCACAAAAGAGCCTAAATTCTATATTTCCCATCAAGCAGATTTGTAGAGGTTTCCCGAAGCCCCTCTAATACCCCGTTTAGATATCCAGGTCTCAAATCCAGAAAGGTCACCTACAATATAACCAACCTTAAAGAATAATATTTGTCTGACTTAAGTTATTAAGAATTAATCATACCGCTGTACCATGTAACACGAATGCATGATATTGCAGGTGAAACACGTGATTAACAAAAACTGCTTTAGCATTAATTTGAAATGCAACCAGTTTTTGTAGTCTCAGTCATGGACACATACACAACTTAAATAACAACTGTAATCCAACTGCAATGTACATGTTAAAATTCTTTTCACTTTACTTTGAAGGTGAAGTTAAGCGTTTTCTGTTGAGGAGAAAATTCGGAGCTACATTTATGTGAAGGAGGTTAGAAATGAAAGGCAGAGCAGAGTCTCCTGTCACAGTCTTCAGCTGCAGAAGGTGTCCACCCCGGCAGGTATAAAAACAACAAGCTGCTGAAGCGGTGACGCGACAACAGCTGCTTCAGGCTCTCACTCTCAAAGGGGGGGGGGCAGGGGGTGTGAGGGTCTCAGTGCGCGGTCATGGACTTACAGAGCTGACATCTGCTCCAGTCAGACTCTCTACATATTTCCCTGGTGTCAAAGTGTGTGCGTGTCTTTAGTGGTTAGTAAGAAGGAGGAGGGAGGAGACATGAGAGCTTTGAGTCCTTAAGGTAGACCAGTCGAGCAGATGTCAAGTGTTACTCCACACCCTCTCCTCCAGCTATCCTTCAGTTAGCCCTTTCAATGATAAAAGGCAGTGTCGTTAGCTCTATATGAACATCAGCCATGAGCCTCTCTGGTAATTTCTCCTTAATCTAGTTTACTTTCATCAGTTGAAAAGCATCATCTAGGTTGCTCCATTTCATCTTCTAAATCTGTAATCCTTGATGTGAAGTGGAAAGCTTTTAAGACCTTTTGAACCACTGTGGTCTTGTGCTGCTCTATAGAACCTTATTTTATCTGAGCTAAAGCATTTTAACCACCGAATAGTTACCACATGTGTGTGTGTGTGTCGTGAATACCTTGAAGAGAATAGCTGTTTCTTAAAAGAGAAAAATGAGACAGAGCTGTTAAGGTAGACACCATTATTAGCGTCCATGAACGCGGCTGTTAGACTCAGACAAACATTGCTCCCTTTGAGAGGCATCAGTCGAGCAGACGCCGTCATTATGCAACGTATCGGTGCTAAAGAGGAAGCAGACATTGTGGGAGTACACGGGTGTCACTCGAGCTGTGGCGTACAGTCAGGCACCATGCCCGCTGATTGATAGTTGAATGCAAAGAGAGCCTGCAACGCTAATGCACGCCCGGGGACGCCTAATGTCGATGACGGCGGCAGTCTACGCGTGAGGCAAGAGAAACAAAGCGCTGTCATCCATCAATCTGCATCGCCGAGCCTCTGATCCTGTGTTTAGAAATGTTGCATCATCCCGTCCTTTCAAACGCTGCCATGCAGAGACCCAAGAATTCACTGATTCATGGGAGATCAGTAATGATCTGTCAGAGAGGGAGGCTTGACCTTGCCTTTAGAGAAATAAATCCTCAGAGTGCAGACTTGAATGCGCATCATCCCCCTTTCTCTCTTTTACTGCTCATTGAAAACACTTTATATTCAGAAAACATTCACTTTGATATTCACTCAAGGAGAAGCCTCCAGAGTTTTTTCTCAGGCTGTTGTGAATCCTTTTACAGTGGACGTTGTCCTTTTTTTTTTTTTTTTAACAATGAAAAGAACAGTGGGGCTTTGACTTTACAGCTATAATCCCCTTTACCATGAGGGGGAGCTCAAAGGCAAAGTGCTCAGTGCAGGACTAAGGGAAGACCAGTGGACTGGTACACAGAGGGATCTGTTTTCCTCAATATCAGCCTGGTGGAAGAATAGCATCTCTATTGTGTGTACCTGACATAGTTAAGAGACCTGATCGGTCTTCCCTCTAAAGGACTCTGAAAATAAATTGACCTGTTGTCTCTCTCAGACTGTACTTCAAGGCTCAGAGACACACAACTGCGAGACTCCCTTTGCTTTAAATTTCAGAATCAATGCTGAAAACGGAATCTTTGATCCAGACCAGACACCTGCAAATCTCGCCTAAATCCAATCACAATCCAATCCTTAGCAAATGAGGCGTGCAGGTTGAAAGGGCACGCGCCATTCTTTAAAAGTAATCAATGCAGGGGATCGCTGAAGATCGCGGGTGGAACAGGTTGTGATGAGTCAGTTAAAGATATCGATCCTGTGACTGATTCACTGATTGAGTCATGGCGAGTCTTCCTTTGCCACCACGTGTGACTGAGCTTTGATTACCAGATGATTCACCTGCCTTTCGACCTCAACCCATGGGCTTTTAGCTCCAGTGAGTTGATGGATTAAGAGTGAGCTGATGGTAAATCACAAACCTTTGGACTCTCATGAGAGGACTGTATTTTTTTTTTTCTCTGACATTTTTATTCTATTTTTAATCAGTTATTTCATTGTATTAGAGACAATGGAAGTAGCAGAATTAATGGAGCACTTTACTTCACTGTGGGCGACCCTTTACACACTCTAAAAGGGTCAGGCCTGCACAATAAGTGAGTGTTATACCTAGATAAATTTAACAGCTTCGTAGTTATTTACTTTAACTTTACCGCTTCCCACTGTGTTTGTACTTAAGTGAAGAATTTGAATGCTTTTCCACTACAGGATGTTTACGACTTCAACTTTGCTGTGTATTATTGCCCATGAAATGGCTTTTTTTTCTTTTTTTGTCTCTTAACTCTCTCAATTCATCGCTCTCACACACCTTCTTTCTTTCTCTCTGCAGCAGCAGCACCGTCTTTACTGCTCTGTCCTCTGACAATGACTCTTTCTCCATCCCTCCCTCCCGCCGTCTGTCTCCATCCTTCTCTTTCATTGTCTGTTTACCTCTCTCCGTTGCCCATGCAGCATCACTCTTTCTCTTCTGGCAAAGAGCTATTCTATCTTCTCTCTGTCTCCATCTCTCACTCATCCTCTCAACTGGCAATAACTGCTTATCTCCTCCCTCCTATATCTTGCAGGGTACATCGGATCCTCAGTGCGTTGTCTGGGACTATGGCAACCCGTAAGTTCATCTAAATGATTTTGGCATTCATGTGTGCATATGAGTGTGTAATGTGCAGTAGTGCATGTGTTTCTTGTGTGTGGGTGTGTGTGTGTGTGTGTGTTTTGCATGTGTGTGTTGATGTTTGTATTACGTGTGCTCGTGCCCAATCAGATTAATTGTATTAATGAAGTGAAAACAGTCTAATGAAGTTCCCTGTGTTAGTGTTAATTAAATTACTCAATGAGAACAAACACAGTTCTCTCTGTGCTAACAACTCCAAAGTAACATCACTCAGAATGCCTTAAGCCAAAATTTTACTTTCCTTCTGCTGTGCATGTGCGAAACACATCTCCAAAGCCGACCCCAGAAATGAGAATAAACAGAACAAACTACACATCTTTTTTTCTCCACTGCTGTCCATGTTTGTATCTGTTTAAGCGTATGTTCAGGCCTTATTTGGATATTTGAACAAGTTTTCCTTTGATGCAGTCCTTGTTCTGAATGTTTACATTTATTCATGTTAGATCATTAAATTGCAGCTCTAATCTACATCAGTCTTTCCTTTACTTTGAACAATCTAGTTTTTTTTACCATCAGTCAACCAAAACTTTAGTTTATATCTAATGGATTCTCTATGTAGGCCGCTGACTCTTTGACACTGTTACCCGTGTACAGTGGACCATCTACTGAACTACATAACTGAACCACGTAATGTAAACCAGCACAATTGATCATGCTGTTTTAACCATTAACCCACATAGTGATCACTCTTTCTGTCAATATTAAAGTCAAGCTTGTTTAGAACCATTAAAGTTCCAGGTCAAGGTCTCATTGCATGTCAATACCAGCCACATTCTTTTGATGGCCCATATCTTCTGCTCGTGCCTTTCAATGCATAGATGCAACCTCATCTGCTACAAAACAGAGTAACACAGAAACACATCACAATTTTTGGAATAAATTCAACCTCTGCTTTTGTGAGGTTTATTGGCAATTTAATGTTTTTAGGATTGGAAGTAAGTAATATCAAGTACTGTAAATGTAAGCTTTGGAAAAAAAAAAGGTTTTGGTTACATAATACAGAACACTACACATCCTGTCATATACTTTTAATATTTAACCAGAACTGAAAACACCTTTGCCACATTTGACTGTGAACTTTTATCAATTATGTTGCATAAAAGTTTGTCATTTTGACTCCAGCAATTCATTTTTAGTCTTTAGAAACAGCAGTTTACAACACAATCTCTGCTCATTATTCACTGGTTTCAGAGCTTTTTAGCATATCAACAGATGAGGTTTTCCCACTGAGTAAGTAGATGTTGAGTGAGGATCGATTTGTCAAGTGTATAATTCATGCATTGATTAAAAATGCTGTCCTGGTGGCATTATATTTCCCTCAGAAATGTATCTGCTAATGAAAATTAGTCATATAAACATAAATTTTCAGAGACAGATTTGACAGATGAATCTTTAACTGAGCAAATGGCCTTTATAAGACTTGAATTTGTCATGGGGCCATCGCAGTGGGCCCTCCTGTCTACTGTGACAATAAGATGGATGACAGAAAAAACTCTGGTCAATTCAGCTTCCCCCTTGAGATCACATTAGTTCATCTGGTTCTAAAGGGGCACTCTCCAGTGACCAAAGCACACAATGGGACCACAGGTTCACACAGAGAGGATAAGACATTGTTACTTATCAACTTGCCCCTCTCTATCAAGGTAGCAGAGTAGCAAAGCTCGGCAAAGTCAATTAACTAGCCGGCAGATTACAGCTGCAATCAAATTAAATTTGCAGACACTGTGAGGGCAGAGAGCCAAGCAGAATATAAAGTGGCAAGGTGGCAGCGATGTCTATCAACCAAACATACCCAAAGTGAGAGAAATGTGGAAAACATCCAGATATATTTACCAGGGATCAGGCAGTATGTTTACAGACACAAACAGGAGAGAGCAAACACACACAGGTGCACAGATACATGCATACACAAACACACATGCTTGTTAGGTTCATTCCATGTCACTGATATGCAAGAGTTCAGGGTAAATGTATTTATCTTTTGTTATTGTGTTGATATTTACTCTAATATGTAAGTTTTATATAACGATTGAAGGTTAAAGTATGTTTTCAGAATATATTTTAAATTATCCGTGAACAAAACAAGAATGTTCTGGTTATTATGACAGAAACTATGTCAACCAACCCAGAGCATCGCTGAGTGGAAGATTAATCTATTCCTGACCCTCAGTTATTCCTGCTCTCTCAACAAGAGAGACAGTGTACCTGACAGTGTACAAAGTTTAAAGTCAACACTACACATTATTTGAGTGCACAGGTGTGTTATAAATGAGTGTTAGGTGGTTAAAAAGCCTGATCAACTGTTGTGCTTCAGTTTGCGAAAGCCAAGAATTAGTTGCATTTTCTGGATTTCATCCTCTGTACATTACATTCAACAAATAAATATACACACATACATAGAAAATAACACCCGTACAGGGAATTCAATAGCAGCTATATTTATAGTGAATGTACAGATTGTTTTTTTTCAGTCCCCCTCTATTTTACTCATCTGTGCTGGGCAGTAGATCTTGACCAGAGCCGCACAGACAGATAGGGTGCAGTTGATGTGGGCAGAGAACATGTTGTACAAAGCAGCCATTTGTTTGCTCAAGGATATCACCTCTCTCACCCCGGCTGTCTCTAGAACTGAGCCACAGGCTTTGAGGTTGAGCAGAAGGCAGACAAGAGGTGGAGAATGTATAGATAGCAATGCGGATGGGAAGGCAAACACAGCAGCAGGTGAACCCAACAGCCGAGGGAAAAAAAAACAAAAAAAAACACCACTCAGCTTAGAGACAGAAAAATAACTCCAATCCATGACCTGTGTACGGAGGCTATACTTAGCACCCACGGATGCAGCGATATTAAAAAAAAAAAAAACTATATGCTATATGTCTGCTTAAGTGTTAAAGTGTGCACACGGCTAATGCACACTCACTTGGAGATTAGAGATCACATAGAGGCTCAGATCTCTAAAGCTTACTGTCGTCCACATCACAATTGCCTGCGTGCATGTTCCTCAGCAGTGGTGGTCTATTTAGAAATCTGCAGGCAATTTCAGTGGTAGCTCTCTCCCATTTGCGCTCTTCTCAGCTGGCTACGTTGGCCAACAGTTTGTGGCACTCACAGTTCATCTCAGTATTTATGTGTGAGTGTTTATTTATTTATTTTGCCCCTAACAGGCCCATATGTCGGCACCATCTGCCTACCCAAATCGCCACGCTCGCCGTCCCTCCCTGTCTTCTCCCACTCTCCGCCACCTCCTCTCATTCATTGGCCTCGCCGGCTCGGATAGATGCTGTTATCTTAAGCTCTCATAAAAGTTTCACGGTGTTCGAAACTGCAAGCTCCAGCCAATAGCAGCAGAGCTATTAGGAGTAAAAATTTACACGTTTGGGGACCATGTCAGATACTCAGGCTACTAAGATCGAAGACTTTTTGTTATTTACCTCGAATCTTCCCGGGTTTACTTCTGTGTCTCTCTCTCTTCTATGTCTCTTCCATTCTCCAGTCTCTCACAAACTCTCTCTCTTCCATGAGAAATGATGATGGGTTTCTCTTTTTCGCTCTGTGGTTGCTGACCTTGCCTCCGGCATCTCTGTGCTTTGACCCTCACTCGGCCTCAATATGGGATATCTGGTTGAACCCCCGCTGACATACATGCACTAGCTGTACAGTGAAGCACTTATTTCATTCCTGCTGCATTATAGATTACTGTGGCTGCATTAGACTGCACATGTGCATTCCCCAGCTGTACTATACTTATTCTTCAATCAGAACAAGCTGCCTTTTTTACTGGCATCTATGGATTTTGCACCACTCAAAAATGTTTTTATTCGTCATCCTATGCGATTTCTATTCTATTTCCAGCTAGCACAGAAACAACATACGGTCATACAAATAAAAAGTCTCAAAGAGCTGTGTATTACCAGCAGGCAGCTGAGCAATCTCATTTTAAAGCGTGCTTAAAACAATATATGACCCAGTATTTAGAGATAAATGTAATATACACTTTAGATGGATGAATGGCAGTAAGCCTGTGAAGGGTCGAGGGTCACTTAATCCCATTTCTAATCCCCAGTGGTCTTCAGCTTGATCAGGGATCAGTGGTTAAAGACCTAGGCACCCCACCCACCCCGCCCATCCCCCCATTACCCATCACCGCCGTCGAGTAATAATGGCCTGGTGTGCAGCACAAGTCGCTCTAACATCCTCAATCTGACACGGTAGATTGAGGCTGGCTTTGGGCTCAGACTGATCTGGCACCGCTATCAGCCTTTGGTGCTGGCAGGTCTCAACTTTAAATGAAGTAAAAAGTCAAAGACATATTCTGCAATCTGCCAAAAAACTAGCTGGACAGAAATCTGGCCAAAACGTAATCACATTTATTTTTACGAAAAGGCACAGCAGCAAGGTCCAGCCTCAGCCAAGTGTATGACACTTTTTTTCATTCTCACATTGGCAGTCCCTTTACACACCATTTATTAGTCCTCTGTGCAACAAACAAGGACATTAATGAACTGAAGAGGATGTAATACATAAAATTGTATTGCTTGTCATTTTGAGATACTTAGACCACACTTTCAAAACCTGTTTCTTGTTAAGTAGAGCTACACTGATTTTGTGCGGTAAAACCTGATCACTGCAAATTGTAATTTTTGCATGTGTCATATTCGTAGCAACTAATAAAGGCTCAGGCAACCAGCACTTTCTGTGTTTCCAAACCTGTCTTCAGTCCAAACCGATGCTGACTCAAGTGACATCACCTATGGCAATTTATCAAACAATACTATTTTTGTGTTTACTTTACATAGTTTTCACACATGGAATGAGCCTTATGAAGGAAGCGAGTCATCTGCATGTTATAAAGCAGAACGGACGAAACAAACACTTCACAACACACACAAAATTTCCACACTGGACCTTGAAGAATAAAAATTTTGATGGTTAAATTACTATCTATACTTAATTCATAATTTGTAACAACCCTGTCATCAAAAAAAATAATGTTGTCATTGCCAACATACATGTTAAAACTTTACATTTCCTCTGTTTTTCCATGATTTGCTTTAACAAATCTCAGTTTGTCCTGTCTGTAAGCACAAAAATCATTAGGACGTGATAAGAAAAAAAGAAGATAATGTTTTGGCTCAACATATTTTGTTGCCAGAAACTTGGCTGCATATGTCTCCTTGTTAAAACCACCTGGTGTGTGCAATCATTAAACCAGCTATTAAATGTTTTGATAGACACTTACGTTATCCTGTGGAAACTTTTGACCTGTATGTTCTCAAATATTGATATATAATAATTTGATATGCTGCATTTAAGCTTTGTCTAGTCTGATACTGAATAAATTCAGCTCTAATGGGCATACATATGACCAGATCTATTTCACATTGACATGAATTGTCAAACTTTTCATATGTTACATGTAAAATGTACATATTTTAAGTGTTTGTGGTTTGCAAAAAACATATTTTTTGTGGCAGGCTGGCTGTTACTACCCAGTTTTAACATTTTATAAAACTATGTGATTGTAAGCCCTGTGTAAGGCCTTATCCCTGGCTAACCCACCTCTTTCTCAGGCCCAGTGCATTCTGGTACATACAGTCCTTCACCTCTTTTGGCCCTAAACGAGAGGATATGGAAAATGGATGGATAATACAAAGCATCTGATGCCATACAGACACTGTTGTCCCTTGAGAGAGCCGTGTCTGTTCAAGGTGGACAAGCAGCACCACAGAGAGAATCAGATGAAACAGCACCTGGCACACCTGCATTTTTTTTTTCCAGAACTTGTTTTAAGGCAGCTTGTGACCTTGAATGAAAGTCCTAGCAGATGTGGCAGTAAAGTTGTAAAAAAAAAAACGCAGACTTTCCTTTCATCACTTCATCTAAGGTTGGAATGCCTTGCATTAATTTTCAACTTAACAAAATTTTCCTCTTGTGCATATTTCCTCCTCTATGGCCATCATCAGAGATACACACACTCACACTAACACACTTAACAGCGTAGCTACCGGGAGGAGGAGGGGGGGGGATGGAGGGCTGATAGGGCTTGCTCCACTTTTCCATCTGACAGAGCAGAAGGGATCAAGACTGTGTCAAACAGCGAGTCGGAGCGGCAAGAGGGAGTCGGCCAGCCGGGCTTATGTGTGCTCTGTCTCCACTGGGCGTTACAGACATGGACAGGCTCTCAGCTCCTCTCCTCGGCCATACAAACAATCCTCAGAGAGCGAGTTACATGGTAGTTTTGAGGCATAATGTTCTGTTTTTTATTGGGCACGTTGAGCTCCAGGGCGCTTTAGATGGGCTTTGAGTAGCTGGGACATGCTGAGATCAGTTTGGGTAAATGAGGTTATGTAAATCTGGTTCGTATTGTATTTTTGGGGTTTTTTCTACTTCATGCATGATTCCTATTGATTGCGCCATCATGTGACCAGTGGGTGTGGAATGGAGCACTGTATCTCTCCGTACGGCCAGGGATAACCTTTAGTACTGATGCCGTTTCCCTTGGGCATAGCAGAAGATGATGTTAGGCATTTGTAGTGATTAGTGTTTGAAGTTTAGATTAGAGGCCTGGAGAAGGAAGGCTTGCTCTCTGCTGTCAGTTGGAATACATTCCCTAATCGCTGCTGGACCTGTAGAGTTTGACAGCCACCGGGTAAGTAACATATATACCCTCGCACAATGTATTTTCAGTCATGTTTGCCCTATGCTTATCTTGTTGACTCGCACGTTATCCTCTTTACTCTTGTGCTGCTGGAAGTAGGCTGCGAGGGCACTGTGTTAGTGCTTTATGAGACTTTATATGAGTTGTCCTTTGGGCCATAATGGTCCTCTTAAATCAATGGAAAGATGCTTAGAAAGTTTTTAGACAATCCCTTCACATTTTCAAAAGGATGTAACATTTGAAAGAGCTTGCAAAAAATATTCTCCCCTAAAAATTTTCATACTTCATTTTTTTTTCTTTTTGGGAGTCAGGGTTAATAATCAGTTTTCTACAGGAGACACTTTTTTCTGAACTATGAATACTATGAATACAGGCACTCAGGGCGGCAGGCCATTTATGGCTATAACCGAAACCTGTATCACTGCTTTTCCTGTGCGCTGACTAGCTTGCACACCAGGAAGAAAGTTAATCCCACGGAAAGAAGCTTATAAATTAGCCCGTGGCCATGCAAGAGAGCAGATTGGGGCAGTGGAGGTCAATGACAAAGCATCCTCCTTACACGAGAGTTAGAGAAGAAGCAGGAAGAGGGGTTTTGTGTGACAACCTCACATAGCATGAAGTCACAAGGAAGACAGGTAGGATTAAGTAAGGACAGTCCATGTGTCTTTATTTAAGACCTGATTTAAGTGGAAATATTTCAAAATAAATCAAGCAGAATCCAATAGATATGAACTTGAGGAGCAGTGTTTTAAACAACCTAGCTACTGTCCCAAACAAATAATTCTGTCTGTACAATTTATGTAGCAGTCCATTTTTGGGATATTGTCTAAACATTTTAAAACGTGAGAAACTTGCATCAATAAATATATCATGTTAAGGTTACAAACACAGAAAAAAATAGCAGAAACATCAGCTGTACAGTCTTGCACATAAACATCGGAGCTAGCTTGAGATTATCTCACAGCATGTTCTTGTGGTTATAAGACCCGTCTTTACATCTGTCAGTGAATAAGAGGAAAGCTTACTTCCTACAGTGTTAATATCTGGGTCAAATACATTTATGCTAGCAGACACACATACACACTTGGACTGAAATGCAAGCCCGGGGGGGGGGTACGAATGTGTGCTGGTCAGTCCTGCATAATTGGTGCTATGAAAGGTTGAATAAGTACAGATGATTTGTGTCATATGAATGTGTGCTTCAGTGCTTTTAAGCTGTATTGAGAATAAAAGGCCAGTATGTGCTGCCTCTGGTTAATGTGTATTCTGGCTCCCTGGCGGTTGGGGATGTAATATCTACCGGAATAGATTCCATCAGCCGGCGTGGATGTGTTATGTTTTGCAGATATGACCCAAATGCAGAGACAGACTCGGGAGTTGATGAAATAGAAGGGGAGTATTTATTGCAGGCGGTGGCAGGGAATGGAGGTGGAGGGAGAGGGGAAGGTGCGGCTGGCTGGAGCTCGCAGCTAGATGGAGGTTTGAGAGCAGGCAGGCGAGTGTGACCCTGAGGCAAATGAGAGACAAAGTTAGGCAGAAATTGGTCATGAGGAGAAGAATCACTAACTTGGAAAAAACTCATTGGAACACAAGGAAGAGACCACTTTGTGTGACAAAATGGTTCCGCAAAGGCAGGAGTGAGGAGCCGGAGTGTGTGTACTCCTGGAGTTTTGCTTTGTGGATGTGCAGCAGGTGTGCAGGCTGATTGGCAGCAGGAGGCAGGTGGCTGGTGCAAGGAGGAGGACGGAGCACCACGCCCTGACAGACAACCTCTGAACAGAGACAGGCAGAGGAAAATATGAGACAGGGAAGACGGACACACAAGGAAACTAGAGGCCCAAATATGGCCACGAAGAGTTGTCCTCCTTTGCACTTTTTTTTTTTTTTTCTGTGGTTTCGAACATAAAACTGAATCCCTGACAATAAAAGAAGTTACCATATCAAGCACTACATGCATCACTGTATGAGAAGAAACTGTTCAGCAATTAGTTTTAAGATACTCAATGCATTCCAAGTAACATTCGAAATTTTTGAAATTAAGAAAAAGTGTTTAAAAAAATATTTATTGTGAAAATGATTTAGCTTGATTTTAAGACAGTTAACAAGATGGAGTATGAGGTGATATAATCAAAAAACTAATATACTAAGATGTCACATGATGCTTAAAACAATGATGACAGCCTTTGTGTTCTTGTGTAAAGTCAAGAAAATTGATGATGATTTTAAAATATTTTCAGACATACAGCTTTTTAACAGATATTCATGGCTGTAAATCTGCCAGTAGTAATCTTAGTTAGTTAACCTTGTGGCAGTGACTCCAACACCGACAAGATAAAAGATACATTTTTCACAATGGAAATGGATGTATTGCATCCAGCCTTGTCAGATTTTCATCCCCTTAATGTTGGCAAAGATATGTCAACAAATTTTCTCCACAGAAGGTTTTTTAACTTGAAGAACTTTACAGAAGTAAAAGCACAGGTGTTACTAAGGGCATCATTCAACCTTTTCAAGTGTCTCACTAAGTCATGGCAGGATGCTGAATGCCAGGACCTTGAAACTAAAGCAGCTAAGTGCCATTTAGCAATGATTATTAAATCTTTTATTTACTCCTGTGCTTCGACGATGCCATGTATCAATGAGGAGGGACTGGCTAAATAGTGCATTCACTACCAGGCTGCAGTGCTGACAGCAAGCTTGCGTCAGGTTGAGATGATAGGCGCTGTGCTGAATATAAAACCGGAGGAGAATGAGTGTATAATCAACATCAATGAATGTGTGAAAAACTTGATCGAACAAGCAGGTTGTTATCGTCGCCTCAGAGTGTCATTCATGCTTTGGAACAGTGATGACTTTTAACCCGTTGATATCCGTGCGACTGCGTCCACTTGAGGCCACTCAACCTCCACGAGCCTTGAAATCCCTCTCCACTACAGCACACCCTCTCGCCGCCACCAGTCCTTCTGTCTATGACTCATTAGCTCTTCTTTTGCTATGTGTAACACCAACTCGCGCTAGGTTTTAGCCAGAGTCTCCACTGAATGTTCTCTTCCCAGAAAAGCAGACTAAAACTACAGGTGTGTTTGCTTCATGAGTTCCCAACATTGTGTCCTTAAAATTAATCCCGTCCCCACTAACCTCTAAATATTTGATAGCAATTTGACTTAAAAGCATTCTCTGTAGAATGAGGATTCAACTTTTTGTAGTTTTGATTCTGATTTCCACTGTGTGCATGCAATTCCTGTCATCCCTGTGAGCTTTTTTTGTCTCTTTGCATTTATCACTGTTTGTCTTCTCCCTTCCATGTAATAGTTTTCTTCCTGTGTAATTGCCTTGCTTGTCTGTGCTTCCGACCGCTGATTACACAAATTTGATGACGCATTTTTCACTGAAATGAGCCGCAGAAAACAGCAACGGACAAAAGCAATGTAATTCTACTACTTAACTGTATTTTTTGGCTACAATTATCTCACAAATTAGTTTTGACAATATTTTAGCCAGCAGCTAAAATTAGCTGATAATATTAATCCTCATTACATCAATGACAGCTATGTAGGACAACATTTTCCATGTAAAACGATTAGCAGTGGCTAGGTATGAAATGCTGCCTGATTCAGTATGCCAGTTTCTGTATCATTAGGCTAAAATAGCACCTCTGTTCGCATTTCCTGTCCATTTACCTTACTCATACGTGTCGTCTGTGCCTGCTGAGGATAAAAAGTTCACATTGATGAGAGATACTAGCAACACGTCACTATTCATGTGTCTGTGCCAGGCAGATGGATGGGTTGTTTTTTTTTCTGTTTTTTTGGACCAGACTTTCATGAAACTACATGAAATGCCTGCATCGAGCCCTTCAGATTTAAGAATTCAAAGCATGTTTAACCTTTTTTTGTTTCTTAACAGGGTGCAATTGGCTTTCATAGCACTGCCCTTTCAGTCAAGAGTTGGTGCCAATTTATTCCCACCAGACATAAAAGGTCAATTTATGCTGTTGTTCAGGAAGTATTTTTCTTAACAGCTGCAACATCACTCCACTATCAATTAGGGGACAAGCTGGAAAGAATTGTCGTATGCTGCTGCAGTGGTCACTCAGTGTAGAGAAATACTTTTCTGTGGCTTCCATGACCAACACAGCATGGTATTAATTATTAGACATGGTAACTGTGGATGTTGGGCTGGGAATTTTAGTCAGTTGGTACTGAAATGTCTCATCAGCTGCTGGATGAATTACCACGATTTTTTTTTTCATTTAAGGTCCCTAGATGATAATTTGCCGGTGCATTTTGTGATTCCCACTAGACTTTTCCCTTTTTCATTGAAGTTTTTCAATCAATTTTATAGACTGGCACAAACTTTTGAGCAGACACTCGTGGTTTCTGTAAATATATTTCTCATTCACATGATTTAAATTGTTTTGGCTGAGGTTGATCAGAGCAAACTGCAAACTGTAATCTCCATGTGCTCTGAGGGATAATGACCCGTCATAATGCAGCCAACTATAACATCCATTAAATAAAACTTTATTCTTTGTTAAAGTCAAGACCAAATAACAGATGTATTGATTATCGCAGTGCTAGCAAACTGGTTGGTGTTATGCATATTTACACATCTTAGCATTTGTTTGGATACTGCCAGGTTGATAGCTTTGCAGTATACATTTGGGATCCGTAGCCTATAAACCAACCATACTGATTTGTACACCTGTTTGTACATCTGGTACCTGTTTTCCACGATAAGAGGAGTCGGCAGAAGCTCCAGGCTCATTCAAGTGCTATATCAAAAGTAAAACAAAAGCCATGTCCTTTTAATCTTTCCTCGCCAGCTTAGTCCAACTGATAATCTAATACTTGTATGAGCCCAGCGGGGCACACAGCAGTAGTGTGTATCCATAGCTGTAGTGGGTCTAAAATTAAAAAGATCAAGGTTTGTTGCAAGTTTGTGGGTAAAACAAAAACCAAACAAAAGTCAAAGCTATTTTTTTTTTCTTTGCTGAAATACATCAATACCAGCAATCAAATCCAGTTAAAATAGATGAGAGCCACCGGTCAATTAGGCTTGAAACTCAGGAGCCAAAACAAAGTGGTCACTGGTAATGTGTGTTTGTGTGTTGATGTGGTCTTCAGAGACCCCCGTTGTGAGCAGTCCAATAGTTCCTCATTACCTCAACTTCCTCTTTGCTGCCACACTAGCATCGAATACTTTGCGTGTGTGTGTGTGTGTGTGTGTGTTGCAGTTAGACAGTAGTCACTGTCAGTAAGTGAATAACATGCATGCTTTCACATGTTCATCTACCATACTGTAGGTCATGCATGAATCAGTAAGCAGCATTTCCCCCTCTCTACCAGTTTAACAAAATCATTAATGCATGTGTAGTCCATATGGCGATGTTTTACTTGTGTGAAAAAAAAGCTATTTGTAAATACTTTGCATGGCATCTCTTGGGAGTCAACACAGAAAACTCACATGTTTTTTATTTATGCATGCATGCAAAGCCAGAATAACTCTACGCATAGCCGATTCCACATGTACACGGTTTTCTTGAATAGGAAATGCAAATGTAACCCGGAAACTATCTTACAAATATGCAAACTTTAGTAGATTTCCTCATGGAAAGTAACACTCTCTCTGACACACACACACACATGCAAAAAGGCACAAAGTTGCGCGCCATGTTGCTACCTGTCAAACTGTCTCCAGGCTTCGCTGCTTTGACTCGTTTTCCGATCTTAAGTCTTTGAAGTGTCGCTGTGCAGATGATGATCATCTGGGAATTGCATTCACATCTCATTACTGACATGATGAATTGAGTGTTTTCTCTGTGTGGGTTTTTTCGTGTTGGTGAGTGTTTGCGCTTTTCCTTCATGTTCATATGTATAGCTGAGAATTAATGTCAATGCATTGTTGTCATTTAGCGTCACACTGATCATGTTTGAGTGGCCTGTCATAGCAGAGGAATACTTCGTCTTGAGTGATGCGTTGCACTGTTCCTTGGTTAACATGTTGTCATTGGTGGGTGGTTCGTGTACTTCTTAACCATTTGTTTGCTTCATTTGATTGACAGCACAGAAAACAACAATGTGACAGCTCTTTTTGTTTTGTAAGTTTATAGTCAAGATGCAGAAACAGCTCAACGCATTTGTTCACTGTTTATTCTGACACATTACCCGCAAGTGAAATCAAAACAAGGCTTCTGTCTTTTAAGGTCTAGCCATCAAAATAAGAACGCAAAATTTGCAAAAATGGGAAATGCATTTAATTTAATAGGATTTCAGTGCACAACATACTTAATACAGCAGGATCTTCTAGTTACTAAAGGACAAAATTACAGTCAGAATACCTGTTTGCAAGAAAAGTTAACGATTTAACCTTTAAAGCATTAAGTTTGTTGTGCTTTGTGCCAGAATTGCTGCAATGATAAAAAGAAAAAATACAAAATTGCTCCTCTTACTTGTTTGGTCTCTCATAATACAGGTATACATACTATGCATCTCAGTTAGGGAAGTAAGTAACACCTGCAATAGAGCAACTCTAGGAGTTTTTATTATTTCTGTCTTAAACACTGAAAAAGGATATCTTGGAATTCCTGTTTTGTAGATGTTAGTATCAGTCTGTTATTTCTCCAGAGACAGTGTTACATCCAAACGGTTCCTTAAGATATCATAAATACAACACACGACAAGCCAGCTTATCATTTCTCATAAAGTGAGACAGTAACCAAACCCCTCCCTCGGGATGTAAATGATGCTCAGATACACAATATTGCTAGTCAAAAACCATGTATTTTTAGTGTATTGAGTTATTTGAAGATTGCAAATCTTATGCATCCTAATACTGTGAAGCCCATGCACAGGCAACACTTTATTAAATTTTCTCCCCATTCACTGTTGAGGGTGCTCAATGCCATTAGCTCAAGAGGAGGTAATTATGTTCTCCACCAAAGCATTAGCAGTGAAAGAACAGTGTACAGCATGTCTGAATTATGTTTACATTTGATCTTTTCCGCTGTATAAATCTTTATATAGTATGGAACAAAATGAACAAATATGATCTGTACCCTATAATCTGCAGCAGTATCAGTTGTTTGCATGGGATGTATTGTGGTCTACATGCTTCCTCTGACGAGCAACACAGTCACTAGACATGCTCTTACTGACTTACAGCCATGCTTTTTTTTTCAACAAGAGCATTTCTTGTCTCAAAATTTGAGGTTACCTCCTCTCAAGACACCTTCTCCAACCGACCAAGAGAGCTAATGCAGTTATGCAGCATCAGTGACATGATCCTGCTGCTGCCTCTCTGGAACAGAAGGCGCCCCTACTTGAAATTAAACTGAAGTCTCTCATGGTCAAGCAGGTGTGCCTCTGCGCCGCCTGTAATCTTGACATAATAACTGTTGGCTTAAAAAAAAGATTTCATTATTGAAGAATTTTTCAATGCTGCTAAACCACACTTCCTAATAAACCCTACAAACCAGGCTTCATTCCTGTTATTTTTTTGTTAATTGACATCCAATACTAAGTTAATATGCTTTATCAGGAAAGTGTGTATTTGGTCGGATCACTTTCAATCAGCGACCAAACAAATGAACACACGTCATCAGACCGACATTATCTTTTACTAACAGATACTCTGCCTTCCTTAAGTCAATATGAAAATCAATATAGAAAATTCCCTGTGTGAAATATGTAAACCGTCTTTAGCTTTGTCAGAAAAAAATGTTTCCTCCTTTTGCATTACTCTAGTTAATTGAAAAAAATAATTATTCCTGCTGCCTCTTTACAAATCAGTCACGAAGTTGGCCTTCATGACCCCATCATAACACTTTTGTAGCTGCTCCCATGTCTCCCATAATGTTTCAGCCGCTCCCTGGTGGCTGGAATAGAAGCATATCTGAGGTTAAATATGGGGTTAATGTGTAGTGTGAGCTGCCAGGGTAATTAGTTCACTTAGAATCTTACTGATTAACCTCTGGCCTCAACCTTTCATTGAGGGCATTAAGAGATAGGTGGAAGAAGGTAGCAAATAAAGGGAAGGGGAGAAAAATAGGGCAATAAAGTGTACAAGGTTCTGTAGTATGAGACTCTGGGCATCCTCTTTCAAGGTAACATGTTGCATGTCAGAGCAATTGACCATTTAGTGCTGAATAATCCCCACCCACCATTTTAGCCGCACTGGTCTTTGTTAACTGTTAGGTGGTACAACCTTTTTCATTTGTCCTTAATGCCTTATGTCCCTTAAGGGTTTTTCTTGCCAGAAAAGAGAAAAATAACACAAAGAAGAAAACAAAGAACACGTATGAGAAAGAAAGTGTTGGGCTGTACTTGGACTCGAGAACATGTAGGATGACATTGGTTTCTAATGCCAGCAGGGGGAAAGAGCATTTCAGAGTGCATGATTGGTAATCACTGTGTAATTAAATCTATGGAGCAAATGAGTGAACTTGGTGAACTTGTGGATGAAGAAAGCCTCTAAACTTTCTGTCCCTCTTTCAACTCCCCTGTTTTTTGGAACTTTCTATATAGACGTGTTTAGTCATGTGACAAGTCTTTTTTTTTTTTTTGGTGTATATTTGTCTCACAGTCTCTGCTTATGTCCCCTGTGCTTCTCCCCACCTCCAGGGAAGCTGGCGCAGAAAACTGGGGCACAGAAGGCTGCCAAACGCTCGCGTCAACCACCGTCCACACCAAATGCCTGTGCAGCAGGATATCCACCTACGCCGTGTTAGCGCAGCAAGTTAAAGACCCGGTGAGTCATTAATACACAGCCTGATGTTCTCTGTGGGACCTGGGGGGCTAACAAGGCAACTGCTACCAGGGGCCAGGTCAGTGAGCTGATGAGTAACCAAAGTATGAATTCAAATCGCATCCCTGTTGGACTGGATTTTAATGGAAAATACAACAGGCTGTTAGAGCTGTCATTTATTGTCATTACAGAGAGATGTGGACTGATAGCGCTGGTGTGACTGCTTAAACATGATGGTGTCTAACTAACAAGCATCTTTCCTCCCACAAGAGGAGAAATGTGTAGAGACCGAGCAGTTGCCGTCAGTGTTTACCATTGTCTCGG
The DNA here is from genome assembly GCA_029783725.1 of Acanthurus tractus. Classification (NCBI taxonomy): domain Eukaryota; kingdom Metazoa; phylum Chordata; class Actinopteri; order Acanthuriformes; family Acanthuridae; genus Acanthurus; species Acanthurus tractus. The sequence continues at coordinate 2,135,786 of JAQNCA010000009.1, forward strand.
TATAAGAAGCTGTCGTGATCAGTGTGTCTTTGCCTGTCTAATTATATGCTGATTGGCTGTCACTCTCCATGTTATTTTAAACCTTGCAAAGGTCAGGTTGTTCAGTTAGCATCTTCCTTGTGATTGAGGAGAGAAGAGGTGTCAAAAGAAAGACATTTTATTATGTCTGAGTGCGATTTTGCCTGCAGCATGTAACCTGCGCTTCTATAAATAGTTCACATGGCTGTTTGACATGATAAGAGAAGGCTTTCTCGCAGTCCGGGGTAATACCTTTTTTTGATGTAGTGGCCTGTACTCTTGTGGTACACAAATGGACTTCCAAAGACCAGACAGCCATAAGTTCACCTTCTTCCCACAGGCAACCCCTTCGTCTAGAATCGAATTCAGCACTTGTATAACATCCTACATTGTCAACCCATTTATGTCACACCTACCTTCAACAGACACCTAACCCGATTTATTATTTATATCTACGTTCTTGCTCCCTTTTTTCTTCTGAGCCATATTTTCCATTGATTGGCTTCTGACTTCTTATCAGCATTCCCTTGTCTCATCTTGAGTGCCCTAATTTTGTCACTTCCTTCACACTCCTTTTCACCTTGTTAACACTTTCGGTTGTCATTCTCACTTAATGCCACAGCTCCTTGACTGGTGTAGTCGCAAAATGTTCCATTAAGCTTTGGCTGTTAATTTGTCTGCATGCTTGTTTGCACCGGATGCCCACAAGGACAGTGATTACATTAAATTATCTGGGAGTGAGAGGAGATGGAGTTTGGCTAAATTTGTTGTCACACACTGGAATCTATGGGAGTTTTCTTCTAATTCTCTCCCTCTTAACAGTTAGGGTTAGAAAATGGAGCCAGCAAAGCAGATCCTTAGTAAGCACTGAAGGGTAACTCCAGGTGTCACAGAAAATGGAAAGTGATTGTGACGAATGGAGGATTTTGGGAAGGAAATGTTCAACCAAACAGAAAAGGCAGGCTGGTCTCAGCTGGCAGGCAGAACAATGAGAGAGACAGTAAAGGAGACAGAGAGATGGAAAGGGAGATGTTGTCT